>ML120431.1:0-364440 GCA_003788595.2 Choiromyces venosus 120613-1
CACAAGAACTATCCTGAGCTCTATCTCATGAAGCATCCTGTTGATGAGGCCAAAAAAGCAATAGAGGAAGCCATTACTAATTGTTGGGAACTTCTCGACCCAAAGGTTTTTGATACTTTGGCAGGATCAATGGTAGATAGGTTGGAAGAAATTATTCAGGCTGATTGGATGGTATACTAAATATTAATTTCTATTATGTATTTACATTTTTTTAAATTTTTTTTTGGTTTTTATGATGGTGGGGTTGGTGGGGTAGTGGGGTTGCCATGGCTGAGTTTTTCCATCCGTTGATGTACAGTTATTTTTGTTAATGCACAATATTAAAAAAATTGCAATTATTATAGTAAGGTAAGTACAACTCAATTAAAATATATTTTGATTATGAAAAAAATAACATTAAAGTAGAAAAATGTGACAAACTACTACTTCTTAATATAGTAGAGAACATTTATCCCTATTACTCTTAATATTACTAGGCATACCTAGATATCTTAACTAAGTAGTAATATTTGTATAAGTACTCAATGAGGTATCTTCTCACAAGTTTCATCCTCTATCTTCACTACACTTCTGATCATTGAAATTTATTTCTTATTTGAGAATGACTCAATACTATGAGTAACATCATGACCTTTTCTTCCTGCTATCCCACCTAAGGGGGGTAAAGAAGACCACCAGCCATCTTGCTTTTGCCTGTTAGTATCTCCTCCCCACTTCCTCATTGAGTTCTACCCTCTTGGAGATTCTCATCCTACCATCTCAATATTTTATGATATTAAGTACTTCCTTTATCCTACTCTGTACCTTGGTTAGAGGTTTCTACAGTTGGGAGTAACAACCCTCTCCTTTCCTCTTCCCTCCTTCTAAGAAGGATTGACTAGTACTCTACTGCCCTACCTTACTTCCCTCCATTGCCTTTTGAGTTCTGGTATCCCTCCCAGTAGTAACGTTTTCTCTCCTGTAACAAGGGACCATATGAGAGATATAGTAATCTACCATGTTGACTTCAGACACAATACTCTGGTGACTTGGAACATCTAGTCAGGATACAGCTTCAGGACATGAACATGATCTTGACTTACCTTATTGCCTCCTTCTTACCTTCTTCCTCACATATCTTGTGACATTGGATACCTTCCCTACTCTGTTCCTACTACTTACTAGTAGTCACAGTTGGCTTCAGCCTGAGTTGGCACCTTACTCCCACTGCTTCTGACCCGTGCCTTTTTAGTTTTTTCTTTTTAGTTCCCTCCTGAGGCCTACCCTCCAGAGGTTTTCAACACCTTCCTCCCATATCTCAGGATGTTGGTAACTCCCCTCAGCTAACCTTCACTTCCTTTATGTAACATTGGCCATAGTCAGTTTTGGCCTTTAGCTGGCACCTTACTGCTACTGCTATCTACCACAGCTGGAACCTTACTGCTTGCCCATTAGCACTACCTCTTCACCTACTTCTTAGGGTCTACCCTCTTAGGGTTTTCAGCCTTCCCTCCATATCTCACATCATCAGGTTCCTTTTCTTTTCCACCTTGCTCAGCTTTGCTTAGTACAGGAGTCAGCTGCCTCAGCTGCTGCCACCCACTACCCACCTGGACCTGCCTTCACCTCTGCCATCTCCCTGGTATCGACTGATGAATAAGCCTAGCTCCATCTGTGTTGGCCTCCCTAGACCTTCTCTAGTAGTCAGCTACACTCTCATTCCAGGAACAGGCTTTCCACTAACCACTGCTGAAACTGCCTTGGCTGTTCTTTTCTTTCCTTAATTTTATTTTTCTTTCATTGTTTTGTGTTTTTCTTAGGTTTGCTTAGAGATTTCATGAGTTTCTTTCCTTTGAAGATTAGTCACTGTAGGTAGTGCGATGGTAAAATTTTGCCACCTGGAAGATCAGAGCTGAGATTTCTTTTGTATTGTTTTTAGAGATTAAGGTTTTGTTTTTGCCATAGCCCTTAAGACTTCATGTATATTCTTGTACCTTAACAATAAATATATAAGTTAAAAATAAAAATAAAAAATCTTCTTACAAGTTCACTCAAGCATCAATCAGAGCCTCCTTCCCACCCTTCTAGAGATAGGTTAGATATATACTTATTGAAAATTTAGTTTGTAAACCAAGTAGTAGCTTATATGCATAAGTGATTATGCAAGAAAACTAACTAACAGGAGAAACCCTAGACTTTATATATCCATCACTAAGCTCTCTAATTATCTAAGTTTATGTATAAGCTGTACACTTGATTATTACTGATAGGATTTAGTCCAGAAACTTAAAGAAACATAAAGAAACCTTATAATGTTCTATTTCAGTCATCCTCCAACCTCCTGAATTCCTCTATGAAAATACCATTAATGAGATAACTTCTTAAACAAACTAATAACATAATCCTATTAAGGAAATCTTCCATCAATCATTACCATTAGTCCTGTTACTATAGAAACCAAATAAAATATATAACAAAGGTAACTTAATTATTCTCATCCTCTAATAAATGCACAAAGTATTGTGCCCAATAGATCTGTAACTAGATGAACTTATAAGTTATCTGGTTGAGATCTCTAGTGATCTTTTCTATAATGTAATTTATCTTAGCTTTGTATAAGTATATGCAAGAAGTATGACTACTTGTAATGGGTATAGGTACTCTGTATATTTTGATATTTGTTTTGTGTTTGGTTTCATGATATATCATTTGATATTATCTTTGTTTTACTTTATCATTTGATATGATATTTGTTTTGTATTCGGTTTCAAGATATATCAATTAAGATAAGTCTTAGTATTGTTATATCACAATAAGTAAATGATCATGTTATTTAAAGGGTCTGTTGAGTCCAGTATTTTGGACAGCAGACTTTAGCAGACAGTTATTCTTAAATATACTTATTTGAATGTCTACTTCTTTTCCCCACTTTACTTATTGTAATATTATGACCCATCATAGTCCCATAGTCAGGAATAAGATATTAGTCATCTCACCTCCTGAAGACTCCCTTAGATACTATTGTGCTCAGTTCTACTGCTTAGCACCCATCAGTCTTATCTATTGTAATTATTGCTACTGTGATTATAAGTACTTAGTAAAGTACAAATCATGTTACACTACTAGTAAGGATACTAGTATTTGACATGTGAAAATAAGTATTTGTAATACAAAATTGCAATTTTTCTGGCATGCTCAATAGAGCCTTATAAATATATAGCAGTGTATTTAATGTACTAATAAAAATAATATTTTTTTATTTCAAGCCTTGTTTTTTATTTTATTTTCAGGTTTGGACTATATTGGGGGTCAGGGTGTAAGGTGAAAACTTTTTTTCCTGAATTTAATATTTAAGTACATGCTTTCTACTTGTATACTCATATTGATAAAGTCTTGGCACTGAGTATGAGTGACTACATAATATTAGACTACCATTTTATATACCTGCCTTCTGCCTCAATAATAGTATCAATACATTGAGGCATAGTCTTAATTAATACATTTATCTTATCTTGTTCAAAAGCATCCCATTCCTCCTTACAAGCAGTCTAAAGTTCCCCCTCTATATAATGTTATTGGGTATTTGTGAACTTTTTTCTCAACCTATCCTTCTACAACTTTGATAAATTTTCTATAACATTAAGATCTGGAGGCTGCAGAGGCCAAGGAACTACCCTATATCCAACTTTTTTCTCTTGCTCTCTATTCTCTACCTCTTTATGCCACCCTACACTATCCTCCAAAGCATATAACCTTCACATTAAAATACCATCATACTGTGCTACCATTTGGCAGAACAGAATCAGGTAGGCTTTGTGGATCTCCTCTGCAAACTAGCAAGCATCAAGGTCAAGTTTATCTTTTGGTTTTTGACATTCTTCCTCCATTCTCTTCTATAATTTGATAAGTGTTAACTTAAAACTATAAGCAACTACTCCTCATACATGAATCGAAGTATGTCCAAATTGAAAAGTAGGATGAAGAAACTTTCTTGAGAGGGTAGGCTGGGTTTGCTCACTTCACTAGATGCATACATGATTATTTGCTGACCATGGATTGTAAACATAGGTAGATTCATCATGAAAAACAACTTGGTATTACTACTCACTAGTATCCTTCTTTTGAGACTGTATAACTATAAACTGGAGCCATTTAGGTATTGAGGTAGGTCTGAACTAAGGTTTCTTTCAGATTCAAAGAAGGATAAAAAGATTATTGGAGGTGTCACAAATATTTTTAATCATTGAATAGGTGATTTTCTTGCCTGAGTTTGAAGAAGAAAATTTCCCTGCAATTTTCCACAATGGCATTTGCTCATTTTCCTCAACTATAGTTTCAATCTATTGTCAAGTCTCTGGTGTCATAATAGTGAGACTTCCAGATTGAGGAGCATCTTCAATATTAAGATATCCTTATACTTTTACTCATCTCACAATATTTCGGGTCTGGGACTTTGAGCACCCAGTTTTATTGGCTAATATCTGGTATCCCCATTCTGGGTGGTCATGGTGAAGAATGGAGATCTCAAGATTTCGGTGCTCATGCATTTGTTTGGAATTTGGTTTATGAGATAGAGCCATAGAGAGCTGTAGTCAGTTTACAAGTGGGGTATCTATATGGTGCTAAGACTTTATCAATATAAGTATGCATAAAAACAAGTAGTAACTGTAGTGTTAGAGGACAAAAAATTGCTATTCAATTTGATAATTGAATTGAGTCTAATAGAGAGAGTTTTGAGAGTAACTATTTCAACAATATAGGGTGCTTGAAACTATCAGTCATGTGTGAAAAAAAAAACAGTTATAAGTTAATAAATGCAGTCACCAGACTAAAGATAAGGAGTTTTAGCTCTAATTTCTCAAGAATTTTACCTATATTTTAAAACTTGAAAGAATAAGGAAAGGACTTACCAAATACTCAAATTTCTTGAAAATTGCAATTTTTAATTTTGGCTTATAAGCTATTTTCAAGAAAAAAAGCATTTTTTTATACAGTTGCATGCTAAATAGAGCTATAATAATATTACTATACTAGTAATCCTGTAATATGTTCTGACTAGGGTGTCAAATATAGCTTGCTAAATTCAATAGGTGGCAAGGGTAATTAACTAGAAATCATGAGAGCAGTATTGCTAAGTGAGTCTTTGAAGGGTGTAATAGGAAATCAATGAAGATAGCTGTTCAACTAAGTATATTGAAATACTATCTATTGAAGTCTGCTATCTCTCATCTAGACTATAATAGTCCTTAAATACAAATCTCTTGAGTGTAATCATGAATTCTCACTCATCTTCTTAAGAACTCAAACATGACATAAAAATAACCAAGTATTAAATGATACTTAAAACAAAATATAAAATAAACTAACCAAGTACCTGCCCTAGTTACATTCCCCAAAATACAACAAAGTTTCCAAAACAAATAAGACTCCTAAAAAAACTTTTAAAAGCTAAGCATATCCTCTATAACCTAATCTTTATTCCCACTTGAGGCAAAATTACTTGTGAAATGTGGGACCCTGAACCCTAAGTGAGTAGCTGGTTCCTCCTCTCAGTGTTTACCATGATAGTATTCCATTCAGGTGATCCTATATTTTGGAGGCTTATAGGCTGGATCTTGAGACCTATATAGTACTATGTAAGTGCTAGATAGTTCTGAAGCATTACTTTGATCACAATCCTTCAATAGAGACATGTCTGGTGCTGAATATGAGAAGAGCAGATATCTTAATCACTCAGTATTTGAAATCAGATGAGGCTCTTAGATTTACAAAGGAGAGTTAGTCAATAAAACTCAAGTACTTCAAACTATATGACTGTATTTATACAAGTTTACAGGGTATATTTATTGAATCACCTTGGAAAATAATGCCTGATCTTCAAGGCTCCAATAATCTGAAATCAAGATGCCCATTGTTCTTTGATTCTTTTGAGCTTCTACCATAATAGAAATATTAAACAGAAACACCCACTCTCAACATCCATAATCTACTTTCTCCACGTTGAAAATTTGATGCTCTTCCAAAGTTCAATATCACTTTCAGAGTTATGTCTGTTCACACCTAATTTCAGCCTAAGCAGCACTCAATCAATATCTACAATTCATATGAAAGAACAAAGTGGATAATCTAAAAATTCTGGAAAAAGAGAATCTCTCACAGGAAAGAAATGAGTAACCTAGACACAGTGAATATCAATCAATAAAGTAAATCTTGTCATTGTATCAATATACTACATACTGTAAACTGGGCTCCATGGGTAATAAATCATAAATTCTAACTTTACATGACAATGTTAGTGAATAGATAGTAACTTAGGGAACTTTAGACTAGCAAATAATATTATAACTCTATTCATTTAAAAACAATCATGGTCTAACAGCCCAGAGTTGTCCCCCCTTAACTAACTTTTGGCCCAGGTTTTAGCACTAACCTACCAGTTAATGGAGGTATTGTCCACGACGCTGTATCCTATATTTTAGGATTATGAATCAAAGCCGGGGGTGGCATCGGTAGAGCTATGTTATGAAGCTGTTGCAAAAATTACACACAACTTTGTGCTCCGAGGTTGCAAGGAAGCTTCTGCCCCGTCAACTAAAAAACAAAGGAGACTGAGGCTTTCCGGGACTCTAGGAACTCTACTAGTCTCTTATCTCGATAGCTAGAGGAAGTGATATACGACTGTGATGTCTGGCTTCTCTGAGCCGACATCCCTCTGCTGCTTTAGTGCCTCATTGTTCCTTTATTTTTCCATTTTGATATCATTGCACTTGGTGGCATTGGAAAAAGAATCCAAATACGGTAACTTCTATGAACCTGAAGCCCTTGGCTAATGTTGTTTATATGATAAGTTGTGGTTTGATTTTTCTTCTTTTGTTTCACCTCGAATTCATGGTTTCCACCCTTGTTTGATAGGATAACCCTGCTAGGATTCATTTGTAGTAATGACTCATGTTGGTCGATCACTATCAATAGCGCTTCTTAGTTGCTTTCTCGCCTGCCTATCCTGTTCACAGGGCTGGAAGTTGTGTAAAATTAACACAATACACCGCGCCTTCAGGCTGTCTGTGCCTCGATTAGTCTAGCAAGATTCCCATCTTCTATTGAAGTTCTGAACCTAACTCAAGGGATAAGGTGCTCCCGCCTGTCAAATCCGTGGCCAGAAACCGTCCTTAGACTAGAAGGGTGAATTCTGCCGCATCGGGTCTCAGGTGGTTGAGACTCTTGTGAAGTGTTGACAGGCTTAGAGGCATCCTAGCAAATATGTTCTCTCTTATGTCACGAGCTTTTACTTGTTCCTAAAATTAACCACTTTATACGTTTTTGTGGAATGATATCCTCCTCATCAGCGAATTAAATTTACTTTGCAGGAACTTCGTTAGCAACCGAAGGAAATGTCTGTGCCGTGGCAAATTTGCTATGAAGAGTGTGACTATCACCAGGGCGTTCACAATTCCGTAGCACAATTTCAGAATGTCGCCGGGACATCGGGAGCATATTTGCTTTAGAGTCGGGTTCACAGATGTATCATGTAGTATCACTCGAAGTCTCTATTAATGGGTGTTTTCAATATTCTATCATTCGTATATCCTGTTAAACGAGATTTTTCACGTCTCAACTCTTCTACAGATTTCTCGATATCCTTGGGTCCTCCTAAACATATATTTTCTGCCAAAATTTCATATACTCAGATTTCTCCTTCAAAGACCGGAGTTCATCAAGATACTTTTTCGGATAGGTTAATTTTAGTCTGGTTATCAACTGTCTTCTCTTTTCTTTCCTGAACTCCCTCCGCAGTCGTAGGTTGAGATTCGCCCACCCGTATGCTTGCTCGGAAGTTTAACCGCGCGTTTCGCCGGTTTTTTTTTTCCAGCGAGCTACCTAAAAAACAATCTGTACACCATTGTGACAGAATTTATCGTATTGAAGTGCAAAGACTGATGCAAGAAATGTCCAAGGGTTTGGAATAGTTCTGTTAGTGGCTCTACGTTCTCTGGCTTTCTCTGAAGAAACTTCTAGATAATATTATCTCCCGGATGGGTGCCATGATATTATTGTTAGTTATCAAAAATAACTGGACAGCTCCTGGTAGCAACGGGAAATACTTTCATCATTATCGGGCATCATGGCACAAGTTTTTCCAGCTGCTACCTGGAAGCGTTGAGTTATTTTTGTAACTGACAATATGTCACGCGTGAAAACCCTCGGGCGATTTCAGATACAGTGTTTCCCTACATAGCGGGCACCCCGCACAACGAGCACTACTGGCCCAGAAAATTCTTTGAGCAAAGGTATAAAACCATACAACCTACCAAAGACCAGCGAATAGGTGGTGAGTACTCGCTATGTAGGGAAACACTGTATTTGTCAAGTAGAGAATTAGTCCTGCTCTCATATCTTTAACTACTCTATTTCGCTCTTCTTACCGACATGGACATTTTTACACTATCGGCGCTCCCTAAGTCTCCACTCTACTCAGGTTACTTCCTTAATTCCCGTATCCTCATAGTTTCTCACGTCGGAAGCTTATGTCACCTAGTCTCATCGCTCCTCAGTGCATGCATTACGACTCGTGGCCTTTAGGCGGCTGTTCGATCCCCGGCCCACATCCCCGTTTCCTCCACTTTCCCATCCCCTGACTCCTAACCACAACCAACGAAACGAGCACTCGCTCACTTAAAATACGCCCCCCTCCCACTTCCAAATTTTCCTCCCCCAAGATCACAACTTCATCAGCGGTCGCAACAAAATTAGTATAATAAAGGTTGCATGCTTCCCTTGACAACAACAACCCCCCTTTAAAGAGTATCTCTCACCCCACCCCTTTCTCATTAAATCAAGAAAAGTTTAGAAGGCTAACTACCGAACAGCATGTCAGAGGACCTGAGAAGAAGCAAAAGAAAGGACTGCTCCGATAACTCTTTGGTGATGTTATCGTATACTGAACTGGCTCCCGATCACAATGCACAAGGAGAGCCTGTTGTGCCTAGAGGCTATGAGGATCCCTTCAAAGGCTGCTTCAATCAGAGGCCGTTGAGCACTGGTCCAGTTGGCCTCGATCCAGAACAGATTGAAGCCGATCTCAAAGCAATGAGGGAGGGGATAGAAGAGATGTCTGCTGGGCAATTTTAATGCTTATTTTCTCTTTAATTTCGGAAGAAGACTTTTGTTGATGGGTATTGCTTGGCGTCTGCTAGTGTTGGTGTGGATTTTTTTTTTATGCGTGTATGGCTAGGATGAATTATTGTAACTTAGCTTGGTAGTCGGCGTTATTACTCCAATTTGCAAAAGATAGAATTTGGTGTTTTCCGACACCCTAGATATTTTGGTTAGGTTCAGTAAAACAGTTTTTCTGCATCTTGAATTGCTTTGTGTCAGTGAGGATCATATCATCTCACTCGGTTTTTAAGAAGAGGGCCAAATTAAGCGAATTTGGTATTTGGGGGAAGCGCTGAAGATGGCCTTGTTTAAGCCTCATCGCTATTGCGGCTATTCTTATTGCTACCATCTAGCTGAGGGGCCGCGCACCATATCTTTCATCGCAATCAGGTTCCTTATGTTCTCAGACCGGTCTTCCTTCCAAACTTCACTCTCATATTTTTACTCCCCCCTCCTCCATTTTTTTCCCCACCCCAGAACCGTGGCACAGTAACTCACTTCCTGGTCCTTAGAGACTTGTTTTGCCTGGCCATCTCATCCATTTCCTCCCCACTTTATGAAGAATCATGAGATATACGCAACACATAATCTGGAATGAGAGTGGGGGGGGGGGGGAATTCCGAAGATGGTCGATGATAAAGACTCAAATTGTAATTTGTGTACTGTACCCTATTGTAATCGACAACACGGATGGTGATTTATATCTCAACTACTCTAAGCTGATGCCCAATTTCATAGAGATTATGAGTGCTCATCTGCATGGCTTGATCATCACAGCTTACAGTTGGAGAATTCCCATGCCAGCTCTGGGGTGTGTGTCTTTGGTATGTTTTCAGAAGGCTGAGTGCCTTAAGGGGATGTGAGATGATGAATTCTCGTTTGCCGGAGGTAATAGAGGATCACCCAGAGAAGGCGGGACTGGCACCCCCCCCCCCCTCGGATCCAACCGACAGAAAATTCTCTCCGATATATCTAAAAATTGTGTGTAGAACTTTGTGGAACTCTGTAAGCAGTTCGTTAGGCTACCGTAGCTATGGGTGGTATCTAGAGTGCTGTGCCGTAACACGGAAGATTGCTCCTGGGATCTATGAAGCCGGTATTGGTCTAGGCAGCCTGAATTATAACTAGTCTTGTTTTGTTATTTTTTTTTGGTGAATTTTAGAATTGATTCTAGGGGGCTGGAGCTTAGGGGGATAGAAAAAAAAAAAAAAAAATATCCGCAGGAGGGATGAGAAGGATGGCTGCATCGTACTCAAGATACTGTAATTCATTCCATATTATAATGATATCGCCGTGGCAAGTTTATATTATTATACAGGAGCGTGTGGTTGAGTTGTGATTTTGCTAGAAATGTGGTGACGAAAAAAATTTAAGTGACGGCGGTGATGCGGACAATCACTATCATTACCGGAGGACAGAGTTACAGAAGAAAGTTTGTTCCGTAGACAGCTACAAGCATAAAGTTTTGGTGTATGGATATCTTGCGGCATCTAGGGGTGGGTGAACTGTCGATATTCCCGACAACCTCATAATCCAAGGCTATGTTGGGATGGATCTGGCCAATGTTGGACAAACCGACGAAACTAAACTATGGTATTTTAATTCCCGCGGGGAATGTGGTGTCGGGGACCTCGGGGGATAGCGGATGCTAAATTGCATATCACAGCCCAGTTGCATTGCGCGGGTAGTTCCACTTGTGCCAACCGAGAGCGTGTCTGCTCCTACTGTGGTGAAATGTTGCGGGTAGTAGGCTTAGCAGGCTGGAAAAAGAGAGGCGGGGTGGTGGGGTTCTTCGGTGTGCTTCTTGGCTCCGTGACATTATGATATTAGTTTTTTTTTTTTGTCGGTCGTTTAACTTATATTCGGATGCGGAGCACAACCGGGAGTGCAGTTTTTCTGAGACGGGCCCGGGAAAGGTATGCGCAGTGGTGGAGCACATATTACCAAAGTGCCGTCCGCGGTGCACATCCGGAGTCAAAGGTGGGGAGAGGGCTGCTAGAATATTTTACCCGGAACAATCATGGCGAGCGGTGCAACTGCTATGAAGAAGCACATTCCGCTGCGCATAATTGACCATTGGCTATTCTCCGCTCTTGGCTTTAGAGAAGGGCAACAAGACTCTTAGCTCTTTGTTTAATCGAGGGACCGGGCTTTAAATGGCTTCTTGTGCTGCAGAGCCCCTTCGCCTGGAGAAGCCCCTCTTATTGGTCTATAAGGAAGCGATTGTTGTGGGGTGAGCTCTGCAGCGGGGTGGATGGTTCTGGATCAATAAAGTGCACAACTATATGCACTGATGCCTTACTATTTCCCTCGTCGCTGGAAGGTTTCTGCTAAGGCAGGATCTTGAAAGCCAATCAAGAGGTTAAAGCTGTGTTGACACGGCACTTATGACAGCCTAACTTTCGCGAAGTTTTGTCAGCTGGGCAAGTAGATTCCTCGAGGAGAGCATATCGGGAAGAGTGACTGGAAAGCACACAATTATTGGCTTTCTTCTAAACTGGGTTAGATACTGGTTCCGCATCAACTTTTTTTCACTGTTTTTTCTCCTGTCGCTTTCTGCACGTCCATTTTCCTGAGCTAGTGAATGTTTTTGCACTTCATATCTCGGTGATAGTAAATCGAGGTAATCGTGGGGATGGTTCTATACTTTAGGCAGTCTCGATACTTCTTGTAATTTCTTGAAGAGTACTTCTTTCTTGGAGTGATGCTACATCATCGGTGTCTGGAGTCCGGAAAATTGTAGATTCTGAAGAGCCGATAACTTACTAAATTATAGGGTTAGGGCTACGTGACACTCGTGGCATTCCCGGTTCCATACATTGGATCAACTCTCTTGTGCCGTTTTTCAGTTACCTTCCATGCTACAATCATACAGCGTCGGTAGAAAAGATCGGACAATGAAACACGGAATCCGCGAACTCCGATTGGAGCGTTTCGGCGACAATAAGCCATTCGATATCCGTGCTTCAAACCCTCGTTTTCAGATTTCCCCCCCCCCCGCAAGTTGTTTGATAGCAGGCATGGTGTCATGAAATATAAATTCTGCTAGCGTTTCAGAACTTGTCCAATAGAAGGTTCAGTCGAATAGCGTCGCACACGCGGGTCGCGTTTTTGGACCTTCCAAAAATATCTATATACTCCTAGACACGCCCTTCAAATCCTAGAGTTTGTGTTGGGTAGCTTCAATGCATGGTGGTAGTTTCTAGCACTCTGACATAATATCGAGTTGGCATTTCAACCATAACAACTTAGTGTATGATGTTCAATCAATCATACCGAAAGCTACCATAACACCGTAAGGTAGGCTCGGCTCCCTCAAGGCAGCTTTTGTGTGGCAATGGCTGCGCTTCTCCGGCAACAATACTCGAGTAAGGTGCATGAATGTAAATCCCGAGTGACCCTTGATGATTGGTTACCGAAAACCCTTGGGGATGCAGGGATGCGTGTTTGACGAAGGAGCGTTGTCCCTTTTTTTTTTTTTTGACATATTCTATTTCAGCTGGGTTATTATTTTCAGATATTAACTCGACAGCGAGCTAGAGTCTGGCTGAGTCTTTTAAATTGAATCATGATGGTGGAATAGGTTGCATCGGGTGGAAGATGGATTTGTGCTTTTTTGACTGTTATTTTTTTCCTCCTTTCTTTCTTTCTTTCTTTCGCGAGAGGAGCTCAAGTGTTTGTAACGGATATTAATGTAGTACCTTGTTGCGGCCGATTCACGGAATGGGGATATTCGAAAGGTATGGCTTTAAGACCCCGCGCGTTTTTGTGGGGCCACACATACAAAACACACTAAGAATCCTATTTGCCGAAGGAAAGTTATTTAAACTATCCCTTAGTCTGTCAGAGCACCCAAGAAATGGGTGGATTAATGTCTCAGTTTGGGACTCTAGTAATTTATTTCCAGTCAAGGAAGGATACTTTCCAGATCTCGTTATTTTCTTAACTAGATCTCTTGGGCGCAGCACCCCACAGACTAAGGGATAGAAGACCTGGCAATGTGGGAAGTGGAACGGAGTATCGTGTAATGACTCTTGATATTTAGAAGCATAGTCGAGTACTGTAGTATTATCTGACCCACTGGACGAAGAACTTGGAATGTGTTCGGTTTAACAGGGTCACTTTTCCATGGGCAGGCTTTGGGGCATTGATATTGGAATGCTTTTCTTTTCCTCCTCACATTCCACTTGTTAATTATCATAGGGGGGAGGTGTGCTCTTAGGAAAAAGTGCTTTCGGACTGCAGGTGAGGGGATGAATGGGACTCGTCGCTAACTGGCTGGATCGATGTGAGATTTTACGAAAGATAGCACTTTAGATTTTTTCTTCCTAAAGTTTGTTTCTTTTTCACAATATAGTATCAAAGGGTATTATAGAGCTAGAGGATGGTGCATTTTCTTTCAGCTTTCTACCAACTTTGGTTTTTGAGTGCTGATTTCACATGGCTTAGCTGTCAGTGAGCCAAGACCGACTTCCGTGGCGGGCGGGGCTCGAGTGCCCCGCTGAACCTGCCCCCAATGGGAGTACATACACCTAGCTAATAATACTTAAACTCCTCTCATAGGCTTTCGAACAATTCATAGCTGTCGGGGATGAAGTGGCACGTTTTCACCAACTGAAGATAATTCCCCTCTACAAAAAGCAACGTACCTCCTCACAAGGACAGTACTATATAGATTCTACTTCGCGTCTTCCTTCAACACTTGGAGTACGACAGCGAAATCACTAGGTGTCAACCACCGAAAAAGTAAACAGAGGAACAAAAAAAAAAACTATGGATCCATACCGGCCACAAAGAGATAGTTATGAGATCGTCCCCTCCGGACCGGCCATTACTACCGTTGGGCCTACGCAGGATTTTCCGGGATCAAATACGATAGCTGCCGATTCACCTGATGGAGCTAAAGTTGAAAGAGTTATTAGTGCCACAGGATCGATTGCTTCAACAACGAGAACAAACGATTCGAATGCGTCTCGATTCCGGCAACGCTTAGCGATAGATAGGTTATGGGGGACAAAGCTGCACTGGTTCCTTCCAAGTGCGATGATAGGATTGTTTATCTTGGGGATGCTGGGGTCTTTACTGCATCACTGGTTCTATCTTTCGTTGGATGGAAAGAAAGCGGATGATCAATTGATAATGGTCCGGTTTGGGACGGCGTTTGCATTTTTCACGAAGGCTGCTCTGGTTGGGAGTATCGTTCTGGCGTATAGGTTTGCGGAGTCCACTAGTTTGTGATGGTGGCGGTAATGATAGATTAGTATGCTGATGATCATAGGCAACGGATTTGGTATACCCTGAGAACCAAGGAGATTACAATAAAGGGGATCGATAATTTATTTGCGCTGACGGAGGATCCTACATGCTTCTATTCCAAGGATGTCGCTTTCAGGGCTAAAGTTGCCACGGCTATGGCACTGGCGACATGGTTAGTTGAAGGCCATGCATTCATCTGTCATTAAATTATAGAAAAAAGTCCATCACTAAGAGGAAATCTAGGGCTATACCCCTCGCCGCTGTTCTATCCCCCGGTGCTCTCACGGCACAACCGACACAAGTGGAATCGGAGGCTGCCTGCTCTATACCCACCTTCAATACCTCAGCGGAAAATGATGCCATTATTGGACACCCCAAACACGGAATTGGCGGGTACGATTTGACAAACTACAATGGATCTGAAAGCCCACGTGGAAAACCATATTTCGATGATATCGGTTACCAATTATCACAAGGTGCCATGCTGTCGTCCTACTTGGCACGTCCACTTCAGGTTGCCTCACCTTGCAAAGGGTATAATTGTACCTGGGATGTCGAGTTTGACGCGCCATGGTATGAATGCAAGGAGAAAAGTGTTGAGGAGGCGAGAAGAGCTTTATATAATACGAGCTGGGGGAGCGATGTCAATGGCTCCAGCTGGGCACCCTTGAACCGAATAACACTTTATGTCGTATCTGACGGAGAGGAATATTCCCCCAATCAGCCACCCTATCAGAACGGCTCAAACAATAGGCAGGGCTATTTCATGCAAGAACCGACCATAAGAATTGGGTACGTCGTCGATACGAACATCCCGGTGGTTGAAGGATCCATAGACTCGAACAACGGCGCTTGGAAAACCGTTTTCGAACCCCACTGGTTGAGCTGCGATCTTTTCAAGGCGTCCTGGAAGGCAAACTTCAACTTCACCGACGAGAAACAATCCATTACATTCAAAACGTCGAATCTAAGGCGGGTATTCCAGCCACCAATGATGGGCCCCACTCATCCAATGTATCGTGAGAACGCACTGTACTACGCCTTTGGAAAGGTCCTCCGGAATAGACTGAGCAACGGATATGGCTTCAAGGCAGGCTATCTGGATACAACGCCATACTCAGACTTCCACCCTCTCGTCAACGCGACTACTCGCTTGGCAATAAACGACGTGAAAGGTGGAGTCGAAAAGCTAGTCTCAGACCTGGCCCTAACCCTCCTCAGCATCCCATACCTCGAGATATCCTTGAACACAACTACCCAATGCAAGAAATGGCGGTACGAGAATCGCTTCCATTACTCTCGGCCGGGTCTCTGGATCGGATACGCTATCAGCGTCATTATAACTCTGGCATCTGTGCTAGTCGGTGTGCACTCTATTTACGTCAACGGTATTACCTCAGATACAGTGTTTTCGAAGATTCTTGTGACAACGAGGAATCCAACGCTGGATAAGCTTGTGGAGGATCACCAGGGGGTTTGTCTCGGGGGTGATCCGTTCCCTGAGGTATTGGAGAAGACGAGGTTGAGGTTTGGAATTATTGATCGGGGAGATGGGACGACACATACCGCTTTTGGGACTGCTGGTGAGACAGCGGTCATGCTTGGTTCTGAAAAGTATAGGGTTTTGGAGAATATTGGGCCGCTACGTTAGGAAAGGGGCCCATAGGGCTGGGGGATGTAGGGCCGAGGAACTTATATATAGGGGTGCGTATGATGGGTGGGGATGAAAATTGGCTATCGAGAAGAGGGAGTCCTGGGATAATTTATTTGTGTTTTACCTTTTCCTTTTGCACTGCTTTGTTTTCTCCTGTGTTTTTATCCTCTCTTCTTTATACTACAATGCTCGACACAGTAGCCATGACGTTCCAGGTCTTAATGAAATTATTTAAAGCCGTGATATAGCACAGATATGCTCGTTGGGACAATACTCTTATCCTGAAGGTAAGATATTATATCATCGCTGGAAAAGGAATATAGTCCTGGGAGTGCAGGAATAAATATCTATTGTAGTGTAGTACGCGATTTTAGTGCTTTGAGCGGAGGGATAATCGGTATTATTGCAAGAATCTTGAGAGGGTGATCGGGTAAACATTTTCACAGGATTTTTCAATTGGTTGTTTGTCCTAATGGATACTGTGGGACTCGTCAACGGCCACGGCATAGATTACGACCAAAGTGCGTGGACTACTTATGGGACGCGTGCTGTGGACATTGAGCATGTATTTAAGCCCGCTGTTTTCTCCTATATCTTATCATCAACAACGCCCCTCTCAGCACCAAACCAACAGTCTCTCTCACAATTCTCTCCAACAGGCGCTAACTGTCTAGAACTTGTTTAAAGCTTGAATTTCTCGCTAAAGATTCATTTTTGGAGCGTTTATACGCTCACCCTCCGAATTTTCGTGCACTATGCATAATCTGGCATACTGTTGACGAGACTAAGGTTAGGGTCATGCTCGGGCGGATAGTGTATTTTTCTCGCAGCTGGCACACCTCATGCGAGGATTATCTCAACTTGATTACGTGAGTTCTGCGAAGTATGCGAGGAAACCGACGACCTTTGGCGCGCTTTGTTCGCCCCACAAGAAATCCTTTTTCTTTTCCTCATTTTTCAATTTTTTTTAAACGAAAATAGAGAGAAAGAGCTGAACCTCAGGCCGCTAATTGAAGTCAGATACGATTAAGGATCGACCAGAGTTCTGGGTATCAGCGTTTTTTTTTTTTTTTTTTGGAACGGCTCGATTAGTCAGGTAAATCGAGTGCTCCAAGTTATAGTAGGAAAACTCCCTCGTGGGGGAACGTTCTCGTCCCGCAAACCTTCAAGGGTCATCTCTTGCAACTTTCTCGTCTTGCCGCAATTGCGAATATGCGTGAACCGAATGGGCACTGTAATACTCCAAGTCACGGGACAGAAAAAACTGAGCAGAAGTGGTGGGTGGATTAGGAGTTTGTCAGGTGTTGGATTCTTCCGGGGCTTGTCGAAGTCATTGGTGTCGGCACAACGGTGTTGCGGGAATGATCGCTGGCACAGGAATTCCGGGGATGCCTTGATGATATGAGCGTAAACTCAAGAATGGGTATCGAGGGCTTGGAAGGTTGGAAGCGCGCTATTAGGATTGCTGCTCCCTACTATGAATCATGTTTGGTTAATTGCCAGTGCTAGCGTTCAATTAAGATAACAATATGGGATTTCTTGTAGGTTGATTTCGGATTGTATTGAGGAGCTGGGGAAGGTCGAGTGACCTTTGATGATGAGAGACTAAGTGAGTGTATCATAATATTATTAGGTAACTTGAGTCCCATCGTTACAGCAAGTAACATGCCGAGACCTGGGTTGAAAACTATTGGGGAGGAATGTGAGTATGATTGAGCTAGAATCTTGGTACACTGGCGCTTCCGGCGGCCACAAGAAACACTCGACTCTACTCTAGATGTTGGTTGATCTGCGTGTGGTTTTCCAACACCAAGGTATCCGTTCGGTGAATTTGTGCTCTGCAATCTCATGGCAGAGCAGAGCGGTGACTCCCGTTGGCAACCATTCAATTGTTACTTTGAGGAATATTCTCGTCAAGATGCAGAGTGTCAATTAGTTTGTGCGGAGTAGATGCGCCTGAAAGGTGTTCACACAAGACGCCTTGAAGATATGGCTTCTAGTCGGAGGTCCCATTTCGCTTTTTTGGTGTTGAAACATATTGTCATTCCTTCGACCGAGAGACAGAGTGATAATATAGATGATCGCTTATTTAAATCCCGCGCCCTGGAATCGATGATAGCGTTCTGACACTCTGAAATGGTGCCATTGGAGGTGAAGCAAACAAACTTCAATAAGTGTGATGGCATTATGAGACATCCATAGGTGAATTTATTTTAATCTTGGGCCCACCAAGCGCCTTTTGCTTCACTTAGTGAGCCAAAGAAATAGTACTCTTACAAAGATAGCACCCCTAAATTATTGGCGGGCGACATTATACAAAATCCCCCCCCCCCCAAGATATGCCATCTTCATTGCACAAGCCTAGCAGACAACCTCACATATACTATCTCTCCCTAAGAAACAGCAAAGTACTAGATGGCCAACTTCAGCCCTTTCTTTGGATTAAGCTACCCAGCAGCAACCACGCACCCTCCCTTCGCCGGATGCATGATTGCAGGTCCCATTGGTGAATCAAGATGGGCCCGTGCCAGGACTAGGTGGACCCAAATTAGGAGCCTTTTCCGATCCTTTGGCTTGCGTAGTCTTCTTTCGCTTTTTCGTTGCCGCTGCTGAAGCTACTGGTGGCGTAATATCGGAAGGGTTCTTCCTACAGACCTTTATAATGAACCAGTTATGTAACCATAATTCCAGGGCTCATCCAAATTTCCTTTGTTTCCACGTATTCGCCAGTATTAAGGCATTCCTCTGGGGGTCTAAGTTCGATCCGTACCCTCCAGAGCGAGGTCTCGCCAATGGGAACTGGGAAGGGATAACACTTTTTCCATTCCGTAGGTAGTACTTTGCGCCCTGCCCCCCCCCCCCCCCAGGCTTCTTTGTAATGGTATCCAACGCCTCCTGGTTCTTGGCAATCGTAGCACTGATCAGGCACTTGATAGTCGGCACGACGATCGGGTAATAAGCTCTCCCAGCACCATTATTATGGATATTAGTAAGCCACTCAGCACCCCCTAACGTACTGTAGCGTCTCTGGTCAAAGTTTTGCTTGAACTCATTGGTCATGTAGAGTATGTTCTGCATCCTCTCAAGTGGAGTTTTACGGCTTGGGGCGGTTTAGTCTTTCCTCATCGCCATTGTAGGGTATTTTATATGTCCGTGAAGATTTGACCTTTTTTGTTTGAAGGATTGTGCCGAGTGAGTTTCCCCCGGTGGCGGGGTTAGATCAAACCGTTGGAAAGGATATATATTTTCTATATGGCGTGCTTTGTATAAAAAAAAAACCGTTTTGTCTTGGCATTCAACGGGGCCTCGCTCAATTGCCGGGGTTGAGGACTCCTCCGTTTGGCGCCTTTGTAAATATACATTGCGCTGTGGGGGTTTTGTGACCGAGGTTTTTTTTTGTTGGTGAGTGGTGGGGGTGTTTTGTTCTGCTTCTCGCAATTCCGACTAGTATGGAGAAAGAGGGGGATCATGAAAAATGATGGGAGTCGGGAAGACATGGCGGGGAATGGTGCATGTTTATGCAAGTTTGGTCTTCTTGAGATTGTGGCATCCGCGACCCCCCTTTTTATAGGGAGATTGAACATTCACCATAAATCGGCTCTTCACTTTATTTTGCGGGTATCGCTCCACAATTTATTTCCAGCCTGGATTTTAACAGTTGCGGTACTGGAGTTTAGTAGCTTATGGAATTGATACAAAAAGCTTTGGGTAGACCGGGAGAGAATGGAATACGTCTATGGGAAGTTGGG
Organism: Choiromyces venosus 120613-1; assembly: GCA_003788595.2. NCBI lineage: Eukaryota > Fungi > Ascomycota > Pezizomycetes > Pezizales > Tuberaceae > Choiromyces > Choiromyces venosus. The sequence continues at coordinate 19,795 of ML120431.1, forward strand.
AGATGTTGGTCCTAATATTCGGTACTGCGTGCGTGAGCTCTATCAGTTGGGAAATGTCATAGCTTTTGAAGGGGATACTTGAGTTACTTGGTGGCTGCTCAAGTTAATAAGATATTTCGCTGTTTCCCCGAAAGAAACATTCATGAGGGTTTTTTTTTTTTTCTTCACCAATCTCACTCGTCAGCTGCGGGGCACTGATTCCAGATTCCAAGGTAGGTCATGAAGATAGAGATTAAGATGCTCGCTCGGGGCTTGTGGGGTTAGGGAGGGAATCGGGACATTTAGACTACTTCTTCGGGTATTCTCCGGTATTCTCGGGCAATTATGCGGTACGGGTACCTCAATGCAAAGTAAGCCTTACACCTGTTTATGACAGCCACCGCTATCAATTCGGCCAAAGAACAGCTAGTGTCAGAGCTCGGGTTGTAGTATATGATAAATTACCGTAACACGTTCAGATCCATCAGAAAGCGTCGCACATCACCGAATTAGTTGATAAGGTGCTTCGGATAGTAACTCTTGGGTGGTCGGCCCTGCATTGCCAAACTTTATACTAAAGCGCCACTGAGCCCGTTGCGAGGGACTTTCATATTCTGTGATCGGGGGTAGCCCCCTTTTTCTTTTTTTTTTTTTTTTGCTTGCTTGTATCATTGGAAAAAACTGAAGCAGGCAGAATATTATTGTGATCAAAAAGTGTCCCAACGAAATTTGGTCACCGCAGGGTGAATGCATATCAACTTGAAGCCTACCACCGCCAGATTTAACGCTGATTTCGAGGCACATGCGTACACAAGACCACAGCCCCATTAAAGAAATTGAATTGAAGACCGCTTTGCAATAGCTAGGCAATAAATAAAAAAGTAGGTGACGGTAGGCAGGTAGGCAGGCAGGTTTTGAGGAATTTGAGATGTTGGTGTCTATCGTAGAAATGTATTTTTGCACTGCTTCGTTTCAATCGCAATTGGCGTTCCGGCATAAACAGACAGCCAGGAATTTCATTGGAGTAAATTCTAAAAGTTGTTTGTAGCAGATGTTCCAAAAAAATCGCCCAGAAGACAACACCGCATAAATTATGCAACGGTTTGAAGTCTCGACAGCGGTTTCTAACCCTGCGTTACGACACAGTAATTCACAGCGATCAATAGTCCTGCCGCTGGGAGATGGACTTCCTTAACGGGGAACAAGTGCAGTGTCCGCGAGAGACCACAAATTGGGCAAAAACCTTCCTTCACCCCTTGACAACCAGGCAACCGCCGCATTTGGTCAATACCGGTACCCCAAGTGACCCATGTCAATATCGGCACATCGATCGGCTATCTGAAGACATCTGCCCACCACCTGCAGCTTCTTCATCTTTATCACTCAGTAATGATGAAACTGAGACAATATGTTGAAAGTCGGGATTCCCACCGTCCTCCTTCTCACCCGGCTCATCTTGTGATGGGTAGGGAAGTATACTTAGTATAGCACTGTATGTATCTCGTCTGGGAAGAGAACAGTTAAGGCTAACAGACACACTGGCTGTGTTGCGATATTGTGATTCTCGGAGCTATTGACTATTCTCCACTACAGTGTGTGTACTTGCCATCTCCTGGGTTTTCAATCAATGAGATGATTTTTCCGACATCTCTTTTACCTCAGGACCATAAAACAGAACTGTTATTCTCTGACTATGGCTGCCTTTTTTTTTTTTTTCAAAAAAAAAGATAACCACTATAGAAGCGATAGAAGAAAAGGTTATCACTTCAACCCTCACGGCTGCAGATCCGCCTGTCAGGGTCCAGACAGGGTTAGGTTCTAGAAAACCTCTTTTTTGAGCGTTGTCTGGTCTCCCTACCCTTCAAAAAGCCTGGGCCTTAACTTATACCGGTAATCAATAAGAATCTGAGATAAGTACCCTTTTATCGCAAAACAGGACAATGCTAAATTTATCCTTGAGCAACGATGGCCGTTGGGGTGCCAGGATGATCGAGGTTGTTTACCATCTTGCCTTCTTAAGTGAAACATTCAGACACGAAAGGTCACAATTTGTCATACACAACTTGGCTCTCGGTCTGGGCATGTAACTTGGGTCGGAAATGACAAAAGATCTCATAATTCTGGTAATTGAAAAGAGGTCGAACTAGAGCTTAAGCATCGCACTTGGAGAGATTCCGCTGCTTGTTAAGCCATGAGTTTTTGCGGTGAGCTCTTAAGTTGCTTCAAGGGGGTTATCCTTACAAGTAGCAACGTCAGAACAGAAATAAAGTTGTAAAAGAGATCCTTGCACCAAAGCTCTAACCCCAGACTTCCTGGCTGAAGATTTTGTAATGGTTAGTAACGTTGGATTACAAAAAAAAAAAAAAAAAGCCATCTTTTTCAAGCAAGATACACGATGCCTGGTGAGTGAGTATGCGAAGTACAAGTACCGGTATTTGGCATAAAAATGCTATCTAGACAGGAAACTACCCTTTTGGAGCTACCGTAAGACTCGAATATCATAGAAGAAAAATGTGCTAGGACGTTGTAGTTGCCTCTCTGAGGGCTGATTTTGCCGTGTTTTCCCTTCGCGTAGCCGAGAAGGAGAATTCCAACGTCCTACAAGGTAACTGGCAAGAAGTGTCAGAACACAGGGGTGAACCTAGAACAACGGAGGAAAACAATCTTTACCTGCCCGAATCCCCGTTTACCCCCTGTCTTTCCTTCCCCCGGTCAATGTTCTGAAACTTTTTGCCGGTTACTTGTAGCACAATTTTCTTCTATTCGAGTTTTTACGGTACAGTACAGTTGCGTGCGGAAATTTCTCGCACCCTGGCTGGTACAGTAACACAGAACGGCTAGAGTAGATGTATTATTATGTACAGGTACTTTGACAAACCAATTCACTGCTTATAGGAGTTTAAACTACCACTTAGTATGACCTCCACCATTTGCAATAACTGCCCAAACATGATTTGGCATACTATCAGCTAATTTATTTAATACTACTTGATCAATTCCCTCCTATTCTGCCACCATTGCAGACCATAATTCATCCTCATTATTAGGTTGATTTTCAGGATTTAAAAATCAGCATCAAAGTTGAGCTTTAAGGATATTCCAAACATTTTTGATTGGGTTAAGATCTGGAGAGCTTGCAGCAAGGCACAGGATTTGAACTCCATAGGCAGGATGAATCTTCCTATTAAGGCTACTAAAGTGATATCTAACATTATCTCAAACAACCCAATAGTCCCCAATATTAAGCTTGAGCGAAAGCAGGTATGGAATAAGGAATGGTTCATTAACCTCAGTTGCATATTGATTGCCATTAATACTAAAGCAGCCATAGTCAGAAGTACATTCATTAGGCTGGCATTGGTGAAGATGAATTAATGGTGTTTGACTTCCATAGGTAAATGCTACCCAGCAGCCAACTCCAAATCTGTTAGACTGAAATGTAGGTGCTAGGTTCTGATCTAATAACTCTTGTCCAGGCTTGATCTAAACCCATCAACTTCTATAATAATCCTCAAACTCAACTTTATACTCATCCAACTATACCATTCTCCTGCATCTACTTGGACTATAACTCCAATTCCTATCAAGTCTTAAATACCAGTATTTGCATTAGATTTTTTTTAAAGCTATCAAGATAGGGATTTTTCCATAGTATTTGTTGAATGAATCCAAGTCCTTTTGTCATCTTTTTTAAGGTTGTTTGACTAACATGGATGTCTGTTTCCTGAAGTTTATCTGTAAGTTCCTGAAGAGGGGACTATGGGTTTGCTTCAATGAGAGAATTGACTTGGTGAGATATTTCTTCTGTGATCTTCAGTGGCCTACTGGAACATAATGCATCTTCTGTAGAGCCATGGCTTCAAAATCATTTAATTATATTACAAATGGTAGAAGCTGGAGTCTTGGTTTTCTTAGCTATTTGCTTATACCCCCAGTTAAGGCTTGCAAGAAGGATCACTTCCTGCCTTCAATCATGTTTAGAAGTAGTTGAAGTATGTGGGGGTACCATTTTATTAGTTCAGAATGGTGGGGATTAAGGGTGGGGGGTTCTGGTGTAAGTGGATTAAATACTGGTAGGAGTCTGGGGAATACTGGTGGAAGTGTGGGGTTGCCTAGATACTTCTAACTTGGTTAATTCAGTAAAGTATTTGTTCATAATAATACATCTGCTCTAACCATTCTGTGTTACAGTACTAGCCAGGGTGTGAGAACTTTCCGCACGCAACTGTACTCATACAGAGGGACAAAAAAGAAACTAAGCCTTACCTAGAAGTTCTTGTTTCTAGTTATTTTCCAGAAACTGCCACAACCTTCCACAAGGATCCAAAAGCACACTTTTTTTCAATCACTCGGTCCATAATACTCCATATGGTATTACCCTCAAAAAGCCTACGATCCTCTGAATGTGGGGTGGGAGAGTATAGTCCCCATAGGACCTGATATGTTTGGAACTGTTAAGGCAAAAGACTTGGATACGAGTATTGAGCGACTGTATCCCGCCAGAACCACTACGCCCAAGAAAGATAGTACCCTAAGCTGACAACTCTACTAATCTGGAATGGATTTTGGGGTATTTCCACTCCAGGTCGTCATGAGTTAATTCCTGCGCCTTCAATCTATTTCTCATATTGTCAAATCTCCAGCACTTCAGTTAAACCCCCATAACTGCTCGCCGGGGCGGGCGGTCTGAGAAATCCCCACGCTCACGTCCAAGAATATGATGGGTATATTGGTCTGGTATTCGGTCAGTCCGTTATCTAAATAGTCCTATTGAGCACGGGATTGGGACGGCAAACAATAGGGATAACTCACGGGACAATACTCAGGCAAGAATATAGACAATTGTCCGTTCAATAAAATACCTTCTCCCTTCCTCCTTGATAGAAATAGACATTGCGTCCATTCACACTCATACATAGACAACCCCCCAAAATGCACATAAGAAGACAAAGATGCCACCCCCAACTTCGGCGTGGCATCTCCAAATTTCAACCACACCAACCAGTCGACAAGCGCCTACTAGAGCTAGAATCAATCAGCCACAGCTTCCCTGGTCCCTGATCCCCGGTCCCTGCCCCTGGATCCTTTCAACCAACCATGGCAGAGAAAGAATGGCAAAAATCGAAATTACCATCTGCTCTCAACCACGCAAATAACATTCCCCGATCAATCGAGTAATCAATAAGCAATTCCCCATCCCAACTACCGCATTGTCATCCAATCCAATCCAATCCAATAACTCAACATCCCCAAGACCAAACTTCCGAGTTTCCCGGACTAACGATTCTCCCTTCTCACACAGCCGCTGGCGAAGTTGGCTGGAATTCTTGTACAGTAGCTAATTTACGCACTCTGGCTCGCTCGGCAGTAATTACCTTGTCCTATTAGCTCTCATAATAGCTCACTCAACTTATTAACAAGACCCAACTTATTACTATTACTTTCCAGTGCGGACAAGGCAAATGCGCGCACCAATTAATACAAGCATTTACTTGACCCGCCCAGACTACCGTAGACTAGGCTGGGCTGAATCCCAGATGGTAATCCCACTCCACTCCACTCCACAGGCGCAAACCAACTGATCATACTTAGGACCACGCCTAGATCATAACTCTACTCAACTTGTATTCCCAAGCCAAAAGTTTTAATTTCCACCATCTTTTTTTTTTCTTTTTTTTTCCTTTTCTTCTCCTCGGTGCTGTGCTCACCTGGCATGTACCCCGTAGTATATCATACTGTACGGGTATTCTACCGCTGTGCGCTGTAAGTATGTATCTGTATGGATGTAGGCTCCCACCCCCTGTGCGCCATTGCTTTCGTGGAGATGGATATAAACCGCTTTGCCCCTCTACTTTCTTCGTCTACTTCCTACTTGTCGCTGAAGTCTCAAGGAGGGGAATCAAACAAAAAAAAAAGATCAACCACAGTACAGTACAGTACAGTCATTCATTACACCCCCCCCAATCATCAATCATACAAAATGAAGATCACGATCGTTACCACAATCCTCACAACATTCATTACCCTCGCCTCCGCCAGCGAAGGCGGTATCGCCCTGAGAGCAGCGTCCTGTCCCACCGCCGCATCAAGGACTTGTGCGAGCGTGAGCGGGGGACTAAAAGATTGCTGTCCGGAAAACATGGCGTGTGCGGTTTCGGGCGGGAAGACGTATTGCTGTTCTTCCGGTTTGTCTTTTATATACACTTTTCTCTCTCTCTTCTTCGAGGGGGGGAAGAAGTTAATGAGGCGTGATTAGGAGATACCACCTGCCCCCAAACTCACCCAACCGCCTGCGCAATATCTACTTGGACTTTCAATTCCACCGGTTACTGCACCACCGCTACAACTTCCGCTCCTGCATCTCATACAAATGGTACGAATTCTACAGTTGTACGTATATCCCCCCCCCTCCCCCTCCATATACCCCACCCATCCCTCGGGACTAACGACAGTAGATAACTATCGCGCCAACAAGTACGAAAACCGGCTACACAACCATAACCGCGCTCCCGACGACCACAGGAATACTCACAGACTCGCGACCGATGCCGAACGTCACCTTGACCAATGCCGCCGCAGTGATCCCGGCATCGCCGTTTTTCTTGGGAGTGACTATTTCAGGATGGATTTGGACTTTGCTGCTGGGGTTTTTGGCTTTGTAGTGCTGTGGGTAATTGAGATCTTTTTTTTTTTTTTTTTTTTTTTTTAACGCTTAATGAATAGATTGGTGGAATTGTGAATGGGGGGGGGTGGGTTAGTTTGCTTTGCTTTGCTTTGCTTTGCTTTTACTTGCACTGCGTTATTGACGGTGATACGAGTAGTAGAGAGTATTAATCGTAATGTTTAATTCTTGAGATTTTGGGTTGGCATACTGTATTATACTTTCTTAATCTTGCTCGCGTGTCTTTGGAAGGACCGCGCAAAAAAAAGAAGAAAGAAAGAAAACGACCCGACCCATCGAGTGATCAATCATGTGCTGTCAGTGAGACTTCACAAGTGGGTCTTGTCTTGTCTTGCTCGCTAGTTAGAGTACTCATTACAGGCATGTTGTACCCAAACACAGGGATTAGGGGGAAAAATATATGGAAAATCATCTGTGCGCGCAAACAAAAAATCATACCTTCAATGTTCGGGTACTTCTTGCTATGATATTAGCAACTCCACATACGCCCTCGCTATCATATCACGCTTGGCGTAGCAGTGTCTTACATACATACCTCTGTGCTGTACTAGTACTGCACAGGGTTGTAAAGTTACTCAAACACAAAATCCCGCCACAAACTTCCAAGCACATGAAGCCCATCCACCCAGGATAGATCTCCGTTCCCTCATTCCCTCCGTTAATCCGACGCAGCGCGACTACGCTACGGCGGTACGGTATTTTCTACTACAGCATACACGGTCCGGCATATTAATCTATCGTGGAGTGCTGATTGAGCATGTGTACGGTATGTAGGGTAGAGTACGGTACGCTGCAATCACCGTTAATTTATAGGCGAGTGAGGGTGATGGTAACTTGCATCCTCCCTGGTTAGTTGGTGTACCGCGCGATATGAGTGATTGGCCCGTGTCGGTAGGGCGGTGGGTGGGCTTATCTTGATCCCTATACGTGCAATGGAGGGATAACTGGGCGTTACAGTGCTCGAAGCGTGCAGGTACAGAGAAGATAGATTGATCTCCGATGAGGGGAGGGGAGACGAGGCGGGTAAATAGGCTTGGGGTAGGGGGTGGGTTGTTCGTGGGATTAAGGGATATGGTAGAGTATGGGGGGGGGTCTAGGTGGTATCATTTTGGTATAAACTGTGCTGTGCTATCTAGTGTCTATAGATGGGATGGATCAGGGTGCAATGGCAGGTCTATGTGGGATACTTGAGGGCTTTATTCTCCTGGTCTGAAGGCGCCGCCGAGGAGGAGTGCGGGCTCGTTGACGTTGTTGTGGGCGTAGCTGGGGTGGAGCGGTTAGCTATCGTCGAGTGATGATAGAGGGGAGGAAGGAGCAAGCATACGTAAGTGTGGCTATTCCACCAGGTTCGAGGACCATAGTTAAGGGAAAGTCCAATGAGAGCCCAAGCCAGCGCTTTGTGAACGCTCTTAGAAAGTGGCCGTGAGAAGCCTAACAACAACCACCAGGTTAACTAAAGCACTCTGACCACTTGGATCAAAAACCTACGATCAAAATATCCACATCCCCCCTCCCCTCTCCTATCCCCCGTCCCTGAATCCCGCGAATCTCCGCAATAACCTCATCAATCCTCCCAGCCATTTCCTTCGCACTCTCCCCCTTCCCAACCCCAATCCCATCCGCCGAATCTTCACACCCATCCTTCCAAATACTAAACCCCTCAATATCCAATCCCCTCTTCCTCCGATCCTCAAGAATCTCCTTCGGCCGCATTCCCTCGTACCGTCCATACCCCCACTCCCTAACCCTTTCCTCAATAACCACTTCCGCACCCTGCGTATCCGGGATGAGTAACCCCGCCGTCTGCCGTGCGCGGATTCGCGGCGAGATGTAAATTCTCGTAAGGTTTGAAGGGTCAATGTGCTTTCCCCGCCCGATTAGGGCTGTCGAGGAGAGCGCGACTTGGGTTTCGCCAAGGGGGGTTAGCGGGATTTCGCTGACGCCTGTGTGCTGGCCTGTTAGGGTCCAGGCGGTTTCCCCGTGCCTGGCGAGGAAGAGGCGGGGGGTTGGCATAGTGGATTGTAGGGTGTTGGGGTTCTGTAGAAGAGAGTTCAAGGTTTTTTTTTTTTTTTTGGAGGGGTTTAGTTGAGTTGTGGGAAGGGTAAGGGTTAGGGTTGTGGTGAGGGTAGGGTAGACCAGCCACAGGTTGGCGCCACTCCTGGACGGTGGAACTTCATCCAGTTTCTGAGCAAGCTGGAATCTGAGAAACTTGGCATGGCTTTGTAACGCTGGATGTCAAAAGTTAAGGCTGTCTTACGATTCCTTACCCTATCTCGTTGTCTATGTACTGTAAAATGTTTACTCCTAGCTTTCCCCACGCGACCCGACCGAACACTACCATCATAGGTACGCTAGGCTGAGGATTATTGAACGGCAGCAGTCTAGCTACAATTCAAGTACTCTTCCGCACACCGCCCTCTCCCTCTCCTCGATCTGAACTATCACTTACTAGTCCAAACCACAATGACAACCACCCTCCCAACAACCTACCCGACCGGCAAATTCGTGCTCGCAGCCTCAACCTGCACCTACCACATCCCCACCTCCTCCATCGTCCTCGTGCACAACCGCCACTCCCCTTCAATCCCCCGCACCTCATGGAAATGGTTCCTCCCTCGCGGCCGCAAAGACACAAACGAGCCCATCCACCTCGCCGCCATCCGCGAGACGATCGAAGAGTCAGGGTACACTCCCACGCTGCTCGCCACATCCCACAATACGCTACAACCCGGCGCCGACGGGGAGCATACCGAAGCGTTTCACATGCAATTGATACCGTACTTTAAACGTGCTGGAGTACGCATGTATGTTGCGTTTTATTACCTGGCTACCATCGCGGAGGTGGTGCGGGCGGAGGATTACGGGCCTGGGTTTGCGGGCAGGCATGAGGCTGGGTATGAGAGCGAGGTTGTGAAGGTTGATGAGGCGGTGGAGTTGTTGAGTGGGGGGCGGTATGTGCTTAGGGATGGGGAGGTGTATGATGATGTGGAAAAGAAGGTGGTGGGCGTGGACGGGGTTGCTGAGAAGTTTTTTGAAGTGGGGGTTGTGGTAAGGGGCTGGAGGGAGGTTATGAGGCATACTGCGGAAGCGGAGTCGTAAAGCTGCCCACAAGTATTTGCGGATGAGGTTTACTATGAGATTGGTCTCTCACATTGAATTAGAGTAGGGAATGGCTGTAGAATGTGGCCACCAGTTGTGGATACATGCGGTGAGCGCGCAGTTGTCAAGGTTATGGAAGTTTAGATATTAAGTTTAACATTGAAATATCAATAATATTGAATGTTCACTTGGAATGGGAAATATCGTCGAATATAATGCCATAGAATGTTTAGATGTGTTCTAAATAGTTGTCAATAAAATATGTAGACTGTTCTACAGCACAGAACGCGTACGGTATTGAGCTGATATCCTCACTCCTCAACCGCTCCAAGATCTCCCAGCGACGGCTGACAAGACCATACCTTCACGCCAGAACTCTCTTTAACTCTATCACCGATCGAATAAGTCACGTCCCTTTGGTACTTCCTCCCCCTGCGATCCACTTTGATTAACCCGAGCCAGAATCACAACCTACATAACCTGCATACCGCAAAGTCTCTTGAAATCCACTATTAGTAAGTCAGCCTGTCAGCCCATGATAGGTTTAGTTGGATGGGTTAACAGAATTGCGAATAACAGTTATTGAGATCCAACACGCCCTGAGCGCTGATCCTATACCGCTTCAGGAAAGCACTAAACCTTCTCCAGAGCTTTTATCTCTGAATCTGGAGATGATAGGGCCTGGGGAGAGGGTAGATTTCAAGAGATTTTACGGTAATACTCAAACAGCCATTCAATGGCAAGCAAATAAATTGACCTCAGAATTACGAACCATACCCATCAGAGCATAGAGTATTCTCGGTACTGTATTCGGCATACAACTCTGCTCCGGACCCCATGTCTCATGCCGTAGATCATGATAAGCAATGTGGGTAATCATGTATGATCACTCGCGATGATATCGGTAGAGCGTCGGGCTAGGGGAAGTGCAAGAGTGCAGCTGTGAACTGGAAGGGCTTTGGCCATAAAAGCTTGTCGGGGTAAGTTCAAGTTCTGGAATTGAACTTGATATGAATTGTGTACTCGGAATGGTGGTGAAGTGGGAGCTGAGTATTCCGTTTCCCAAAGTATCTGAAGCATACCCGTGCTCTTGTAGAGCACTGGAATGGATGAGTAAACAATACCAGAGATACAGGGAGCGTCCAAAAGCCCCACCCCGTTGCGAGAATCAGTAACGGGAAGCCTCCACGAACCCATCGTATCACATCCATCATGACCTTGCCCCATCATATCATCCACTCTACCATCCTCATCTCATGACATCACATGCACAGCAGGACCATCTCTCCCCCGAGACCCCGAAGCCCCTCGGCTGTGGTACACCGCACCCACCCCTACAAGTACCCCACTGACTCCCTCCGCACATAACCACCACCGCAAAACCCCATCACCAGCCAACAAACAAAAAAAATGGCAGCAATCTACCACTCCTCCTCGGCAGCCTAACCCCCCTTACCCATCAAACAATCCTCTTCGCCGGCTACGGCAACCAATCCCGCCCTCAAGCATTAAACCTCGGCGACTCCGCTCTCGACAAAAATCCTCATTGCAAACCGCACAGACTCCTATCAAGGAACCGCAATCGCGGACGGCTTCGACGTAACCACTTTCGCAGAAGGTGCAAAAATCGCAGACGTGGTGTTCTTGCTAGTACCCGATCAGGTCGCGCCCGGGTTATATAATTCTGAAATAGGATCGTATTTGAAAGAGGGGGCGTTGGTTGTGGTCGCGAGTGGGTTTAATATCTTTTATGAGAGGCTCGAGGTTGGAAAGGTGGATGTTGGCATGGTTGCGCCGGGGATGATTGGTGCCAGGGTTCGGAGTAGGTTTTTGGATGGAGGGGGGTTTCCGTGTTTTGATTCGGTGGAGAAGGTTTGTCTTTCCTCTGAAACGGTAGCTTGGGGGTGAATGATAGGAAGGAAAGGGGGGGGGGCTGATAAGAAGCGGGTGAGATAGGATTTTACTGGAAGGGCCCTGGAAAGAGTTTTATCCCTTGCTTTAGGTATTGGAGGATTAACGGCCGGTGCAGTCTACTGTTCTGCGAGGGATGAGACATTAATGGATTTATTTGCTGAGCAAGCCGTCTGGCCAAGTATCATTGTTGCATTCAGAGAGGCTTATTCAACTGTCCCCCCCTTTCTTCCTCCCCTCTCCTCCCCTCTCCTTCCCACATTTACTAACAACCACAGTTAAAAAAAACTCGGCTGCTCAGACGAAGCCCTCGTGCACGAACTCTGGCTAAGCAAAGAGCCCGCCGAGGTATTCGAAAAGTGCGCGGAAGACGGCTTCATCTCGCAACTCAAGTACCACAGCACCGTGAGTCAGTACGGCCAACTGAGCACAAGTCTGAACATGGACGTTAGCAAGCTGCAGGAATTCTTCAAGAACGTTGCCGGTATGTTTGTTTTTTTCCATGGTGCACATTTTTTATTATTTCCAGGCCGGTAATGCGCGGGCTTTTGGTGGTGGTGGCTTATGGTTACTTACATGAGGAGGAGGGTGTCATAGAAAACCGAATTCTGGGCGGTGGGTTTACCAAGGAGTTTATCGGGATGGATAATGAAGGGGGTGGAAATGGGTATGTTTTATTTCCTTTCCTTTCCAACAAATTTCTACAATACCGTACTAATGGAAATCCATCAAAACAGAATGGAGAAAAAGCTCGAAGAGTTATACACCGCCGCTTCAACCTCAGAATTAGTTGGTTGGCGAGAAAAAAGTCAGGCAGAGAATGGGATTGGACAAAGTTTGATTACCACAGTTAGAACTTGATGATAATTCCGGGAAGCAAATTTATGAGTCAACGAATTTCCTGCCACGCATCCAACACCTGTGCTCAGAGCTCCCAAATTATCGACTACCGGTACTGTATACGCGCTCGTGATATGATAACACCCCTGCTGATCTAAACTTGAACTTAAATTTACCGTATGATACTTGACGCCATGCCATGCCATGCAACACAACGCACCTACCCAGACAGTGAGGGCAACCGTGGCACACAGCCCCGTGTAACCCTCCATCCCGTTCCACAATCACAATGACAAGCCCGCGAGTGATCACCTATGCTACCACTAACACCACCGCATGAAACCCACCTACGAATCTGGTCCCCACAAGCGAATAAGCTTAATTGTCGGAATTTCCCGGGGGGGGGGGGCAGGTATTGGGTGAGAGAGAACAAAGGAGTATGGTAAGTTAATTTCAGCCGCAATTGCTTTTTTCTACACTTGCTTTGGAAATGTTGCACGCACCTTCCTTGGTTGAAGGGCGAATGGGATACCGTTGGACAGCGTAACGGGTGGAAGGCTTGATATGGCTGGCTTGCTTGTGGAATCGAGTTGCTATTTATTGTCTTTATTTTTTTGTGTGTAACGGGGAGGATAGGAGGGAGAGGGAGTGATATATATCTCTCCTTGATCCCCCCAGGAGTAAGTCTTCCGACCTTTGTCCCCTCGATTCCATTCCTACTGTGCTAGGTAACGGTTCGACTTCGCCAGCCAGCCAGCCATCGTCGTATTTATTAATCAAACTACACACATTCTTTACATACATACATCTTCAATAATTAATACTCACGATGATGCTCAACCTCAACTCTGTACTTTTACTATTAACCCTCCTAACCACCACCACCACCCTCGCAGACCCCATCCGGGCAAAACGCCTCCTCTACCCCCGGCAAAACAGCTCCTTCGGGGGCTGGGGCCTGCGCGTCGTAAACTGTCCAGCCGAGACTCAAAAATGCTCTGGCTCAGGGTGTTGTCCGAAGGATATGATCTGCGTGATCAACAGTCTTATGGGGGGGTTAGCTTGTTGTCCCACTAGTACCTTCCCCCCCAGCCCATCTTTAGTGGAGGATGGCAGCTAACAATGAGGGGGAAAAGAGGAATCGTGCGCCGAGGTGATAGAAACACTCCCCGTCTGTCCGGATCCCAGCTGGACACTTTGGCGGAACGGGGACCAACACCCGTTTTGTTGTCTGCCCGGGCAATTCGGGTACCAGACGGCGTCCGGGACGTTCGGGCCGGGATCTAGTTGTGCGGATCCGGGGATGCCGGTTGCGGCGAGTTTGTTGGCCACGAGCGTGCGTTCCACTTTACCCGAGAGAGAGAGAGAGAGAAGTAGGGGCACTGATTTTTTTTTTTTTTGTAATGGAATACTATAGTTACTCCCAGCCCAAGGCAGTGGCGCTCCCACCGCCACCAAAAGTTCCGCCCGCGCGACGGGCACGCCTACCCGCAATACCGCGACGACCACACCCCGCGCCGGCAGTTCCGCGACCCCAACAAAAAATGATCCCGCCGCCGCTGGCCCGCAAGAAACCTCCTCCTCGTCATCGCAAACCGCCGACACCACAACCGCAAAATCCGGCCTCTCCACCGGCGCGATCGCCGGAATCGGTGCGGGCGCGGGAATCATCGGCCTGGCACTGATTGCTGGCGGTATATGGTGGGGTTTCAAGAGGGGGCAGCAGAAGGGGAGGGAAGGACAGGTTGTTGTTGAGAATTATGTACCTGCGCCAGAGTATAGTGTTGGTAGTGGGGGTGCTGGAGGAGGAGGAGGAGGAGGTGCGGGTGCGGGGGGAGTTGGAGCGGTTGGCGCGTATGAGAAGCCGGCGGGGGCGTTGAAGCCCGCGGAGGTGCCGGCCGGGGGCGATGGAAGGAGGGTGGAGATGCAGGCTTGAGTTTTCGCTCTTTTGGATTCATCTACTTATTGGCGGTTTCGTGTGAGAGGGGAGAGAGTGAGCGTTTGTGACCAACAAATATATTATATCCTTACCGGGTCGAAGATCTTTCACTAACCAGTTTCCGAATCATCGAAAAGTGTGAAAATGGTAGAATACAGGCAACAGTAACAGCAACTCACCCCGGACATCCTCATCAGATTGGAAAATTTTTTTTTTTTTTTTAATCACGTTTAAGGTGGGAAATCAAACATAATGTGTCATAGCTACATAGCATAATCACCCAAGACCCATAAACCTAACATCTACCCATGATATGATACCAAAACACCAATCCCCACACCCCCTACCTTACCTTTCCCATACCATAACCATCACCCTCCCCAGCTCCCACAAACACCCCCCCCCCCCCCCCAGCCCCCCCAAACCCCCCCCCCCCTCCCCTCCTTCTTCCTTCCTCCCTTACCTACTCACCCCACCCCAACACCAACCAACCAGGAAAACAATAATCTCCACACAACCGCGAAAATGCTATTCCTACTTCCTCCCCTCAACACAGCACTGTAGGACGGGTTTGTGATTGAGATTTACTGGGTTTATCATCGCAGTGTAGAGTTGTGCGCTGCTCGGGAGTACTAGACCATGATACTTCTTCACTCCGTTCTGCCGCTGTGCCTGTCTACAGGGTTGATTTATGGGTCGAAAGTCGGGTGTGTTGTGGAGTTGATGTGCTGTATGTGGGGGTGAGTGTGGTGCGGTGGGTTATGTTTGGTTTGGTAGGGGGTTTTGTGTTGTGTTGATGTGGTGTGGTTGGTAGGTTGTGGTGGTCGGGATACTTAAGGAGGGGGATACGGAATTGGGGGTGAAGTGGGGCGTGGGGGGATACAGTGGTGAGGTTGGTATTTATGGGCTATTTGGGGAAGGTTGTTGTTGGTGAGCTCGGTACCGGTGATGGGGGGGAGACCGCCAATTGGGTTGGGAGTGGCGTGAACGCTTGAATGGAATACGGCGTGTTGAGAGGATCAAGGGATCTAAGGCTGAACATAACCTGTTTGTGGAAACTAACTCTTCCTTTCCTGAGCAAAAGGGTATACGAGTGATGACCTGTGAGTGTGATTTGGAATTTGTGAGTTGTCTGGGTAATTGGACCCCGGGATATATTGATAGCAAGGAGGAAGAAGAAAAGAAAAGATTTAAAAATCGGTGATTTTCAAGGGATTGTATCCCACCGATTGATGGATATCACCTACTTTCTTCCAAACCACTTCAAAACACCTTTCCCCTTCCCCTTTTCCTTTTCCACCTCCACCTTCTTCCCGCCCCCCTCCTTAAAACTCCCCTCCCTCCTCCCCCCCACCCCCCTCCAATCCTGCAGATTCGCCGACGACGGCCCGGCAACCGCCAACACCTTGCCCACCTCTCCAACCCCCCAACTCCCCTTCCCAACCCCCATATTCCTAACACGCGCCTTCCGATCACAAACCCTAAACAGCACGCCCGCCGGCACACTCCCCAACTTCCCGACAAGCCCTTCACAAGCTTCCAATCCCCGATTCACCATTTCCGGCCAAAGCACAAACTTCATCCCCACTTGCTCGTAATCTACCGCCCCTCCGCACATGATGTCCCGGCACATCTGGTATGCGGCTCTTGCGGGACCCAGGTCGCCAAAGTGGAGGAGGAGTGCGCCGAGTTGGAATTGCGCCACGGCCAGGTATGGATCTATGGATGTGGCGGTGCGTAAAGAGACGAGGGCTTCGCGGGGGGATGAGAGGAGGAGGTGGATTGCCGCGAGGTTGAAGTGGATTGTAGCGCGTGGGTGCTCAAAGAGAGAGAGGTGCTCGTTGAAGAGGGATTGGGAGGTTATAAAGTCGTAGGTGTCAAAGTGGGATTCCGCCAGCACGAGGAGGTTGAGGGAAGTGCGGGTTGGTGTTGGCTGAGCGGAAGGGGGAGGGGGTGGGGCGGTAAAGGTGGAGACGAGGTGGGGTGGTTTGATGGTTGTCATTTTGGTTTTGGTTTTTTTTTATTTTATATTGCTGTTTAATGAATATGGGTTGGAGGGTGTTTGTGGTACGGAGTGTTTTGTTTTTGGGCTGCGGAGAAGTTGGATTGATGTGGTGGTGGTGGTGGTGGTGGTGGTGGTTAGGAACTCACGATGCCAATGACGTACGCTTCAGAACATAATAATATGGTCAATTTCTATTAGGGTTACGCGCTCTTCTCCTAAACCCTTACAATCCCCCAATAATCGCTAACAAAGTAGGCACAATAGCCCGCCATCCCAGCCAACACACCCTGAGAAGTGAAAAAGCCAACAGCAGGACCACCACCTTGAGTCCCCTCCCTCACCAACCCAAACTCGCTACCAATCATTAGCCCTCCCTCCTTCCCACACAATCCACAGCAGAAAGGGGACATACATCTCCGCCACCTTCCCCAAAAACAGCGCTCCAAGCGCATAATTCACCAACCCCCGATTCCCCCCATTCAATTCGGCAAGCAGAGCAAGTATCATAGCCACCGACGCATCCCCAAGGTAATTCCCCAAACACCTCCCGGCCGGGGACAGCGGATCCGGGTTTTGTGGATCCTCGCCGCTGGCCATTTCGGTCTTGCCTAGCTCGGTCTTGTGCTTCGCGCCCAGTTCGTTTTTGCCGACAGAGACGCGTGTTGAGAGGAAGAGGAGGTAGGCGCCGAATG
This sequence comes from Choiromyces venosus 120613-1, assembly GCA_003788595.2. Taxonomy (NCBI): domain Eukaryota; kingdom Fungi; phylum Ascomycota; class Pezizomycetes; order Pezizales; family Tuberaceae; genus Choiromyces; species Choiromyces venosus. The sequence continues at coordinate 36,942 of ML120431.1, forward strand.
GAAGGGTCCAGAAGGCGGTTGCGGCTGGAGATTTGGGTTAGCTGGGGATTAAATGGGGAGTATGGAGGGGGGGGGAGTACGGGTTAGGAGAGGACTGGCGGGCATGAGGGAGGTGTGAGATGCCATGATGGAGTGAAGTGTGCGGGTGGAGATGTGGAGAGAATTCAAAGGCGTTGGGTGTATATATATGTGCTTTTCACATGGCAGTTTCCGTAGAATTGACGTGGAGCGTGGAGGAGATTTGGTGTTGTCTCATGATTACAGTTGCTACTGCCGTATTCTTCCAGTAGTAGTTGGCGTTGTTGGGACTGGCCTCTCCCGGGTCTAATCCGTGCCAAGATTTCCGAATACTTGTGGAATCGGCAAGTAGAGTTGTGTCTGGTGGTATGTCGCTCCCGCAGGTACCGGTATGTCTGCGTACTCAGTAGGGGTATTCAAAGAGAAACGAGTTGATGATACTAGAACCTGCATTAGTTTACTGGAGGTGATGGGCCAATAGTATCATAAAAACCTAGTATCATAAAAACCTGGTATCATAGTTGAGAGCCCCTAAATTCCCCAAGAGGGGAAAACAAAAAGGATAAGGGCCTGTTCGGCTGCCAGGACGCCAGAGAATTGCAGGTTTCTTAACCACGCTTTTGTAGTTGTTACGCCAACTCAGATTGCAAGATATGGCTCAGAGAAAAACTTTTTGGTGCGTTAACAACTAATAACAAAGTACTCAAGGCGCCGGTTTGCTCTGCCAGTTCCAATAATGGTATCGCTCATCCTCGGATGTTTTAGCCAATAAAAATACCTTGAATAGCCACAGTTGCAGCAATGGTAAAATGGTAAAGGACACCTTAAAATCAAACTGTAACACTGGCTACCCGTACAAGCGGGACTGAAAAAGTGAGTGGACGCGAGCGATTTTACACCCAAAATGGCCAATTTCGCACACTTATTCCGGCACCAATACTTGAATTAAAAATAGGATAACTTTATAGAGTATTGAGAGGGACTGTAGACTACTTGACTTCTATTGTAACCTCAAACGAACCTAAATTCTCTAAAGAGTAGCAGCAGCAAGAGGGAACAAAACTTTCCTAAAAATTGCGCCAAGACCGTTGTTTTTGGTGGGAAAAATCTGTCTTGGCGGAATTTGAAAGTTCAGCTGCATACCCACTCCTGAGGAGTTGGGAATTGAGCGGATATTTGTATATACAAAATGATGTCCTTACCGTTTTTCAGTGGTTCTATGGATGGTTTATATTTTTGTGAGTTTTCTCCAGTGTAATATCTTGGTGTGGAATCTGCTATTTTTGCGGTACAATCTCTTGTGTCCACTCACTTTATCGGTCTCGCTTGTATTATATGTGGGTGAAACAAGAAAAAAAAAACTTGAATCAAAATATTCTACGCCATAGTGAGCGCCCAGTGTAGCGAGCCATCTGCAAGTTTTGTTGGTGAGGGCTTTTGTAAGGGCTTTCAGCGCTTGTGGTATCATAATAAGGTTCTTCGTCGTCGTCCAAGAGAACTAAGGGGGATGTAGTTCAGGTCCTTGAGCTTCCCCGATGCATCTTACTGGCCAAAAGGCTCGCGGATGAGCGATACCATTTTATAGGAACTGGCAGAGCAAACCAGCGCCGTGAGTAAATAAACTCACATTGCAGTTCTTTTTCTCTTAGTATCATACATCTTTCTATACCGTCTAGTTCCATCTTGGCAACTTTATCACGAAGCGACAGAGGCGGTTTGCTGAAAAATTACATCTGGAGGGTTTTTGGCTTCTTTTTACGAGTTTGGAACTTCAAACTAACTAGCTATCATACTCATGTGGCCGAGTGCTAAGTAAATCACGTGATCTTCTATTCCGAGTGGCCAACAATGTCCGAGATAAACTTTTTTGAGTACCCGACTGTGAGAGAGGGGTGGGAAACCAGATCAACCCAGCACCAGCACCGCAAAAATAGTGAGAATGAATGTCAATAATCCTGGAGAGCTGCTATTCTGGCTCTTCGTTGGCATGGGGGAAAATCATGGAACAGAAGATCACGTGATTTACTTAGCACTCGGCCGCGTGAGTATAGTATGGCTTGTTTGTCTGCCAAACTCCTTCTGGGTTTCCAAAACCACCAGTTCAAGTCAAAACCAAGCCTTTCTGCCCTCAAACCCCAGTCTCAAGTGTCACCCAAACAGGCCCTTGGATTTCTACAACAAGTGATACTCTGAGCATCCTATTCCATCATCTGCCACACAGTAATCATCCATCACATTTCTTTATCACGGTCTACAGACACTCTGCAAAAGTGCTTGTGAGAGACGGAGATCAAAGTGGTCTAAGGGGTATTGCGCAATTGGGGGCCTATGTGCGGGAGGGAAATGCCGTTTCACCAACACTTTTGCAGAGTGGCTGTAGGCAGTCGCAAATCAACACCTCCTGCAAAGCAAAGTTGCCCAAACTCCATGAGCGGGCAGGGAAAGGGTGAGGAAAGATCCACCTCCCAAGCCAACCATCCAAAAATTGGAGATTTTTTTTTCTTTCGCACTTCCAGGAATGGGTTTTTTCTTATTGTGCAGAGATGTAAATAACCGTAATCCACATAATTCGAATATCTTGGGTGTAAATCAGCCTTGTCACTGCTCTGACGTTCGCGTGTTGCGTGCGATAAAACAGGTATCCCCGAACCTCGCCCCGCCTATAGTTGGCTCTCGGAGGTTGCGGAATGGCAATGCATGCTTGTGTTCCTCGAGGGCGCTTTCTTGGATGATGAAGGTGTGGTGTGTATCGGTTGGATTACCGTGATGGAGAGGAATTGATGTGAATATTGGTAAACATTCATAGTTGATTGAGTTATTATTATTATTATTTGGGGTATGTTTTTGGTTCAAAATGCTTATCGGAGGTTAACCGTAACTGTTCCCCGCATCAAAAGCCCCTCCCTCGAAACTACCGTAACTGTCGAACCGAGGTTCAGTTAACCATATTAACCGCAATCGAGCTGCTGCCAAGCATAAAAGTGTCGGGAAAGGCTCTGCTGCACCCTTCACGAGATTGTATCATACCCAGAGTGACCAGCGATTTATTGGTCAGGAATCTCGCCATGGGTGCAATCTTGTCGGGACGTTAAATTGTCTGAGATCCACCAACCCAGCCCTGTTCACAGCTCACTTGCTCAATTCCTCCCCCCTTCCCCCAACAAATATCAATTCCTTATAAAAAAAACTACATCATGACGACGATATCTCATGCAACACTGAATTCCCGATTGACGGGAATCTCAATATTCGACGACCGCGTCCTTCAATTCCGTGGTTTAAAGTTCGCTAGCGTGTCTAAGCGATTCGCTCGGGCGGAATTGTTCGACAAGTACCCTAGTGAATTGGACTGCACGCGACACGGGTAAGATAGCCAGACCTCTCCTCTCCACTAATACTACCATACTAACAAAACAGTCCAATCTGCCCGCAAGAGCCCCCGGACTCCCAAGTAGATTTCTTCGGCATTCCGGCAAACTTGCAAAAAGGCAAATTCGGCCCCACGTTTGACGAGCTGGAATGTCTGAACCTCGCGGTGGTAGTGCCGAAATCACACATTGCGAATATATCCTCCGGCAGGAAACTCCCTGTCCTCGTTAACATCCATGGCGGCGCGAACCGTAGAGGCGCTGGGTGCACTCCGGTGCAGGACTTGGCTGGATTAGGCGCTGCTAGCGTAACGCATGGGAAAGAGGTTATCTGCGTGGCGCTAAACTACAGATTGAACGTGTTTGGCTACGGGGTGTTGCCCAATGGCGAGGGAAGTAATAATGGATTATTCGACCAGCAGGTTGGGCTCGTTTGGGTGAAGAAGCATATCGCAGGCTTTGGTGGTGATCCTGAAAACATCACGCTTAGCGGGTCGAGTTCTGGTGCGTTGAGTGTTGATGCGCAATTGCACGCTTCTTCGCCGGTTGGCAAGGGCTTGTTCAAGAGGGCAGTCATGCAGAGTGGATGCATAGACATTGGCGCTCCAAAGTCGAGGGAGAAGATGGTCCGGACGACGCAGAGAGTAGCGGACTCTGTGGAGCAAAGTGGTGGGGAGAAAGACGAAGACTGGGTGGAGAAACTGCGCAACGCAAGTGTGCGCCAAGTAATCGGTGGGCTGGTGCAGGCACAAGTGAGGAAGTGGTGTCTCACCGACGATGACACCTTCTTTCCATCACCCTGGGACCAAGAAGCGGTCGGAATTCCAGATTGGTGCGAGAGCATCATCACCGGAGATTGTGGATTTGAAGTTCTCCTCCCCACACCGCCCCTCTCCCATCTTGGAAAAACCGAAACTAACTTCTTTCCCAGTCATACGTATGGTACCCACAAATCGCTCCCGCCTCCGGCACCGCAATCCACAAAGCCTTCTCCGGAATCGAGAAACACAGCTCGCGCATCCTCGAAACTTACAAAGTCCCCGCCCCATCTCAAGAATCTACACCCGCCCTGCGCGCCGCCGCATTCGCATTTATCAGCGACGGCGTCTACAGTTACCCCGCGCACAAGCTAGCCTCGCGCTGGCGTGCTGCCGGAAAGAAAGTGTACGAGCACTGCTTCGACCAGGCAAACCCCTACACACCCGAGCTTCGCGGCGCACATCATGGGGTGGACTTGCTCTACCTCTTCCCAAACTATGAGCTTCCCGAGAAGGATGCAGTTGTTGCGGGGGAGTTCCAGAAACACGTTCTTGAATTCTGCCGTAGTGGGAAGGCCTGGGAGGTTAAAGATGGGCAGGTCATGGGGTATGGACCCGCCGGGAAGGTAGGCGTCGTGGAGAAGAAGGATAGGAGAAGAGTTGCAGAGTGGGAGGACAGCTTGGAATTGCTGGGAAGGGTAGAGTTGGTTCAGGCTATTGAGTATGTTGGACAACCTTAGAGAAGCCAAGAGCCGCGGTGGAGAGTGAGAGGGTGATGAGCTGATGGCTTTTCTTATTTTAGGTCGATACTAAAAATTCAACCCGAGCCGACGGGGGCGAAGTTCTAGCATATTTCCGGAGAAGTGGCGCAAAGATTGGGGGGAGGGGGGGATAGAAATGGTAATGACGTGACGACGTTAGTCATGAATATATATTCTCCCCGAGAAATTATATATTATACAAACTCTACCGTACCACTTGACCAGTCCAGAAATACGTGATCAAAACATTCACACAGTCCAGTTCATTTCCAAACCAACCCAGTCACCGAAAAAAATTCACCCTTGCCATACAAAACCTCCCACCACCACCACCACCACACCAACGCCCCGCCCCCCCCATCCATCCTCTACCTTCAAACTCCACAAAATACTCAATCCTCCCCCTAATACCACCAAGCTACACGGATGTCATCACCACCAAGCCATTCCCACCGAACAACCCAATCCCTATGATATAGGTCTTTCCTGCTTACAGCATCAAGTAGGAATCACAAACGCTCACTCGGGATTTAGCGCATCCCGGCTCGGTCTTTGGAAAAGTACCTGTACTGTACTGTACCGCACTGCACTGCACTGGGCGCCTGAGTGTCGATTTTGTAAGATTGGGATTTGGAAAAGTTAATGTCCGTGCCTGGTAGGACGGTTTTGAGGTGTGGGTTGTCGGGAGTGGTATTCACTGTAGGGTGAGCGGGGGTAAAGGATGTGTGTGTGGTGGGGTTCGGGGGGTTTGTGTTGGTGCTCCTGCGTGTCTGTTGCAGCAGCTTTTATTTTATGGGTGTGTTCACTACGTCTTGGTATCGCGGGGCGTAGGGTAGGAGGGAAGGATAAGAAGGGGGGTATAAAAGTTTTGCGCTTTTCTTCTTCTTCTGCGGTCGTGGGTTAGGTTATGTTTCTAATCTTGTTGTTACATCTTAGTTACCGGTAACTTGAGCTCCCGTCCATCCCGATTTCTTTTACTTGTCGTATTGCTAGTGCGCTGCCCATCTTAGACTCCGCGGCCTAGTACCGGTGATGTGATCAGTCGCCTTCTTCGACATTGGAGAGCTGGTGCTAGGGCTGAGATAATAATACACCTGCCGATCACTGGTAATGGGAAGGGGGTGGTACAGGTAGTCTGGGCTTTAGGCGGAGGATGATATCCTTGCAGCGCCACCACTACATCGTGTTCCTACCAGGCGAGCGGGCTTCGGCCATTGTTGTCTAGAATGTTGGGATCGACAGCTCCCCGTCCTAGCATTTGCTTCACCAGTGCCCCTTCCTCGCGGCATTCAATATTGGCGTACTGCCTGGGAAGTCTTTCCTGTTGGGGTTGGCATCTTCCCGTGTTCACCACCCCATCATTGCCGCTCCCTACATCCAATTAGAGCGGTGCTTTGTTGCCGTTTATTTTCGCTATCGGGGTTGACACTCCCACTCTTTGTGATAAAAGTAGCACAGTATCATCCCTGACTTTAGCCCAAACCCGAGGGAAAGTGGAAGGACGGTGGGGTATCCTGAGCGTAAAATGGATTCGAAGGGGTGTAAGATGTCATAGTAATGTAGACAAGTCGAGGGAATTTTGGGAGCGGTGCTGCGGGGATGGAGGTGTGCGGGCTTTCAATAACTCCGCCGCCCCTCGGTTTTCATGTTTGGCAGCCAATCATGAGTGGTGTATGGCCACCGTCGTCCCGCCAGTCAGGATTGACATCCCTCCGTTCCAATAGCATCTTCATCGCATCTTCGCGTCCGTGTATTGCAGCCCGTGTAAGTGGTGTTCGACCGTTTTCACTTGGTTTGTCGGCATCGACATCCCCCCGCTCAAGTAATGGCTTCATCACTCTCACGAATCCCTTCCTAGCAGCTGCCGAGAGGGGCGGGATACCTTCTCCGTCTGGCATGTCGGGGATAATGTCTTCGCGGCCGAGTAGTAGTATGGCCACGCCCTCATTGCCGTATCCCAAGGAGGTCGCGAGTGGTGTTGAGCCGTAGTAATTGGGCATGCTGGGTTTGACATCATTCCGTTCCAGCAGTAAACTCGCCACTCCGTCATTTCCGGAAAATTTGTACTCTTGAAAACAAAAAAATATTGGATACGAAAAGATAAAAAATAATAAGAGGGGAAAACAGAAAAAGAACGCGAAGCAATATAGGTAGAGTCTCACAGAGAAACAAGTTGACGACACATCCAACCTCTCCCGCTCTCATTCTAAAACGGGAAGGAAATGAAAGCAAAGTCGGTGGTGCTCGAAGGATAGTATCTCATTCTCCCGGAGGCTGTGGAAGGGGGGAAGAAAGATAAGGAGGAGGGGAACAGTTGGTAAAAAAGTATATATCTGCAACAGTGCCGAAAAGCAGTGCTGAGCTGTCACAAAAGACTGAAGAAAAAAAAGCTCATACCTCCAGAGGCTCAGACTGTCCTGTGATGGGATCAGATCGCCGTTGAACTCTTAGTCGCTCCAAAATTGGGTACAATTCAATATCAGCCAATTTTGGCAGACGCGGTATTCGGCCCCTAGTCCCACCAGTAACTTCACCACTTCCATATGTCCCCACAACGCAGCCGCCGAAATGGGTGTTTCACCCCACACATTTCGCCTCTTGGAGTCGACATCCGTCCGTTCCAGTAGCAGCTTCACAACCCCCGCATGCCCGCACTCCGCCGCACATAAGAGTGGTGTTTGGTCCCCATCGTTAGGTCTATCAGCCTGGACATCTTCCCGGGCAGGCAGGAGTTTCACAACTTCGTCGTGCCCCTCGCCGGCTGCTGCCAAGGGCGGTGTGCTGCGATAGTCGTCCATAATGTCGGCGATTATTTCTTCCTGCTACCGAAGTACTCGCACTACTCCCTCGTATTCCGGATTCGGCGGCGAACTTGAGTGCTGTCTTACCCCATGTCGTTCGTCTGTTGGGGTTGGCATCCTCGCGCTCTAAGAGTAGCTTTACGATTTCGGTATAGCCATATACCGAAGCCCACATGAGCGGTGTTTGGTTGAGATAATCTACTATGTTAGTGTAGGTAGGTCTCTGCGAAGCGACTGGGTGACTCATGGTTTGGGTATTTTTTGTCTCTTCCACCGTGAAATGCTTGCTCTGGTACTGCTAATAATGTAGGCTGGGTTTGATGCCAGATTCGATGCTTGGGTTGGTTGGGGTTATAGGGAAGTGATGGTTTGACCTTTTAGCATCAATTGCTTCCTAAATATTCCTCCTAGATCATGGTCAATGTTGGGGTGGTGCGAAAGCGCTCTATCATATTAGCAGTATTTACCAAAAGCAGCTACTAGAATTCAAACTTAATTATGCTTACTAATCCAACCTCAACGTGAAATCCAAGGTGGGAATGGCTGCCCCCGTTTCTCCCCTCCGCAGACCATTCCCCACCTTGAGAGTGACGACAGGCCCTATCTCTGATTTTCGCCGTAGCCACCACATCACCGTCAGCCCATGACATGGGGCGCTACACTACGAGTTAAAAATAGATCCTCGATATAACTCACTTCGCCTACTTATCCCTAGCTCAATTCTATGCCAGGGGCCAGACAAAAACAGGTACCGATTTATCCTTTCCAGGTTATGATATCCAGATCACTCTATATCACTCGAAATCCCGCTGGGCACGATTGGAGAGCACTGCTTTACGGTACTGGTGGGGGTGGGGATAATCTGGAGCCGGATACTAATAAATAAAACCCTTCTTGAAAGCGAAATCCAGATAGTTCCCGGTAGTGTGCAAGAGGGGTGTCATGCCCTGTAGGTTTGGCATGTCGGCATTTATGTCCCCCCGTCGGAGTAGTAGCTCCGCAACCTCCTCGAGCCCTTAAGTCGCGGCCTTCGCGAGGGGTGTGCTGCATTTTCTGTGAGGTGGGTTCGGGTCGACAGGTCTCTTGCTTGGCGGGAGCTCTATTTCTCGTGGTGTTTCCCCCCCTCAAAATCTGTAATCCTTATAATAGGTTTTAAGCCTTTCCAATCGCCTGCGGTAGAAGATCAAGTTGGGTTAGATGGCAGGTTGTGATTCCGGGTATTTGAATTGGAAGTGTTTCTCGAAGCCGGAACGGCGTGACTCACTTAAGCCCGGCGTCGGAGGTCATGACATCGTGGACTATAGGAATCTATTGTGCTGCACTTTCATCGTAGTATCCGAGATTAAAGCTTGCCAGCACAAGTAGTCTAGTCTTGTACCGGTATCATATATTCGCACTTTGAACTCCTAAATACAAGTTACGCAGGAGCACGTATCATATTATTGACAGTAAAGGAAAAAAAAAAAAAAAAAAAGAAAGGAAGTCAGAAAATAGAAGCAATAGGGGATTCATACGCAGGAAACAACGACAAATCCACCGCGAGAAGAAAAGAAAACTCCGGTTGAGTAATGTACGGACTGAATACTCCTACTAGAACTAGGATAACACTTATCCTCTCTCTCTCCCACGCTTACTCCGAATCCGAGGGAAAATGGACCCGGGGATCACCGAAAAATAGCCTACCGCGCTCCAAGAGGTTATGTAAAGATCAGAAGAAGGGATTTATGGTGGTGGGGCTTTGTATCTTTCTGGTTTGCTCGAGAAGCGGAAATGAAGCTAAGGCATGCTTGGCGTCAAGGTGTGAGGGGGTGCAGATTGATGAGCTTCTAGCAACCTCACCACTTCCATATGCGAATTCTGAGCAGCCCGTGAAAGTGGTGTTTTGCCTTCGTTGTCTGGTAGGTTGGGGTCGACATCTCTCCGTTCAAGCAGTAGCTTCACCACTCCCGTGTTCCCCTGCTGCGCAGCTACCAAGAGTGGTGTGTTGCCCAATGCGGCTTGTCTGTTGGGGTTGATATCTTTCAATCCTAGTAGTAGCTTCACTGCCGCTTCACACCCATGCTTGGCTGCCCACGAGAGTGGCGTGTAACCATCGTTGTCTGGCTTGTCATGACTAATATCTTTGCGCTCTAGCAGTAGCTTCACCGTTGCCTCGAACCCCTTCTCGGCAGCCCACGAAAGCGGTGTCCGACCATCGTCGTCTGGTGCATCAGGGTTAACGTCTTTCCGTTCCAGCAGCACCTTCACCACCGTGTTGTCTTCCTCGTCGGTAGCCCACGAAAGCGGTGTCCGACCGTTGTAGTCCGGCTTGTTGGGATCCACATCACTTCGTTCCAGCAGTATCCTCACAACGTACTGGCGCCCCATGAGAGCAGCCTCCGCGAGCGGTGTTCGGCCTTGGTCGCCCGGCATGTCGGGTTTGACATGCTTGTGTTCTAAGAGTAGCCGAACTACCCCCTCTTCTCCCCACGAGGCAGCCAGCGAGAGTGCTGTTTCGCTAGTTAGATTTTGTTTGTTGGGGTCCGCATCCTCCCTGTCCAGTAGCAGCCGCACCACCTCCGTATGTCCTTCCTTCGCAGCTAACATGAGCGGTGTTTGGCCCCATATGTCTTGCCTTTCGGGGTTGACGTCGCCCCGGTCCAGTAGCTGTTTAACCACTCCCTCATAACCACTATCAGCAGCTAATAAGATTGCTGTTGCACCCCATATCCCTTGCCTGTCGGGGTCGACATCTTTCCGCTCCAATAGCCGCCTCACAATCCCCTCATAGCCCCACGTTGCAGCCCACCCCAGTGGCGTTCGGACATTGGTACCATTGGTGCCTGGCGGGTCCGCTATAATATCCTCCCGCTCCAGGAGTAGCTCCACAATTTCCTCGTGTCCTAGCCTCGCGGCCCACGAGAGTGGTGTTTCTCCGTGTTCGTCTGGAAGGTTGACGTCGACATGTCTGCTCCGCGAGCCAAGATCCATCATAAAAAAATACTTAGGCTCACTCGTATCGGTTCGATTGGGCTTTCTGCCAGCTTTTGATATTATTAGTTGTGCTGACTGTGTTTATCGAAGCTGTGGTAATGCGGCTCAAAAGTTGAAATGCTGGCAGGGTACAAGATTTGAGGTTGTTTAATCCCGCTTACACGATGAAATGCCAAGATTGAGGCTTAACAAGCAACCCTTCGCTGCCCCCTTGACGGGCTGGGTTAGGGTACGATGGAAGGAAGAAATGAATCTGATTAGATCAATTAATTTGATTACCGGTAATCTAATCTTTCGGGAATTTGGGGATTTGACAACTCCGACCAATACTGGTATTGTATTGCTCTCAAACTTTTGAATCCCCGAAATCGTAAAGTTGAACGCTGCAGTTTATTACATCTTCTCCGGGTTTCTGAGAATTGATTGATTTCTAAGAGCATTAATTATACAGTAAGTTAGTCGGAAACTACCGTATTGATAATTTACAGCAGCCATTACAATCACCCATTTCATAGCGACTGCCCTCCGTCATGTAGACTACCAAGTACGGAAGACGCCCAGTTTTTCGCCAACTTACGCGATATATCAATAACGATTTATAGCGTACCCCAAGTAGCAGATTCCAAAATCCCAGTTGGTATGATAAATTTCAATGCCGCTACTCAATCCATGAAAAAAAAAATTTATGAAGAAAGTCTCCGCAAGAAAAAGAAAAAGAAGAAAAGAAGAAAAGCGAGTTGTTCCATAAGGTGACACATAGGGAAGGAATACAAAGGCGATAGACGCGATGTAAGGTATCATATTGTGGAGATAGGAAAAAAAAAAGAAAAGAAAAAATAGCAAACGTATTTTCAATTGTACAGTACAATCAAGTGACAAATGCCATTGTTGATGGCGACTTTTACACCAAAAATACATTTTTTCACAGCACCAGAATTCGACCACTCACAGTGCAAACAAATCAATTATTGGCAAAATAGTGATTCTGGATGCCTCAATTGTGGGACCCAAATTTCGAAGGGTATGGTACAATACTGCACGAGCCACGGCGATGCAAAACCGGCGATCCCCAAAGCACGTATCCCCTTGTCTGGACACCCATACAAATTCCCGCCGCCAAACTCATGTCCCGGATTCAGTGGCTCCAAACAGACCAGCACTGTTGACAAAACAAAGGAATGTCTTATAAAAATACGAATTTCGGAATTGCTAGGTCATTATCTATCCATTAGTATATTTTTCGTTTTAATTAATCAAGAGGTGGAGGTGTACTTTGCGGTATCTGTGACCACGAATTTCGGCCATTTCGGTGTGTTTTGGCCAGTGCTTCTGCCGGCCGGCGGTGGCTTTCGTCCGGGAACTGTGCATTCGTTCCCCGTCACCCGATTTTGTGGGGATGTGTGCTCATATCCGAAGCCCAGAAAGTTTTGCTCGCAAGGACCATGAGAGGAGCGGCCATCTGTGAAAATGGAAAAAAAATGTTTACTGGCGAGGGCCAAAAGCTAATCGATTGCTATCCTGACGGTGGTGGGGTATCGCAGAGGGAGATTTTAGGCTTTTAGGCTTTCAAGGTGATGACCAAAATCTCTGGCTAAGTGAGCTAGCTAAGAGAGCTGGGGTGAGGAGAGCTCTGATATTGTGTCACCATCCGCTGGCCAGGGAATAAAAGCTTTGCGTCTTAGGAGTAATATCGCAATTCCCTCGTGTCCGCGCGCTTGAGCTAATGAAAGTGCCGTTTGACCATTAAGGTCTATCGCTTCGACATCAACGTCCTCTCGCTCCAACAGTATCTTTACTACTTCCTCTTGCCCTTTCGTGGCGGTGCGAGAGAGCGGCGTTCGGCCAAATTTGGTAACAGCCTTATTCAGATTGATGTCCTCTCGTTCCAAAAGTATTTTGACAAGTTGCCCAAGTCTCTGTAAGGCACACCACAGGAGCGCTGTTTCACCACAATTATCTAATGTATTGGGATCGATATCCTTTCGCTGCAGAAGTAACTTCACTATTCCTGCTCCATCACGAACATTTCCAAGAGCCCACATTAACGGTGTTCTGCCGTGGTTATCTGCCGCTACGGGATCGACATCCTCTCGATTCAAAGCAGCTTTACCATTCCGCCATGTGCGTTTCTAGCAGCTCGTGACAATGGTGAGCAGCCAAGATTATCTCGTGTATTGGGATTGACATCCTCTCGTTTCAAAAGAATCTCAGCTACTTCCACCTGGCCGTATTCCAGAGCAAACCATAGTGGTGTTCGGCCCTCTATATCAACCATATCGGAGGAGACGTCCTCTCGTTTTAGTAGTAGCTGCACCACTCGCGCATGCCCGTACCTCGCAGCCTCCGCGAGCGACCGGTTGTATTGTCGACTAGGATGGACATCTCCCCGTTTCAGTAGTTGCCGCACCATTCCCTCATGTCCATTTCCAGCAGCCCACAGGAGCGCGTTTCCGCCCATATGGTCTGATATTTCCGGGTCGACATCTTCCACATCTAGAAGTAGATCCACCACTTTTTCGTACCCATTCTCCGCGGCCAACGCTAGCGGCGTTTGGCGATTGATCTCTTGCGCGTCGGGACAGATATCACTCCGTGTCAGCAGTAGATTCACGATTTCCGTATGCCCTTTCATCGCTGCCCATGCGGGTGGTGTTCGGTAATATCTATCCCTGAGCCTCAAGCTCCACGTATCCAGGACCCAAGGTTTTTTTCTGCCTTCGAAGGATTTAATAGCTCTCAAACGAATGATAAGTTGTATCAGGCGCTCTAGGTATTGCTTCGGTTTGGTTTGGTGCCAGGTTTTTGATTGTTTGTGTTGTTGATGTTGTTGGGTGGTTTTATGTTGGAGCAGTGGCCGCGTACTAAATATCGGTAGGTCAACTTACTCTACAAGTTACTGGCATGTAGAGCTCGAACACAGGGATTGAAGTTTGTATGGCAAATTGTCTATGCGTATCTGAGCGCCCATACTAAATTTGAACTCAAATGTTCTGGCTCTTCATCCCAGTAACCTGTAGACTAGAATTGAAGCTCAAGCTCCATGCATTGGGCTTATCAAATAACAATGCCAAGGTTAATGCTGGGTCAAAACTCAAAAACTCTTACTAGAGTGAGGGCGCCCCGCCCAAAAAGGAAAGTTGGAAGTTAGAAGTTCGAGCTCTTGGCCATGGCACAGAGATGGAGGATAGTTACTTCGCAGCTACGAAATTTATGTCCTTGAGTATTGTTTAATTTTCTCAGCCGTTGCTTCTGGGCCGCTGTCCCAAGATTGGGCGGGGCGCCATCACTCTACTGTACGGACGGCCTCAAGATTTGGCAGAGCAGTCAATATGGTATTTGAGGCCTTGGCACCAAGGTTTGGGCAGGGCGGCCAATAATTGTGGTCTTGGCGTTTCCGAGGTCTAAACCGTGCCAAGATCTACGGATTACGAGCGTCAAATGTTACTCGGCAGCGCTCCAGTGCTCGAGTAGAGGCGATGGGACTGACCACCATAGACTAAAGAACCAGAAAACATTTCTGTCTAGGACATTTTCGCTGATCTGGCCGAAACTAGCACGTTGCTTTTAATTATACATTTTTTAAACCACCAAGAAATTGACGGATTTTTCTGTTGCTTAAGTTTGAATACCTTTACTGCGTGATACACACGGGTGAACACTTGCGCACGAGTGAAGAAAATAGTGGAACACGACCAGTTACTCACCAAAATAGCGAATTTTTACACCTTGATATCAACCGCAAATTTGGCATTGGGACGAAAATAATTTCATAGACTGGCCCTCATGCTTCTCCACTACATCTCTCAGGTTTTTGGGAATATAAATATCATTTCTGCTCAACCAGTTATTTCAAATAGTGTCAGAACCGGGAAAATACTCTGGTTGCCATACAAAAAACGCCAGTTAGGCTCTGATGGAAGGAAATTTCGATTCCTACAGTTATAGATAGTGACTCATTTGACAAGAAATGTCTAGAAGTTATACAGATGATCTCCAGAGATAACTGAAGCTATCTACGTAATGTTTTGAATTTTAAATATTTTTTCGGGGTTGGTAATCTTTCCGAATCACCAGTTTTTTTTTGGTGGGGAATGGCGTTGCTCCACTATTTTCTTCACTCCTGTGCTTGTCGTACGGTCCTGAGAACTCGTCGCTCGATCTGGCACGCAAGCACGAGAGATCCGAGTGACATAGCATGATTGTGAAACCGTTTTTGCTATGAGTCCCGCCTTCCGCACACAGCAACAAATGCCACTCCCTCTAGAGGGCGTGCGTATCCAAACAAGTATCATATCTTTTTTTATTGCAGATCAAGTTTGCTTTTTTCTTCTAACATTTCCTTTGTGGCAGTTTGGTACTATTACGCTCTGGAACGACATTGCCCGTTATTGACAATTAGTTAAGTGGTACAAGCTGTAAAAGGTGTTAGTGAGATAGAAAAGTGAGTAATAAATCCAGCGCCGAGTGCTACGACTACTATTTTCCCCATTTCTCTAAGTGTAGTTGAGAATTGTAAGCTATAAAGTGTGTTTGAATATCGTGATAAATCATGTGCTATTGGAACTCTGGGGCTGTTTCTGAGTATATAGTGATACTGAAGGGAAACCATGACCTCTCAATATAGTGGACGATGCCTTTGGGTTAGCATTAATCAAAACCGGCATGACTATTATGTGCATAGTAGTGATTCTTAACTCAGTAAACCTTCACCCCTAAAGTACATTTCTGGCTCTGTTGTCTGTTGTTCTCTTTGGGTAGTTTTATGGTATTGTCACAGCTGATCACTCGGCGAAGAATGAAGCACGGTTGGTTCCCTGCAAGAACATAAGAGGGGTGAGACCAAAATTACCTGTTCAAGGCATTCCACTTCACATGCATGCCACACCCGGGATTGTCAATTCCGGAAACTCAGTAGAGGCTTTTGCCGGCTTCTAAAACAAACAAAAACGGTGGTTTTGAAGCTCTCGTTGACGAAATGATCAAAGTGTAAACGACTGGGCGAGCTCGTCCCTCATAAATTCTTGCATCATTAATGTTTGAAGAATAAGATGCGAGAATAGCACTTTGTAATAGTGTATGGTCACCTTGACAATAGGCGGTAAACACTGATCTTCGAACTGGGATGAAAGACTTCAATCGGTAGGAAGCGAGCGATTTGTAAGAGAGGAGTTCGAGTACCGAGAGATACCGGGTAACTCCTCTAAGTCCTCTCCCTTCCCTGATGAGTATGTAGCCCTGGGAATGAAATACTATGATCGAGAAACGTGCCACTTTGACCCTAGGGCGCGCGCCACAAAGCTCTATGAGGACTGCGAAAACCCTCTTCATTGATGTAAGCCGCACACAAGTATTTATTCTCCCTTCATCCTCATTCTTCCTCGACGCCACACCACGCTAATTTCATCTGCGCCACACAACACGCAAAGTCACACAACACTCATTCTCAAAAACTTTTAAAAAATGTCCTACCAAGTCATGCCGGATGACCTCCTTCCTGGGGGGGATTCCCTAGACAAATCTCCACCTGGGAGATCCAGTAGAGCAACCAAGCCCATCAACTCTCCCCTGCCCAATGGGACTGTTAGACCATATATACCTGTGTTGCCTCGGGATTTCCCGAATTCCGCTACCCCTAGTATTTTCTCCCTTAATTTTAGGGAAAATATAGGATACTAATATCTCTATAGTCTCGTCTCGCAAAAAGGACAAGAAATGGGTTCCCTTGCCTCTCGCGGGCCCCGACCCCGTTCCCGTTAGGGACCTCAATGAATCGCAGAATTTCCCCGCGCAGTCTCAGAAGGAAGGTATGGTGAACGAAAGGCCCGTCGGGATGGACTCTATTGTCCAAGAACAGGCTGTCGAATCATCTGTCTTCAACATGGAAACCTTTGGTGGTCGTAGGGTATCTATTCCGGTGACTATTAGGAACCCTGTTGATATGTCCGAGATTGAGTTGGGGAAGCTAGTTGTTCCTTCCGCGACTAAGCGCTCCTCTACTTATAAATCGGTGAATAAAATCGAAGCAAAGAGGGTTGACCCTCCGGGACCTTCGAGGAGCAAAGCCCCAAGTGACTTGGCGGAGCCTCAACTTGCTTCTTTGTTGGACGGGAGTGAGTCCGATGAGGAGCGATTTTTTAGGGTGTCCTTGGATTGGGGGAGGGCTGGGACCATCACTGGAGCACGTGGGGGGGTCCCCGATGCTGCTGGTTTTGAGGGTTTGAACGGAAACCGCCTTCACGGTACTACTAGCATCTGGGGAAGTAACGTCCCCAGCGTCGGGTCCCCTCACAAATATTTCAAACATGAGGATAGCCCCACCAAGCAAGCACCTAACTCCGGTCGTAAGTTATCTCCTCCGGTCTGATTTATTCTTTCTGTTCCTTTTTTTTTGAAATTTATTGGAGGATACATTATTAACTGAGATAGAAATCGCAATGTCTCACTCCAATGGATATGGGCCTATTCGCCGTCCCCAGGCAGAGCCTGTTGATGGGAAAATGTTGGCCAGTAAGTTCTCCATCATTTTCTCGATGAGAAAAAATAACTGACCTCTGAAATAGCCTATCTTGAGGATCATCGCGGTGATCCGGCGGACCCTGCCAATGTGCGATCCCCTACCTTTTTCTACACTATTTTCTTTCCAACCGTAGATAGCAGAGTGAACATACTAACGCACAGTGTTCTAGCCAACCCCGTCTATGACTCATCGCCTTTCTGTCCTCGAGGACGCCTTCCGCAAGCTAGCCGCCTCTATCAGCATCCCCAACATTTCGTGCGAGGACATTGAAATCTTCACCAAGGAATTGGAGAGAAAGGTAGTGTCTGAGATCAGCGCTCTCAGAGCAGATTTTCAAACTCCCCAAAACACGATGGCCAATATTATCAGCCGCCAAGATGAGGTGGAAGATGCCATTATTGCCCGCTTGCAGGAGTTTGAAGGAGCTCTCGTTCGCGCCATCGGCGCACAAAGACAGCTGCGTGAGGATTTTGAAATCGTTCAGGCCGACTTTCTCCAATTGAGATATAGAATTGATCATCTCTTGAATCCCAGAACTTATGGGGGCAATTTTCCGAGGCCAGGTCACCAGGGATAGATAAGGATGGGAAAATGATCTTTGGGAAATGTAATAAGTAGAGGTGGCTTATAGGGGGTGGATATATTTTCCGCGATTATTTCTGTTCTTTGATCTTATGGTTTGATAGCTTTGGCGGTTTTAAATTTCAATGCAAAAAGTATTACTTTTAACTTTCTCACTTTTCCTCCTAGGATTTTTTGGTGATTGTTTGTGAAAAGTGACATGTTTGTTTCATTGCCTTACGGCTTCATTTTTCCTTGGTATTAACACACTCTCGTCTCTTGTATCGCTAGGCCTTTTGTTAACGCGGTGCGTGGTGTGGGTGCTTGGGGTCTGTGGTGACGGGGGAAGATTATTTCAACATCCCCCAACCGCTTCTCATATCTTCACCTCGCAGAAACTCCTAGCTCTATTCCAATAAATTCCGGCCTATGCCTGCCCAAACTTCCCATCGTCCATCACCTCGGTACCATCTATCTCCCAAAGCTTCGGGGCCCATCCTTCATCGTCAGAGTTAAAACTCATATCCAAGATTATCTTTTGAAGCTGATTCATGGTCTCCCGGTTGTATCCGCGGTTCCCATTGCCTGAGTAATACTAACGCTCCTTTCGGAAACCCCGTCCAACACTGTAAATAGGTTCTCCATGGAGCTGTCGATGACTGCTGACATAGAAAGGTGGTTGGCGGCGTGACAATGATTGTACAAATGGTCTTTCATCAAATGCACTGCCGTGATGAGGCTAGAGATCCTTTGTTTGAGGGGGGCGAGGAAATTGATTCTACAGAGAGCCGAGAAGTGGGGCATGGTTCGGTGGAGATTTTTTGCTGACTCGCGTGAATCTTAGGAGGATAGTAGGAGATTGGAGATGGGGTGGTGGTGTTTTTCGTGGGAATTTGTGGATGTAGATGAGGGCAAAATGGATCGTGAGGTGCAAACATAAATTTTGAGTAGTTTTGTTGATAAAGGGAACTTGGAGCTTTGGCATAAGCTATGATACTTAGGCCCTGCTTGGCTGGCACCATTTGTAAGGTAAAACCTTATAAAATATCAACCATAAGGATTCCCAATGTACAATTTGTAAGGTATGGAAACATACTTAAGTAAGGGGAGTGTTGCCAAACAGCCAAAGCAACCATTGTAAGGTTAGAAGAAAAAAAAGTTACATTATGGTTCGGCCCTTGGATATTTAACACAGCATTTAATAAAAAGCAGTCAACACTGTAACAAACAGGGTAAAGTAGAAGGAGAATAAAGTAGAGTGTTGTAGGGTATACAATAAATGAATGTTTTGTGTTTGTTAGAAGTGGGAAAATTCTACTTGTGGGGGGTATAACCTAGAAGAACTGGTCACACATTCTTTTTTTTCTTTTCTTCTCATTTCATGTTATGTAATCCTGCCTGGTTACCTCTCAAAAGGCAATTCATAAGGGTTTCAAACACAGCATTTATAAGGCTGTGTTGCCAAACGGACAAACCTTATGAAATCCCTTTTATAAGGAAAACCCTTTCAAATTGCATTTTGTAAGGTTTTACCTTACAAATGGTGCCAGCCAAGCAGGGCCTTATAGTATGCGTCGGCGTTGTTTGATGCATCACAGAGACCTTTTAAAGCGTTTGTTACAATGTCATATGAAACATTTTAATGTTGCACTTTTTGGTTATAGCTCAACTCCCATACCTCCTTGATTTTTGATTTTTATCGCAATCGCAAAGAAGGGAGCTGCTATCGAGATATGATTTTTATTCTGCCCTTTTGTTAAAGAGATTCCAGTCTTGGCAGGGTGTCTCGAACTTTTGCGAGAAATTTGTTTTTTATTTTGTGGTGCGTTACATAGGGCGAACGCTTTTTTTGTTTCTTGCTTTGTAGTCATAATTAGTCACTCGAGGAAGCCCCTGGTGGGACATCTTTCAGGCTTGGCATTATCTCGTTGATCTCTAGCGCTTTCACACAAGGTAGAGGAGTTCGAAACCGCGCAACGACTACCTTTCAGCAACAAGAATAAAATACTCTAAAGCGTAAGTAAAATTTGGATTTTTCTCTCTCTCTCTATGGAAACTGGGCTCTGGTACAGCATGCGAGAAGAATTTGAATGTTCCAAAAATGTCTCCAACTTGTTCCGAGGTAATTCATGTCCCCATCAATATTCTTTGCTACGATGATTGAAAGACTGGATACACCCCTGTTTGATACCTCTGCTTACAGATATTCAAGAAATATATCAAGTGCGGGTTCCTTCTTCGACTTGATATTCCGTTTGGACATTTTGCATTGTCCCCCTTTGAAAGTCCACCACTGAACATCAGAGATATATCTACTAAAGTTATCCCATATCACATATTCTCCACCTGTCAAAGAGGAAACACACTGGCGCACATACTCCTCCACAGATAGTGTTGAAAGACTAAATTTCAATACCCCGAAACGGAGCACTCCGGAACAGAAAAATGCCCTTCGACCTCCTTCCAACCAACATCCTGCAAACCCACGCCCACGCTACAAACCTTGTCTCAAGCATGAAATCTAAGCTGCCTAGCAATCCCGCTATAGCTTCTCTTTACTACCGGAATATCTCGGAGATCCAGTCTGCCCTCACCGGGCTCACGGAGATGCTGAATGGCGCGTTCGGAGATTTGAGAAGGTCTCCCATGGATGGAATGATGTGGGCTCTCGCCAAGAGCTTGATAGATGGGGTTGTCGATATGCTAGAGGAATTGGATCATGCCCTTGATAGGGTCGTGGAGGCAGACAAGGAAGTGCGGGAACAAGTAGGCGAGGTTGCGGGAATTGTGAGAAGTTGGAGGCGGAGGCAGCGTTAAAACTGGGATAATTAATATGAGAGCGCGATGAAGGTCTAGGGATTAAGTTAGTTCTACAACGGAGATTTCAGTAATATGTTTGATTAGTTTTCTTGTTGGATGGAGGGCGCACCTGTACTTGTTTGTGTGTTCGAGGATTTTTTGAGCGGAGGTCATGGGTCTCAATTCTTGGTGAGGAAATCCTAGTCGCTCAACATTCTAGAGGAGAGGTGAAGCACTAATTATACCGGGCTTTACTTGCCGCGCCTTGGGGGATAGCGTTAGGCTCAAACCAGTCGCCCGAAACGTACAACCCTTGAGTAAATTGTTTACTCCTAGAATCGGTTGGCGCCAAAAACCATTCTGAAAGCCCCCGAGACAAAAGATTCCCGAGATAAACCTATTACGATGAAGAACATGGTGTATTACTCTTACCTCTGTTTCGCGGCTTGTCTGTCTCTAGCTACATAGACTTGGACAAATTATGACATGTTGGTGGCGATTTTTCATTCTGATCACTTCTAAAGCGTTTGCCCTGCAGCGTTGCTACATAGTTAATTCCATAGAACTAAGCTAGGAGCGTGAATATGATTTGAAAGAGAGCTACTGCATACATCTCTAACATTAGTTAGCTTGTTTGTGAAAAGAAAAAATGTGGTCCACATTCCGCAGTTCAACATTAATTTGCCAAAGTCTCTCCACATAATATCACTCCCACAAAGTTTACTTCACTCCGAACTTGATTATTGATCTTTGGATACCCCTTAGCAGTAGTAGTAGCACAGTACACAAGGGCTGCTACTAGGTGCATTTTTTGATAGGCAGGCTCGGGGCTTTTAACTAGAGCTCTGACATGGGCACTAACATAGTATTTATTCATCATGGCATGGTGCGGTGTTTTCCGGGCAATTTTGTTGGGCGAAGCCGAGGTTGACGTAAAAAAAGGTGAGCAGAATGGCATGTAACAGCTTAAACCATGTTACCTCACGCTTTCCGTTCAATATATTCTAAAGCCTCAGGGGAATTAAAAAATTGATGGTCTGCTACAGTAGCCAATAATCCTTTCAATATCTCCCCAAGAGCCCACAAATTATTAAGGGGTTATTGGCTACTTTGGCATGCCATATTGTAAAGTTGAAGTTGGGGAGAGCGCCAGGGCTGACCATCTTCCTACAGAAAATCGGCAAAGAATACGTCAGGGGCAATGAACCGACCATGGAGCTCTTGACAATTCTTCAGCCAGTTTTGATGCAGAGTTCTAGAGAGCCGGAAAATAAAATTTAGGGAATTGCCTTACATAGATAAAGATTCCGTTTCAATTGCTTCACTGGATTAGTTATTGGAAGGGTGTGGGTAGGGTAGTTTTGGGTGGAAAAACCCTTACACTGCTCATCTGGTTTGACTCCAGCCTCGTACGATTTAATCGGATTCCTTGGGCCCTCCAATGACAACTTTCTCACGGTAATCAGCAATTTATTAAAAATAAACCTCACAAGGCCGCAATCTCGCAAGGGTGTAACAATGTTACTTGTATAGCATTGAATTTTCTATAGTGCACGACTATAGTAACTATATGCGCGAAATTCAAACACAAAAAAAAAATGATTCAATTCTAAGTCTGGCTATCCTCCCAAGCCCAATGTGCTACTTTAACAGGTGCATACAAACAAGCACAAAGTACGTCTCGTAACATGTAACAAACTATTATAATCGGCAAACGGTTTACATACATGCACAATGGCTGCCCGCCTCATCAACCAGAATTAAACTCTCACAAACAAGAAAAAAACCAACAAAATTGCTTCATCAAAACCCAACAGCGCTACTCCCGCTCTCTCCAGAACGCGTCGAGTGCCAAAGCCTGCTGGGTTTATCAGGCGGGGTCGTATACCGATCCCTCCTCCTCCTCGGGAGTTAGTTCCCAGAAAGAGTTGTTTTCCACAGTTTCCACCGGCTTATCCTCTTTTTTCTCATCAATCGTCACACGCTCACGAACGACTTTGTGACGGCTGGATACTGTTTTCTTAAGTCTCTGGCGGGAGCGATCTTTTGCAATTAATTTAGAGACCACATGTTCCGGATTCTTGCCGTCCGGTACTGGAATATGCTTGATTGTAACCGGTGCGGGTGCATAAACAGCGTTAACCTGGTCGGACCATTGAAGACGCTGGGCTCTCGGGACGGTCTTGGGGAGAGGAGCACTGGCTTCAAGAAACTTGTCCCAATCGTCGAGAACTGGCTGGGAGATGTTTCCCAGGGACAATACGCGCTTTTGCATTCTGCTGTGGAAAATGTTAGTTGTGAAAGTTACTGTGCTCTCCCGTCTTTGCCAAGAAAAATGCCGGCTGCCGAATTTTTGGTGAGGAAGTGAGAATAAAGCTCAAGTTTACCTTCACCCAGCATTTTTTTCTTGGTAAAGACGCGCGAGTAGATTAGTGGTATTTGGTGGGAGAAACTTACGCTAGATAGTCCTCCGGGACATAGTCGTGGTTGATAAGCCTGTCTTCAGACGCCTTGTTCTTTCTCACAAGAGTGTCCCTGATGGAGGCGATGTGTGCAAAGACATCTGGGTCGAGTTCATCTTCAAATTCTTCCCCGACCCAGTAGAGCTCGAGAACGGGATACAATCCGAGCGTTGTGGCTTGGGTCTCGCTGAGTTTCAATCCGTCCAGGAAGGCAAAAAGAGGCTTCTGCAACAAGGGGTCGGCGATTTCAGCACCCTCCTCGCCCCCGCCATTACCCAAGGACTGAACGACGGCTTTCAGGAGATCCATGAACTCATCGACACTGAGAAATTTGATTTGCGGGGAATAAATGCGAGTGAATTTCTCCATCTTCTCGGAGGCGTCAACTATGGCGGCATGATGAGTGCCGGCTTCAGGTTCCTCAATGCCGGCTGTTTTTAGATCGGTCAGTTTGCAGATCATGATTTTTGCCGCACGTTTAACTTTATTAGCCACTTCCATGAGCTTTGTATAGGCCGGTGCTAGAGAGATGTTTGTTAGCAATTTTATAAGCCTGGGGGAGTAGTAGGTGGTTGACATACTTTCTTGGAAATTAAGACGCCCAAGGCCCTTTGGACGGGGCTTATTGGGATCCGAGAATATGAAAGGGTTTCTCAACTCTTTGACTTCGGGAACCTGTTCGGGAGAGCTCTCGTCTTCACTTCCCCCAAATAACGAGTCTACTGGGCTATGACTTCGGGGATCGTCTCTTGAAGCAGCCCCCGCAACCCCGCGTCCGAAAGTACCACGTACTCTGTTCGCTGCGCTGCTGGCCGAAGAAGTGACTGACCTAGTATTGATAATTGGGGTTTTTCTGGTCTTCCGGGGTTTTGGTATCTCATAAACTTCGTCATCATCTTCGTCGCTTTCCTCAATTTCTTGAATAAAAGTCGGAAGCTTGGATGCCTGGACAGTCTTGGATCCCTTGGAAATGATTTTGGCTTTGGCTTTCCC
Organism: Choiromyces venosus 120613-1; assembly: GCA_003788595.2. Lineage (NCBI taxonomy): Eukaryota > Fungi > Ascomycota > Pezizomycetes > Pezizales > Tuberaceae > Choiromyces > Choiromyces venosus. The sequence goes on from ML120431.1 coordinate 60,953, forward strand.
TTGTGCTTTTGATCCTCTGGTCTTCCTGGGCTTTGGTATCTCATAAGATTTGTCATAACCTGCATCGCTATCGTCGCCGCTATCCTCCTTGCTATCCTCGTCACTTTCTTCAATCTCCAGGGTGAAAGCAGGAAGCTTGGATGCATTCTTAGATCCCCTGGAAATAAGCTTGGCTTTGCCTCGTGCCTTTGACCCTTCGCCAGCATTGATAATAATCACCTCTTGCGCTCCGCTAGTAGCGGAATCGGATTCTTGATCGCTACTGGTATCATTGTCACTTTGTTCGACTACCTTGCGTCTGGATGCCTTGAGAACAGAAATGATTTTGGCCACATTTTGAACACTCCCGACAGTATTCCTCCCCTTCGGTTTCTTGGTAACTTTGACTTTATTAGCAACAACGGGGGATTCCAATTCTTCGTCGGACTCGTCTCTGCGGGACTCCCGCTTCGATTGCTTCTTGTTTTTAGCTGTCTTGCTGCCAACGCTGGTTTCGACTTCGGTTTCGCTAGTATTCGCTGCAGACTCGGTGATGGTTTTGCGAGATTCGGATATAGTCTTGGACTTGCCGATTTTGGTTTTGGCTTTCCCTTTGGTCCTTAATCCTTTGCGAGCATTGATAACAGACTCCCGCTGCGCTTTGCTAATAACGGAATCGGATTCTTGATCACTACTGATATCATTGTCGCTTTGTTCGACTACCTTGCGCCTGGATGTCTTGAGAGCAGCAATGGTTTTGGCCACATTTTGAACACTCTCGACGGTATTCTTCCCCTTCGATTTTGTTGTAACTTTAGCTTTCTTGGCAACATAAGGGGATTCTAATTCTTCGTCAGACTCATCTCCGCGAGACTTGCGTTTCAACGGCTTCTTGGCTTTGGTTGCCTTGTTGCTAACGTTGGCTTCGGCGTCGGTTTCACTAGTATTTGCTGCAGACTCGGTGATGGCTTTGCGAGCTTTGTAAGCTTTGGATGAAGTCTTAGTGGACTTCTTTTTGACCTTGGCAACAGAAGAACGATCGATGGTTTTGTCGAGTTTGGTCTTTTTACTGCCGAAGGCGAGTGTTTCGGGATCCTCTTCGGCTCTGCGCTTCTTGGAAGCACGAGTGTCTTGTCTTTCCATCGTGGTTACGATTGGTGACTTGAGGAAATATGGTAAAAGAGAGGAGGTAAAAGAAAGGAGTAAAAAAGAATGAGTTATTGGGAGGGGGGATTGGTTTTGTTGGTTGTCAGTATTCGTGACGGCTCAAGGGGGGAAAGAAGATTTGTGAAGGATGAGGAGTTGAGGGGTGAGAGTCGTGTGTTTGGTTCACGATGGGGGGGAGATAAAAGAAGGAAGGAAGAAAGAAATAGAGAGGAGAAAGAACTTTAGCAGGGGAGAAGTCTGTGGGCGTCACAAAAAATCAGAACCCTGGGGTTGAGGGCACAGTAGAGGGTTATCGTGACGGAGGAATGAGGGCTATAGTCAAAAATTGAACAAGTTCGACCATAGTATTTAATAAACGAGTGAGATACACCGAGAGGTAATAGGGCAAAAGGCCTAGGCCGAGCAGGCAGGGAATGATACGATAACTTAAAATACAATAGTTTCTGTCCTCTCCCGAGCTCTAGATATCCTGTATCATTTCCGAAAATATGCATGTCTAAAGTTTTTAACTTTAAAGGTTGGGAAAAAAAAATTGACAACTAGGTCGTCTATCTCTAGATTTAGTTCTATCGCTATTCACGCACTAAACGAATCCGTCCCTGTAGTTTAGTAGACCTTGTGCACCGAGTCTGCTCGTCACGGGCGATCACTCGTGCAGAAAAATTTCCTCCAGGAGCACCAAGAGATACCAAACCCCATGCAAAATCTATATTTCAGGAGTAATAGTATAGGAATACTGCCTTGTAATGTTTCAGTTGCTACTCTGTTCGATTTTGTCGAGGACCTCCAGGAATAGGCTGGATATTTCTGGTCTTCAGGTCATAGCTCTCGTTTCGCCATACTTTGCAAATAATCATACGCGGTGCTAGCAAAGTTCCGTTGCTAGAATCTAGAGAATTAAGCACTATCACCACTTTAGAGGACACTAACGGGTAGTTCTGACCTGTGCATTGAGACAAGGAATCACCATTCTTTCCAATAAAGTGGGCAAAACCTCCTCTCGCCCTTTTCGTAACCAAAAACATACAGGATTCATTGGCACACCTCACGGTTAAAGGAGCTCCTCCCTGCCTCATAATAATTTGCACCTCCTTTCAGAAGAAAATAACTTAATTCGTTCTTGACTGGTTAACAGTCACCCCTTGTTTTACATCATCTCACTTTCTGGCAAGATAATGAATGGAAATACTTATAAAGCTATACTGATTACTCTAACTTAACATCTAAAGTACAGCAGACACCCGAACTAGCATAGAAAAACATCTAATAGGAGTATTGTATGGGTTGAAAAAAAAAAAAGAAAACCGTGCTCTGCAGATAAGGCCGTCACATATGCTGCACAAAAAGTCCGGGGTATTTTTCTTCTTCCCTAGTCCGCCTGATCTCGCCCTGGTATACTCAATAAGAATAGAGTACCATATGCAATAATTGTTACTTTTCAGAATAGAGCTGAAAGATCGTCGTACTCCAATTGACTACTATTATACTCCACCTATCATGCGAGGGCCTTAACAGCACATGATAGCGAGTTTTCCGAGCCCTACAAGCACGGTATGATAGATCGGAAAAGTCATAATCCCTATTGAATTGAATTATTAGTGTTCCAATACCCTGTTGCGCTGGTTCTTTACATTTTCGTTTCTCGGTCTTCCCGTCTACAGTATGATAGTGTCTTGGCATGATAAACTTTACTTTCACATCTAAAGTACATTTGCTGAATAATTGCTCCCGATAAGTTGCCGCTGTTACGGTACAATACAGCTTGTGTGGTATTTCCACTGTAGTATCGATAATTCTTTCCAGCAGGACTGGGAGGTTACCGCCGAGGATATAGGGGGAGGCGATGGCGGTGATGGCGATGCAAAGGGGTTTCGGGTAACTATCTACGTGGTATAAGTTAAAATTGAGATGTGAAGCTTTTATACACTATCTGGATAGGTTTTTATTTTAATGCTTTTTAACGGGATGCTCTTGGGTTGTGCTTAAAGTAACAGAAATCTATGACGTAAATTTTTTTGATTGGAACCTTGAATGCATGAAGCTCAAAATCCACACTTTAATGGCATATACTCTGAATCCATTAACTATTTATGAAGGCTCCATGTCACATTATTTCCCCAGCCCTCTGATTTGGTTGAAACTCATATTTTATCTTCTCACTTTGATTACGGCATTTCATACATCCCTTCTAATTATGAAATTGATCCATAACATAGTAATTATCTCTCGGATTAACACTACTTGCTTCTGCATACCCAATCATAATTGGTTGAAACTCATGTTTTATCTTCTCACTTTGATTACGGGATTTCATACATCCCTTCTAATTATGAAATTGATCCATAACATAGTAATTACCTCTTGGATTAACACTACTTGCTTCTGCATACCCAATCATAACCTTTCTCGCCAGCGTCATGCGTACTCACTCGATTCTAAAACCCTCTGCGATTCTGCCAAATACTATCCTAGTTGTTTCCCATGCGCTCTGGAATAATTACGACACACCTTCGTGGTTAGCTAGCATACCAGTGAAGGGACTAACGGGAGTCTTACGGTTTTCCGAACAAGCACGGACCATCAGGCATTCTGTTGCACGTGCCAAATCTATGCGTGTAGAAGGGGTATCATAGAAAACATAGAAAATGGGTAAGGATATTCAGAATATTGGCACAGGGGAACAACATACCTTCACAACAATCCTCACAGAAATCTCACACTCTTACTCTCACACTAACAACAACCATCAAGAAGGAAGGAAAGAAAAAAAGGAAGGATCTCATCACCAGCTAACAATATGTACAATTAGTGCGTCGGGTGAAACAACCGGTCGACTACCGAGGTAGGGCATTAATTGATTCAATGTGTAGAGAATCTTAACCAATAGTGAGATGGGGAGTAAGCGATTTTGATTTTTGTAACCGGTTGCGTACACCTGTGAAGGAGGGAAGATTAGCCATTGTTTTTGAGTGAGAAGAGATGGCTGTTGCGAGTGAGTAAGTGAGATAGAGACAGATTGTGCGTGCGAGGTTCTTGTGCTGTGGGTGGATGGAGAAGGAGACGAGAGGAGGAGGATGTTTAGAAGGCTTTATAGGAATACGGCTTGAAGTGGGGGAATGGGTGACTGCCTGGCTTTTCTTATCGGGTTATGGTAATTTCCTGGGTCGTGTCGGGGTTGGGAGGACTGCTTTAGTCTTTCCTGTAAAGATTCACCGAGATGCAGTGTAGTGGGGGGGGGGTTACTAGAGGTAATATTATTAAATGCCCAAGAAGATAGAAGGAAACGTCACAGGGGAAATTGGTCCGATGTACCTTAATTTGCGTCCTGGCGCCAAACATATACCCAAATGGCAGACTCTCGATATATGAAAAGGCCCGGGAGCAATATTTGCCATTCTAACGAAGATTGTATTCTTGTGTTAACATATTCCCGGTGGGAACGCCGATTTAAAACCGGGATTTTCAATTCTTGTATCGAGGTTACTCTTATATCTAAGATTGTTACATTGAGAATCTAAGCTACTTTGCATCCGGAATCCCTTTGCATCATTATTACCTCGTCCCTTATACACTCGGAGGTAAACTCCCAGTCCTCCTACATGAATTATCAATACTTCAGTGGAAACGAAATCCAAGCTGTGTTGTAATGACGATATCAGAAGAAGTTATTCCTCCGATGTAAAATAAAGTTCGGTGTGCCGAGATATTATAGTAGACAGGAATGCAAGGAAAACAGACATAACAAGGTGTTGGAGTACTGAAAATTCAACAATCCTGGTGACTGAATTATAAGATGTGTTCTATCTCACCGGTCAAGTAAATTACTTCGTAAAGAGCATATGCTCCTGGTAAAGTAAGCCACTTTGTGAGGGAGATATGCATTAGAGTAAGTACATGTGTCTGCCATCTCCCTGGCAAAGTATGAACTCCAGATCAAGTTTTTTCAAGAGGCAACAAGGCAGCAAGAATTATCTTATTATATTTGGATAGTAACCCAGATGTCAGCTTTATTCATCCTGGATCTTTGAAGCTTTTCACACCTTAATTCATTGTCTATGTAATGGGGGCACCCTAAGGGAAGATGGATCCCAAGTTTGCGACTGCACTGAAGTGACTCCAAGATCAAAAAGTGATAATCAACAGTAGAGTAAAGAAGAATCAAAACAGTAAAACTTAATATTGTTAAGCTGCAGCTTCACTCAGTAAGTTTCTCAAGAGGTAGTTGATTGCCAGAGTAGAGTGGGACTCACATATAGTTTAAGTAGAATATCATATACTGCCAGTTCCCACCCATTACCACTTTAACTTAATTATGAGCACACCCATCGCCCCTGGGCTGACTAATACACACCACCAAGGGTATTATTCCTTTGTGGACATTGGCCTACTCTGGCTAAATCCCCTTCCAACATGGAGTATTTCAAGTGCTGCATCTCTAATGTGACCGCAGGAGAAAAACTCTTCATATTGTTGACATACTAGTGGTGAACTATCATGCAACTGAGGAGACATACCATTTATGAACTCTCATAGCCATATGCATTTCATCTATGCAAGTCTTTAGTAGACATAGCTCTTATGATTGAGCTGAACCCTGTACTTCATTCTAGTCAGGTCTTCACCTGATAGGAAAGTCTACTCAGCTCCCCTGATGGGTGTCACAGATAGTTATTTTCACATACCAAATGCTAGTGCTCTCACTAGTAGCCATACTCCTTGTTATGGGGTAGCCCAACTGAAGATAGGACTGGTAGGTCTAAGCCGTAAGCTTCTTGAAATAGAATAAGGTAAAATAAAATGAAGATCGTTAAGGTAGGCCCAGGTTTCCAAAGGCTTGGAAGGACTAAGTGTAATAAAGGTTTTCAAGAGTAAGATAATAAATATATTAATAAGATCTCTTCTCTGTTGCTTGATGTTTCTAATAGCTGGGAGTACCTTGATATTTATATTCCACATCTGAGTTATTGTGAGCTACAATCAACTCCCATACTATCTAAGTACCTCCATCGAAAACCTCTTATTTTTCCTAAGTGCGAACACTCTTGACCCTGAAAATATTTGCCCTGCTTAGCTTTGATCTCTTCAAACTCCTATTATCTCTGGGGGGTGTGAATGCTCCTCCAGTAGGTAGTCTTCGATCTCTCCACTATATGAACTTAATTAGAGTATGCCACCCTAATGGCAACTATACTAATTGTTCTGTCTCAAAACATAAAGTGATTAGCTTTAATGAATGAGTGTGGCCATTATGTTGCATATTGATGCATCACAAAGCCCATCCGATATATAGGGTTTTTTGCTCTGGATCGAGCCAATAGCTTATCCAGTGAAAACCTCTCATACAAATTCTCCAGTAGGCCCTCTTGGGGCACTACTTCTTTCAAAGCAAGAGGCTCGGCTCTATGATTACCTGTTGGTATCATAGGCTTGCAATTTCAAGTTGTTATTTAGTTGGTAGAAAATATCTCATAATATTTCATAACTAAAATAACTATGTCATGTCAGGGACTTGAACATGTAACCTATCCCTAGAATCATGTGATCCACTGACTAGACTATTCCATATGCCTAACTGTAGCTCCCCCTCCCAAGACTTTGTCTCGAACATCTCCTTTTTCAAAATAAAAATAAAAATAAAAACTTCTTTCATGGGAACTCAACATGGTAGGGTAAAAAACTTTCGCATGTTTGCTTGGCCATGCAAAGAAAACCTTGCCACATTATTCCAATCCTGCCCATCCTGGCATTTCAAGATTCAACCTATGAAATTCCTCCACTAATTCGTCAGCATGCTCTAGGTGCTCCGGGGGTTCCCAGGTGTTCTCATCTTCAGAACAACCTTTCCATTTCACGAAATATCGGAGCTCTCGGAGGACTTTCTTTCATCCTTTAACTCATCTTGTATAGGAGATTATTTCACTCCTCACAATTCTCTCCACTTCCCATTCTAAGTCACCTTCGACTTCTTCAGGGTCGCAGGGTGGCTGTGTCCATCCAGGCCGAATAGAAACTCAGTAGAGTTCAAGCAGCACCACATGAAAGACTGGATGGATTTTCCATCGGTCGGGTATTTGGAGTTTGTAGACACATTTACCTTTCTTTTCCAATACTTTAAAAGGCCTGTAGAGCCTTGGGCTCAGCTTTTTTGAGGGCCTTTTTGATCACGTATTCTTGCCGTTGAGCATGACTTGGTCTCCAACTTTTATGTCTGGTTGCTCCCTGGCTTTTTGATCGTAATACCTTGACATAGCCTCTCGTGTAGATTCCAGTGTCTCCTTGACTTGTTCATGTATATTTTTCATCCAGTACGCATAAAAGGCCGCACCTGGATTTTGAGCCTCATGTTCTCTCATCTATTCTGTCTGTGGATAGAAACCATAGTTCGCAAAGAAGGGGGTCAATTTGTGTACATTGGTGGTAGAGTTGTTTCAGGCATATTCTGCTACCGACAGGAGTTGATACCAATCATCCTGATCATAGTTGACAAAGCTTCATAAGTAACCTTCCAGTACTTGGTTGGTTCTTTCAGTTTGCCCATCAGTCTGAGGGTGATAGGCTGTTGACATTCTTCTTTTAATTCCCAGAGCCTGGCACAATGACTCCAAAAATTTGCCTTGAAACTTTGCATCTATGTCAGAAATAATTTCCATGGGTAACCTGTAGAGCTTTCATACTTCTCGGAGGAAGACATTGGTGACATCCTTTGCAGTCGTGTTTTCTTTTATACCAACAAAATGTCCCATCTTGGTGAACCAATCTACTATGACCATGATCTGGGTGTGTCCCTGCGATTCTGGTAGTTGAACAACAAAATCTATCAAGATAGATGTCCATGCCACATATGGTACTTGTAAGGGTTGAAGTAACTCATACCTTGCATGTCCAGGAGATTTATTGTGTTGACATTCATTGCAGGATCTGACATAGTCATTAACCTAGCTTGTTAACCCTTTCCAGTAGAAGTCTCGTGTGACTATTTCTAGGGTTTTTTCCTGGCTGAAATGTCTGGTGATTTTTGAGTCGTGGTATCCATTCATTATGAGGGTTTGGATACTTTCGTCTGCTGGGATAAAAAGCCTGTTTTTGTAGTATACCAGCCCATCCTTCAAGTTCCAGAATTTTGTAGGGTCCATGCCCTCATTCCTCAATCTTTCTAGCTCCTGCCTTCTTGTGACCCACTCTTCATCTTGTTCTGCTGCTTCTTTGATTTTGGCCACAAAGTCTATGTCAAACTTCTTCATTTCTGCTCTTGCAATGATGGCATTAGACAACATTGCTGCTTCTTGTGATAGTTTGGGATTGTGTTCCTTATCGTAATGGTCAAAATGCTTATTATTTCTAGAGCTCACTTGTAGGAAGCATAGCGTTGGCTTTTTCCCGAGCGGGTTACTGCTTCCAAAGCCCGCGTCAGCTCATTCCATTATTGCCAAGTCCACCACTTCCTGGAGTTCGGTGTTGTCAATTTTCTCAACAATAATTTGAGCTATCAGATCCTCCTTGGTGACTTTGTAATCTGCATCCAACAGGTTAACCATTAAGACTTTTGTTTTGCCTGTATAGTCGGCATCTATCACCCCTGTGCCTATGTATATGTCATGTTTAAGTGCCAATCCACTTTGGGGTGCAATTCGCTCATAGGTTCCTTTAGGAAGCCCTATAGCTATTCCTGTCACAACCAGAGCTTGTCCTTTCCCAGGGATGGTTAGCATATCTATACTATACAAGTCATGTCCTGCTGTGAGAGGTGATCCTCTAGTGGGAATCCTAGAGCTTTCTGCCAGTCTATGGACTCAGATTCCTGATCGCTTCAAACTTTCATCCAAGTCTTCTCTCTCTGACATCTGGTCATCCTCTGGCCTGGGATTGAGTTCCATGTCCTTTGTGGGGGTTAATCTTTTGTCCCTGGGGGTTTTCCATACCACAGCAATTTGTAAGAAGTTTTCCGGCTTCAAGATTGACTGTTCACTACAGGTAGCTCCCCCTTCGGGACGGTACTCTGGCTGTCTACTCAGTGCATCTAGTTTCCCGCCTCGGGTTCCTGGTCAGTAAACAATGCGGAAGTTAAAATCCGTCAGCTTTTGGGCCCATCGAATTTGTCTCGCACTCCATGCCTTGGTGGTGAGGAAGTACTTTAAATTCTGATAATCCATGTAAACAGTGATGGGGACCTCAGTTCCCGCCAAGTAGTGACGCCATTCTTTGAAGGCCTCTACAATTACTAACAATTCCTTGTCATGAACATCATAGTTCCATTCCGCAGGGTCGAATTTTCATGAGTGGAATGCTACCAGGTGTAGTTTTTTCTTTACAAGCTGTGATAAAACACAGCTGAGTGCAAAATTGCTTGCATTGGTTTCCACTATTGTCTCTTTCATGGGGTCAAAATGGCATAGGATTGGTGCTGTCACAAATTGTTCCTTCAGGAATTCAAAAGCTTTGTCCTGTTCTCTTCTCTAGGCAAAATGTTTGGAATTTCCTTTTAGAGCTCTGTAATTGGCTTGCATATTGCCAAGAAATCCTTGATAAATCTTCGGTAAAAATTTGCAAACCCCATGAAGATTTGTATATCCTTTACTGATTTTGGCTGCTTCCAATTTCAAATAGACTCCACTTTTTTCTTGCTCATGGAGACTCCTTTAGTGGTTACTACATAATCTAGAAATTCCACCATGGTAATGTGAAAGTAAGACTTTGCAATATAGACTGCTAGTTGATATTCTCTTAGGTGAGCCAACACCTTTCGGACTAACTCCAGATGGGTTGCCTCATCTGCCAAGTAGATGAGAATGTCATCCATATAGACCATGACCCCATGATCTAGGAATTCTCTTAAAACTGTGTTCATCATTGCTTGGAAAGTAGTTGGGGGTATTAACCAGCCCAAATGGCATGACTTTGTATTCAAAGTGTCCATAGCGAGTCCGGAAAGCCATCTTCAATTTGTCTCCTTCTTTAATTCTAATTAGATGAAATCCATCTTTTAGGTCTAACTTAGTAAAGATGGTTGAGCCGATGACCCGGTCTCGTAACTCCATCATCAGGGGGAGTGGGTATTTGTTGGATATCATGACCTTATTGAGGCCTCTATAATTAATACACAGGTACCTGCCACTGTTTAGCTTTGGTACAAATAGTATTGGAGCCCCACACAGTGCCATGCTAGGTCTAATTTTCCCTTGCTCTAACATCTCATTTAGGTATATGCATAGAGGCTCTAATTGAGAGGCAGAAAGCTTGTAGATGGGTCCCCAAAGGGGATTTAGGCCCTCTTTGAGGTCTATTGCATGATTGAAGGTCCTTCTTTGAGGTAATTTTTCTACAGCTGAAGGTAGAAAGAGGTCCGTATAATCCAGGTACTGTTTTGGTAACTGACTGATCACCAGTTCCTTGCTCTCATCAATGGAGCTTACTAGGCTAACAACTGTCACATCTGGGTTGTGCACTATGTCGTTGTCCTATTCAAACTGTTCATCCCAGTCATACCATGTACCTAGACCACAGTGGTCATGACATTTCTGGTTTTGAAATTCCCACCTATCTGAATAGATTATATTAGATATGGGGTGTTCTTTCAACCACCTATAGGGTATTATCATCCCCTATTTATTTGTAGGTACCACTTCGCACAAGACCTCGGTGGTGTGGCGATTCACCCCTATTTCTATTTTTATGGGGGTAGTATATTGTTTGCCACAGGCCTTGGTGATGTTGCCTGTAAAGCCTTTAATCGGAATGTGATTTCTGTGAGTTATGCAGGGTATGTCTAATTCCTATACTAATTTTTCATTTAAGACAAAAATATCAGCCCACAAGTCTAGTAAAACCTGAATACGGTAGCATTTTCCTCTAATGTGGAGGTGTGCATGGCCTTCCAAGTGCTTGTAAAAGGTAGGTTGTGGGGCAATGAGTTTGTGCTGCTTGCCTGATGGCTCTGTCTTGATATGTTTTTTTCTCTTTGACATTTTTTTTTACAACCAGAATCTGGTATGGACTTCAATGGGCCCTTTCATGCTTAGTGAGGATTTGAGAGTCCTTCTTGAGCAAAATTTTTGTCTGGATGAGTATGTTGACCTGGCATACCTAGGTACTTGAGGTCTTTGGTCCACTTGGAGGAATATTCAGCACAAGGAAATAATAGTACTATGGTGTACTTTAGTGTATTCTTGAATTTTTGTACAAATGTTCCCTGTGGGGTGCACAAAAGACAATGGTTGCCTTGGGACAAAGGATAAGAGTTCCTAGTCCCAAGTTAAAATATGTACTGAGCGAAGTCATGGTGGTACTAAGGTATAATCGGTGTAGGTGTTAATCATTTTATTCTTGCAGTTTTGTATAGTTGGGGGTAAGGAGTGTAAAGCTTTTGAGTTTACTATAACACCCATGTTATTTCGACCAATCAGGTCTCCTCAGGTAAACTGACAAGAAAAGAATATTTTACGGTTATTGGGTGACCCAGTATTAGTGGTCTTTACCCCCTGCCAAGGGGTTCCCAGTATAACCTGACCAGTACTTTTTCATTATGATAAAGTTTGGGTACAATCCACCAGTGCTGTAAACGTGGGCTAAGATTCAAGTCTGGTGGGGCATAAACACCCATTTCGAATTTGTGCCAGACCACAAGTACCCATACGCCATCACTGTATGGTGCCAATCCGTTCCTCATCTACTCAACCCCTTTGCCTCCTTCAGCTTATGTACAGACCTGAATCAGTGTCAGGGGTAACCCTTTTAATTAGATGGTGACCAGTCCAATGCTCTTCAACTGAGAAGAGGGTGTGTAGACCTCGCTGAATTCCCCTCAATTAGATCCTCGGTCAGATAGTTCCCAAAGTTGTGGTGGTGACCTAGTCATTGCCACTTGACCAACCTGTGGCCACCTTTCTTCGGGGGCCCGGACTTCCAATTGAGTATTCTATCTTTTTGGCTGTCTGCGTCGAGTTACAGAACTAACCACGGCTGCTCTTCTACACATGCCCCACTTGTGGTTGGTAAGTCCACAACAGGTGCATGAGCTCTGTGTCTCTTTCCTTTTGTCTATCAGAGTCTAGGGAATTCCCTCATGAGCTTTCTTCCAATCTGTGTATATCGGCGATGGATTACTTTCTCCCACATTTGGTTTTTGTGTCTTCCAACCTGCCGTGGCTGATTTTGGTGACCGAAGCTTTTTGTTAAACCTGGTATCGGGACTTTTATTTTCATTACCATGCTTTCTTTTTGTGGTATTTTCTCGCCCCTTTGCCATTACCTGGGAGAGGTTCTGGCATTGTAAGAAAGATTCCTCCAGCTTGCCAAAGCCTCTTAGTACCTTAAGCCAATCTTCATCGGAATTGTATGTCTCCCCTGAGAGTCTTCTCAGGATTTGTTCTGCTAGTTTATCCTTGACCAGCAGCCTCCATCCAATGCCCGACATTTTGGTTTTCATGTTGAGGTTTTCAAGTAGAAGGAGGTATTCTTCAATGTCATTATTGTACAGGACTTTTTTCATGTCCTGTGCTGTATCTCTTTCCTGCTTGATGCCCGAATATCTGCTAACAATTTCCTGGGTAAACCTGGTCCAAGAGACCAATTCAGGCCAAAATGGAGTACCCATAGTCCCTATCATGCTCTTTCAGTACCATTCACCGAAGGGTGCAACCTTTTTTCCTTTTGTCCTTTTTAATGCATAGACAATTCTATGATGGTCTTCCATCCATTGACTTGGGTTTCTAGCAAAATAGTCTTCACAGTCCAACACCCATGTGTTAATGTCCTCATAGACCTTGGCCTTGAATATAGATGGTGAGTCTGCATGCCGCTTTCCTCTAGCAATCACGCTTTCCAGTATGTCTATCAGATTGTCTGGGTCTGGGGCACTCCCTTAGGGGGGCCAGCTTTTGGGTCTAGGTGTCAGACCTGGAGCTGGACCTTCACTATTGCTGGAGCTGCTGCTGCTGCTGCTGGGGTTAGGGTCCCCACCTCCAGCTCCATGCATCATTGGGGGTCCTTGGCCTTCTCCTCCTTTTTCTCCTCCTCCTCCTCCCATTGCCGCTGGCTGGCCTTGGTCAATTTCTTTTCCTTTCTTTGGCCTTCCAGCCAAGGTGCTGGAGGAGGAAGATGATGCAGTTTCTACTGTTGCTTGTCTTGCTGGGATGGAGGCAGTGGCTCCTGAGTGAGCTACTTCGGTTAATTGCTACTGCACAAGTTCCATCATTTCTTGCATTCTCTGTTCGGCAGCTCTCCATTATTCCCAGTTGATCTCGACCTGGGCTTGGACTTGTTGGATCAACTGTTCCAATTATTGATCTCTTATGAAGGATGCTTGTCCTGTCTGGTCAATACTCTGATGCAGTTGGGTACTTACCTCCTGTTGTTGCTCATGTTCAGCATTATGTTTTCGTAGCTCTGCTGATACTTGATCTTAGAAGTGCCTTCGAGATGTCTCTACTTCTTCTGCGAATATGCTCATTTTTATGTTTATACAGTTTAACTCATTTTCCACTACATGTTCTCCCTGATCAAACCTATTGTGGTAGCTTTCGAGCTCGTTGACATATTGGCATCCTCATGCAGACAGCTCATTATAGGCTATATGTTGCTCGTTCATGGATCTTGAAGCATTTCAGTCAACTTAGCTTAGGGATTCCATGATGTGTCTTAAGATAGCCGGAACCTCCAGCTGTCGCGGGGAGCCATGTGATCCTTCTCTTGGAATAGTGATTCTTTTCTTGATCCTTCCCCATGATCTCCTTTCTCTTAAGGAGCCTGCTGGAGAAGCTCCACTAGAGAGGTAAGGGGGGTTTTGCATATTGGTGGTGGCTAGTATAGATGTCACATCACTGGCTGGAGAGGGGTCTCCTTCTTCCATTTGTACATCGCGCCCTGGCCCTTGAATAGCCAAGGGCATAGGTGAGTCTTGTCTAGAGTGATCCATGATAGGTATAGGTAGTAGGTAGGGGTAAGTATGTAGGTAGTGAGCCTAGGTAATGTGGAGAGTATTAATATACTGTTATGGGGTAGTTCAACCATAGATAGCACCAGTAGGTCTAAGCTGTAAGCTTCTTGAAATAGAATAAGGTAAAATAAAATGAAGATCGTTAAGGTAGGCTAGGGTTTCCAAAGGCTTGGAGGGGCTAAGTGTAATAAAGGTTTTCAAGAGTAAGATAATAAATATATTAATAAGATCTCTTCTCCATTCTTTGATGTTTCTAATTGCTGGGAGTACCTCAATATTTATATTCCACATCTGGGTTATGGCAGGCTACAATCAACTCCTATACTATCTAAGTACCTCCGTCGAAAACCTCTTATTTTTCCTAAGTGTCAACACTTTTGACCCTGAGAATATTTGCCTTGCTTAGCTTTGATCTCTTCAAACTCTTTTTATCTCTAGGGGGTGTGAATGCTCCTCCAGTAAGTAGTCTTCGATCTCTCTGCTATATGAACTTAATTCAAGTATGGCACCCTGATGGCAACTATACCAATTGTTCTGCCTCAAAACATAAAGTGATCAGCTTTAATGAATAAGCATGGCCATTGTGTTGCATATTGATGCATCACAAAACCCATCGGATATATAGGGTTTTTTGCTCTAGATCAAGCCAATAGCTTATCCAGCGAAAACCTCTCATACTAATTCTCGAAGAGGCCCTCTTGGGGTACTACTTCTTTCAAAGCAAGAGGCTCAGCTCTATGATTACCCATCAGTATCATAGGCTCGCAATTTCAGGTTGTTATTTAGTTAGTAGAAAATATCTCATAATATTTCATAACTAAAATAACTATGTCATGTCAGGGACTTGAACACATGACCTATCCCTAGAATCACATGATCCACCAACTAGACTATTCCATATACCCAACACTCCTTGCCTATATCTATGCAAAGCTGAGATAAATTGTATCTCCACATAGATCACTCAAGAGCTCAATCAGATGACACATGAATATATGCAGCTACAGCTCTACTGGTCCTGACACTCTTCAGGATCCTGGAAGAGGTAGAGGAATAGGTTTCCTTTGTTATATAGTTTTATTTATTTTATGATTACGTTATATGATAGGGTTGTTATGACAACTGGATTAATAGTAACAGGCAGGAAGATTCCCTTAAGTATAATTATGTTATTTGTTGTTTACACCAGCCATTGTATTAATGGTATTCTTGTGGAGGAATTCAGGTGGTTGAGAGATAGCTGGGAAAGGATTACACATGCATTTGAATAATCAGGAGGCTGGCGATGGATATATAAAGCCTGGAACTTTTATATTGTTTAGTTTCCTTACACAATTACTTATTCACATAAGCTACTACTTGGTCCACATACTATAGTCCCATGTGCATCCAACCTATATCTCAAAAAGTAAGAAGAAGTATTAGGCATACAGAAAAAAGGGGCCAAAGTTACATGGCCTTTACTCAGGATTATTTCTACCATACCCCTGCAGCCCCCATGTAGGGACTGGGCATCATCACAGTATTACAGCTGAGTTGTATCCCAACACTTTAGCAACAATAAATGACACCTTAGGCATAACACCATATACGTCATCACTGTCTGTCTGACTGGATGCTGTACATAGGATATATGAGAAGGCACCTTTGGTGACTCATGAGAAGTGACCCAGAGGAATTTGGTTAAGTTTTGAGCAAGCTATTATCCTGTACATTAGTAGTTAAATATTATGGCTGACAGGTAATAGGACAATTTGGGAAGAAACCATTAGTGACCAAATATTGTGAGCCTATGGCACCAATGGGTAGCCATAGAGCCAAGCCTCTTGCTTTGAAAGTAGTAGCACCTCACAAGGGTCTGCTCAAGAATCAGTATGAGAGGTTTTTGCCCAATGAGCTATTAGCTCAATGCAGGACCAAAAGTCCTTCTTATCCAATGGGCTTTGTGATTCATAAATATGCAATGCAATACCCATGCTCATTCATTAAAGCTGATCATTTTATAGTTTGAGGCAGAATGATTGGCATAGTTGCTATTAGGGTGGCATACTCAAATTAAGTTCATGTGGCAGAAAGATCGAAGACTACCTACTGGCAGAGTGTTCGCACCCTCAGAAACAAATAGGAGTTTGAAGAGATTGAAGCCAAGCAAGGCAAAATATTCTCAGGGTCAGGAGTGTTCACACTTAGGAAAAATAAGAGGTTTTTGATAGAGGTACTTAGATAGTATGGGAGTTGATTGTAGCCCGCGATAACCCAGACGTGGAATATAAATATTGAGGTACTTCCAGCCATTAAAAACATCAAGCAATAGAGAAGAGATCTTATTAATATATTTATTATTTTACTCTTGAAAAAACTTATTACACACACAACCTTCTGAGCCTACCTTGATGATCTTCATCTTTGCCTTATTCTACCTTACTTTACCTCAAGAAACATACAGCCTAGACCAACCCTCACTATCTATGGTTGGGCTACCCCATAGCAAGAAGGCTCTGATTGACATTGGGTAATCCTGTGAACAGTTATATCATTCTACTACAATCATTGCTTGATTGAGATATCTGTGGCCCGATCCAGTAACATCAAGAGTGACAGAGCAGACGTTTCTTACTATATCAAGAAGTGGTGATTTGTCACAATGGGGTACCTTGGTGATTGGCTTGGTGGGCACTACCCACAGTCAACTCCCTGAAAGTACCCCTACTATGATAAGAATCATGCTTATAGAGTTCTCAAACAACCCCAATAGTCTTACAGTGATTGTGCATGAGTTGTGTCTTTATGCATTTCACCTACCTGGAGATGCCTCAACATCTTTCAGGCTATCCTGGGACTACCTGAGAGGCTCTAGACTACCCCTCTGGTATCAACTTAGTATCTCCTTCAGTTCTTGTCTATTTTGCACATACTTAGTACCAGAAGATAGGCCTTCTTCTGGAGCACACCCTATGCCCTCTCATATATCCTACAAACACCATCCAGTCAGATGGACGGTGACAACTTATATAGTGTTACAAGAGTGCCTACACTCAATTCCTTTTGTTAGAAAGGGAGCAACTCAACAATAATAAGCCCATGATATGTGGCCCTTATGCTGGAGCCACAGGGGGATGTTAGAAATACCTCTGTAAAATCCTGGAGTATTCAAAGCCCTGTAGCTCCTCCTATAACTCCCTAAAGGGTACTAGGTTTATTACCTTTGGATTTTACCAGAGTGCCCAATCCATATACCATCTCCCCCTGCCCCAAGTAAGTACCTCTATATGCTAGGTAGGGTAACTTGGGCCCCATGTCAGGGTAACTCAGATCTTATAGCAGGGTAACTCAGACCTCATGTCAGGGTAACACAGACCTCATGTCAGGATAACTCATGCCTCATTATATAAGCCTTTCCTGAGCCTGCCTTTTATACTATAACCTTATAGCATCCATAGTTGTCTACTATAGTGAACCCAACTATCCTTACCCGTGAACCTCAGGGTCTCTGGTATGGGTGTAAGAATAGTCTACTGTAAGACACCCTCTGGTGGGTTATTACAGTCTACTTGTATACCAGTTGTGAGATCTGGAGTTTTTCATGACTGGCTATGATACACAACTACCAATTAATGGAGAATTGGTGCTGAGTACAAACTGATATATATTGAAAAGGCTTACTGCTCCCCTTATTACTATTCTGATATAAACTGCTTGTTATCACATACTTGTTGGATTATATCAAGCAAAAGGCACATTACTCCAGTAATGAATAGGAATCCATTGCAATCCTGTGATGAAGAATATAATTTCTATTATATGTAGATTCTCTTCAGCTTTCAATGAAATATAAACTGGGGTAATAAATTTATGATTAAAAATAGACATCTTGCTTATATTTGTAAAGAGAAGAAATTTGCTTTATGGGTGGGATAAGCAAAACATAACTTTGCTGGGAGCATATCTCACCACCAAAATGATCTACTTTGCAAAGAGCATATGCCCTTGATCAAGAGCATATGCTCTTTACCAAGTGAATTTCTTGGTCGGTGAGATGGAACAGATGTTTCTGTGGACGCTGTGTTTTCAATATACCATTTCATCATCATCCCCAGACAAATGCTGATTCGCAATCTCATCTGGTATTAAGAAATCCTCGATAACATGTTCCTTATCCCCCAACTATAGAAACCAGAATTAGCCCTCCCAGCGGCGTGCCGGCGGTAAGAAAACCTACTGGCTCATCAGATTGGTAATCATCGAAACTTGGTTCTGGTTCCCAATCCTGAACTTGCTGTCAGAAATGAAGTCTTGGAAGAACAGGAATAAAATAAGAGAGGAAGGGGATATGAATCACCATCTTTTCGAATGACTCCTCTTTCTTGTCGAGATCCATCAGTGTCTCATGAGATCCGCACTTGAGACTACGAAATAATAAGCAAGAGAAAAGAAATTTACTTGTCCGGGAGGCCAAAGGACGTTGATCTTCCCAGAATTTCGAAGCAGAGAGGCAGATTCCTTTAGACTCTGAGGAGAAATTGGAGCCGAAGATCAATTTTGACTTAACGCCCGCGGACGGGTAAATTGGGAATGATATTGAGTTTGAAAGCCTTAAGGCCCCCAATATTCCTGCAGGAGTCCAGTCCATTGAGTCGTTTACTGGCGCCGGGACCAGAGGTACTGGCGAGGCTGTGTATCTTAGGTTTTGACTCATCTCTGAAAAAGTGAAGAATGTCGCTAGTATTTGGTAAGTGTAAGTGCTGAAGAAAGAAAAGTTAAAAGGTGCTCGGGTCAGTAAATATATGAGAGTGGAGGAAAAAGAGTCTCTTTCAAAGTCCCTATGTTTCGAGAGTAGAATCAGCGCAATCTCGAGTTACAGACTCAAGGCTTCCAATGGGTCGAGGCTTTTTTGGCTGCCCGGGCTCTTGGCTGGGTCGGGCCTGGTGGGCCGTAATAAACTTGTTTCGGCTCGAATATCAAACGGAGAATAAATCTTTGATGATATGCAACTCATTTGCCAGAGTTTTTGCGGCTTATATGCTCGTGATATCATCTCCTTTTGTAGGGGTGCTTCAGGTTCCTAGGGCCGTAGCTAAGGTGTGGTGATAGCAACGTTCCGAGTGACAATTCGAATGATTGTGAAAAAATATGGAGGATCCCTAGGCAACAGTCATGTGATACTAAATGAAAAATGATAGCCTACGCATGAATAGCCCAAGCGGTTAAACCAAGTGGAAAATTCCAATCTATGAGCCAGGTTTATTTATTTATTTATTTATTTTTCAAAAAAAGCAACCCCGGGATAGCCTATTGATCTCGAAGTAATGATAAACCCCTTACCCTCTTGGTTGCCTAAGTTTGGTAGAGGTAAAACTCGGTATAAGACTTTGTGAGGGGATATCAGTCATAAAGGGCCCAAGGAAACAGATCACTCGTCTTCTTCCCCCGAAGGAAAGATAAATCTAGGTCAATCCGTCAAGCCTGCCGTGTCCTAGATGTATGTTTATATGATTTCAAACAAAGAATTTTTGATTTAAGTCGATTAGCCTGCTGATTCGTAGCAAGGATCTATTGGTCAACGCACAAAGCAAACAAGCGGCAATCAGGTGACTTGAGTGTGGGAACCAATATCCAAATACGTGGGGTTCTGACACTAGTACAATTCGTAGTAGCCCGCTCATACCAACTGCTTGGTACACCTTAGTCCCGAACACTTAAATGATGGCAAAGTGTGCACTTTACGATTTCTTTTCGTGTTGGAAAAATATTGTCATTCAAAACTATTTCACCCCCCAAACCTTCGCGCCGGAGGCAATAATAAAACCCCCATTCAAACCCAGCTAACTAAAATTTAACGATAAAAATCTCAAACGCCTTAGGGGGAAACAGAAATAACAATCTTCGGAGAGCTCCCAATAGTTTCTTTAACATCACAAACCACAGTGCGTAAGGTGGTGTTCTTGAAAATATCATATTGAACTTCACCCCCGGTAGAAACGGACACATTGAGGGAAGATACATCCACCCCAAGGTCGTACCAAAGAATGACAGTGTACTTAGAGCCCAGCTCCATAGCAGGGTTGTAGTTGCTGTGCACGGGAGCAATCGTGACTGTGCGAGTGGAATTAGTTGAAATTGGTTGCGTTGTGATCTGTTAAATGCGAGATATGTCAGTTTGAACCCCTCGAATGACCAAATACTGGTATTACCTGAGAGATAGACACAGACCGGTATTCGCCCTTAGCCTCCGGATCAGTTGACTCGATACCCTCTCCTTTTCTATTCCTGGCCATCGCAGCCATGATCTGATAGTGCAAGAGATCGTCCGGGGCACTACTGCGACTGACACCGTCGTCAAGATATGTTGTGTACTCCTAGGGTTCGAAAAAAATTGTTAATACCCGCCCATCAGAAAAGTGGAAGTTGCATACATTGTCTCTGCCAGGATAGATGTTTATCTTCATACGGTTGGGGCCATTGCGCAGATCTCCAATCCATTGTCTAACTCCAACCTGCGGAATAATAGCACCTATTGTCCCCAATATTAGCTCTCAGCTCCACAGGAGAATCAATTGAAATGTAATACCCTCTCTGAGGTAAACCGGTGTGACAAATGGATAATCACTATACTCATTTGTGATTTTTGCAGTATAGTTGATCACACTCCCTCCTTCGACCCATGGGCCAAGTGCAACACCCTGATCATCCCACGGCCTCAAATTGGAGGGATACCAGAAATACATCAATGGAAGGTAGACATCCCTATTTTGGCCAGGGTTCTCCTGGCTGCCTTTGATGATTGGCGCAACAAGGATATCCTTTCGAACGACATACTGATCGTCAAGAAACCTTTGACTCTCATTGAAGAATGAAGTATCTTGGGTGTCCGTCAAAAGCTAGAATTCCAGAAATTTTGTTAAAAATAATCTATACCATGAAAGAGATTCCCGGGATGAGAGGATAAAACTTGGGGACAAACCATGGACCTTGCAATCGGAAGACCGTTAATTTGGTTGTCAAACATGGCGTCATAGAGTACCTGGATGAGGGAGTATCGGAGCTCGACATAGTACTTGCAGATACCCTGCACGGCACGATAAAGCCAACCTTGCTCGGGCTCCAACTCCGGGTGTTGTTCTAGATGTTTCGGATATGCATATGGTTCCTATTAATAAAAAAATCAATGCTTAGCGGTGGAAGAATTCAAGAATATGGGTCGCGAGTAAGGATATTAATACCTGAAACCACTTTCTAGTCTTCTTCACATAGTGGTTTCTGAACCAGGGTAGCAAGAAAGATCCAGCGTACCAGCGGATCAACAATTCTGGGTTGCAATAATTTTCCTCCTTCCCAGTGTTGCGA
The DNA here is from genome assembly GCA_003788595.2 of Choiromyces venosus 120613-1. NCBI lineage: Eukaryota > Fungi > Ascomycota > Pezizomycetes > Pezizales > Tuberaceae > Choiromyces > Choiromyces venosus. The sequence continues at coordinate 82,374 of ML120431.1, forward strand.
TTAAAGTATGGTTCAAACCCTCCCATATCAGATCCGGAGACGCTGACACCATTGAGGCCAACAGAAAGTACCTGGGAAACTGTGATCTTCCAGAACTCCCATGTGCTGGCATTGTCTCCACTCCAGAGCCCCGCGTAGCGATACATTCCGGCAAAGCTTCCACGGCCCAGAATGAAGTTGCGTTTGTTCTTGCGGGAGGGGATTGATTGCTCCAATTTATCTAGACCGTGAGCCGTTGCTTTGTGAAGATTGTAAGAGTATAAAGCCCAAATTTCGGCCGCAGTCTTCTCAGTTGGTTTGGTTGATGAAACGGCATCTGAGCTCATGAGCAAACGGGATGGTAACCTATCCAAGAAAAAGAGATCCGGACATTAATAAAGGGTATCTGAATAAAAGACGTTCTCTTACTTACCCTTTCATATCACCGTAAGATGAATGGATAGCGGGTGTAGTCATATCCTGCCATACGAACTCAAGGCCCATGTCGTAGAGATAATGGTACTGCTTACCCCACCATTCTCGGACTTCTTGTCTATTGAGGTCTGGGTAATATCCGGCCTAGAGATATAAATCAGTAACTGTCCACTTGCTTTTTCACCAGAAAACAGTGTTATTTACTGTGCCGTTGCCGTATCCATAACTGACACCTCCGTGGTATGGGTAATCCTTGACGTTCCAGTTTGTCACGAAGTCACTAAGCTGTAAGATTAGCTCCTCAAGGTAAGGGGCCAGGAATACAGAAAAGCTAAATAGACATACTAATTATCTCCGAAGTCTGGTCTTATGCTAACATCCTTGGGGTCTATAGTGTATTTCGAGCCTCCACCGTAGCAAACGTACACGACATCTTCTGCTTTTCCGCTAGTCCCGTCGATGTATCTTTTGTCCTTGATGAAATAACTAGTTCCAAGGCCAATAAGAATTAGCTATCAATATCTTGGGTTATGGGCTGTGGAAATCCTTGGTAAAAGATTTAGTGAGGAGGTGAATATTTACCCTTTTTCTAACCCTTCTCTGAGAGTGGAATAACCACCATCCCGGTCATTGATACTAATGACCGGGGTAATATTGGTAGAACATTTTACCCCGTTTTCTCGAAGTTTGGTGAACATTCCTTTGGGGTCAGGGAAAGTCCTGGGGTTGGTGGTAAAGGTTCTGAACCCATCCTATTGGAAAAGAGAGTTAGAATCTCAAATCGCTCCTCTCCAAGCTCTGGCAAGGTTGTATACCTGGAAGTCAACATCGATATGCAGCCCATCGAAAGGAATACCGGCACCGCGGTATTGGTCAAGAACGGCATAAAGATCTTCCACTTTTTCATACCCGTAACCTGGCGAAACGTTCGAAGGGTTAGCAAAACTGACAATCAAATCTCAAAGATATGTGAGAGGGAGGTTTTCGTGAACTCACAGGCTTGATGATGGCCCAACACATACTTAGGCTTTAGTTGCGGTCTTCCTAAGATGCCTGTATACAGTCTGGGGGTACAGACAAGGGTCAGCAAACGCCGGAGAATAAAAGGAGGTCTCCACCGAGGGAGCAATCTCGGATAGACCAACCGAACGATTTCCGGTACAGTATTTGCGCTAATGACAAATACATCCATGGCATTAAACTTGGTTCCTAGCTTAATAAAGCCAGAATTAGTGAAGCCAAAATCGATAGCGATTTGTGAATAGTTGTCTAAAAAGCAAGCCGTGACGTTTGCATGTTCTGGGTTCGAATTCACATCCATATAAAAAGGATCAGAATGATATCTAGCCCAAGATACGTCAGTTTACTAATCTCACCCGAACACGAAAGGAGGGGAGGGGAAGCTTACAATGGCTCACGGGCATCGAGAGGGCCTCTGCTATACACCTGTTGGTATTGCATGTTATCAAAATCTGCCAAGATTTTCTGGTCAGCAATGCCATATGTAATCTAGTCAGGTTTAATCATAGAAATCACTGACTAAAGTAGTTCATAAAGGTTGGAGTTTTCATGAAACTAGTGCCCCCCTGCTCTCCAAAGCCAATAAATTCTCCATGACCAGCTTTGATAACGTCCAAAACAACTTGCTTCACAACGGAAACCACCGGATGAATGTTCCAGCGGAAGGTCTGTGGAGAGGTTTGCCAAACAATCTTTTCGGTTGCACGTGAGGTTGTTGAAGATGCCCCTGGAATTGGATAGAGGTCGGGCAAAGGCGTCAGTACGCGAACCGCCTATAGTCACTCGTGAGTATACAACTTGATATAAATAGTAACATCGAGATTACCTGGATGCGGAAGGGATTTTTGTGTATGAAAAGCTTCATTCCGTCCCCAACTTTATAATATTGCGGTTTTCCCTCTCTTTCTAAAACCTCCGTGACAGTTGACTAGGTAAACTTGGGTTAGTGTAAATATCCAGCCATCAGAATTAAATCTCACCGAAAAAACCCAATACTTCTGATCGGCAGACTCCTCAAGCTCAGTCTTCCAAGTGATCCCCAAGAAGTTATCCAAATCATGAACAAGTTGAGACATATAATCTTCAATGATGGTGCGACTATAGCCAGCATATAAAACACATTATCGGTGCGTGTTAGGTATTAATATTCACCAGATTCATTTACTAACCTGTTTGCATCATCGTACTCTTCCAGATTTCTGACAGCCGGATCATACCGAACTCGGAAAAGGGTAGGGCGAACAAATTGAACGACACAAAGAGTATTATCATCAAGGGTAAGAGTCACCCCGTGCCAATACTCTGGTTGGGCGGCGCTGGATGGTACTGCTTCAGAAAGCGAAGTGATCTGAGTAGGCCCGCCCCAACCATGGGCCTGTTGATAGTATTCCTCTGCGGTAATGAAGTTGATAGGATCGTCCATGATGACTGTTCAGAATGAAAGCAGTGCCAAAGGCGCGAGAATGGGAAAACGAGAATATCAAGATAATTGAAAGTGGGATAAGGAAGAAGGAAAAGGGGAGAGCTTGGTGGATTGGATGTAGAGACGGGGGATGTTAGGGGGTTTAAATAGGGGAAAACTTCTATTGGCTTTTGACAAACAAACATAAGAGATACCAGCAAATAGACTAGCTCATTCGTAACCACTATGCGGAACACAAAGCTGCAATACGCAATCTACTTGGGTACCGGAGTATGCCTTGACGAAACCCCGCAATTGGCCAAAAGCCCACATCCGGGAGTTGTTAAAACTTTCTAAGCTGGCCCCAATATGTAATTCAACATCAGCTGATTACCACTCCGGAATGTTTTTCACTTCCGAACATTAGCCTTCAAACATGATATTAGTCTGTATTCCTCCACAGCCTATGTGCGACATAAGGCTGCTTCAGGGATTCTACATCTACCGCGTTACACAAAAAGCGAAGGTTCAACTGTAAAGTTATAGTGCTGCATCATGAATTGTGTTAGCACAACATGTGTCCCAGCTTGAAGTCTCAATGCAATTCAACAAACTTTTAATTCAAGATTGCGTCCATGCATAGGCTTAGCTGCTTCTGCTTTCCATTCGGGATTGTATACTCACGCGGCCGGATTGAAGCCGGACACCCTCATATAGTGGTGATCGGTGGGCCAATAAATGGGCTGTCTAAAAGATGCCAAGCCAAGTGATGTAACTGGAGAGAAAAGTCAGTTTCGTATTTTTCATCGCAACCGGCCACTTGTCGAAAGAGCAGCAATTCTGGCGCTCAAGTGGCATGCAAACATGTCATGCAGAGATGTTGCAGCAAGATTGGAGCTTAAAAAGTCCATAGTTGAAGATATAGTTCGTAAAGCTAAAGTAATGGGTTCTCTCTTCTAGAATTATGATTAAGGGCGCGTCTGGTGGTCGTTGTTTGGATAATTCAATAATCACAACACACAAGTAGCAACCGGATAACGTACTTGACGGCGTACCGAGACGTACGGTGTTGCGAGATGCCCCGTGACAACAATAGAGAAAATCAAGTTTATTGGTGGTATTGAGATTAATGTTGGCGTGGTTGCCATGGGGCGTCTCGCAACACCGTACGTCTCGGTACGCCGTCAGGTACAGTACGTTAATAGAGTTAACGTACCTGAGGGCATACCGAAAAATACGGCACAACGAAAAATGAAGGGCTTGGTGGGGATCAGCGAAAAATGATAGGCAGTGGAAGCTTTGCTCTTCACCAAATTTTTCGTTGTGCCGTATTTTTCGGTATGCCCTCAGGTACGTTATGCCAAGTTAGCATAATGGATGGAATTGAAAGTCACGGTGGTGCGTCTGGTTGACACACAAATAAATGCCAAGAAATGTACATTATCTCCCATCATACCTGCATCAGTATTGTACTCGTAATACTATCAATTTCAGATCCACCTCCGGTCCCTTTTCCTACTCTTTTTCTCAACTTAAAAGCATAATGGCGGGTAGGCATTGTGGAAACTATTCATAAAGTACATTTACATCAATCAAGCCTGGTGGGCGATGGACTATATACATAGAAAATAGACTTGGGCATTGTTGGGTTAGGGCTGTATGTACTGTATGATAATACGGTAGTGTTTTGTGAAAAATAGGTTTTTTCTATTTTTTGGATACCTTCGTTTTGGCAACATTATTGCAATTTGGTGGTTGTCATTTTGTCAATCAGACATGCCACTTTATGTCAAAATGGCGTTTTCACTCGAACCTCTATAATCATGGTCAAAACGAAGTTTTGAGGTGGCAACCAGACGCACCCTAATTTGCTTACCACATTGCTGGACAGGCTCATGCCTCGAATCAAGATGTTCTAAATCTCTATACCGTACTTGGGGATTGATAAGATGTCTCAGCACATACCCAATTCTGCCGGTTTATTGGCTCGCTGATCACTACTATATGAGGGTGTCCGGCCGCGTGAGTACATACAGTACTGTAGTTCGTTCAGGGATGCTGTAAATGCCCCAAGAAAGCCTCATTTCAGAGGTAATCACGTTCAAGATTCACACGAGAGGTATGTAATGATGGAAATCCTAACTCGAAGGCTCGATTAAAAGACAAGTATTTGTTTAAACCGGACGAACTTGTTATAGCTCAATCGCTCTCATATGAAGTTGTTATGCATATCACTTAACTACCGTATAATCTCATGAAAGTCGGATTAGCGCTAATGAGGGTTTTCTTGAAGCTGCCCAATCGCCGCTCTCTATCTGTTTAAACTGTGGCGAGTTGGCGGCCTTCATGCCCTTCTGATGGCTCGGTTGCCTTACCGGTAGTTTCTCTTTAGTTCCAATCTGACTTTCATGAGGTGATACGATAATGCAGATTGATACTGACGGCAGCCGAGAGATGAGAGATTTTTTTAATGGGGGGATATTGGAAACTGCCCATGACACACGGAAAGTTTATCCCAGAATAGATGCCTCTCTAGGCAAGAACTCTCTGCACGTCCCCATCTACGAGATTAGACCTCATAATGGTCCCTTTGATATTTATTTGTTTGATGGTCCTCAAAAAAACTCGTTCTGGAGCTATTCTACTCGCTCTACTTCTGGACTTTCTTCGAAAGGCGAGATGTCAAAAGTGGGGGGGTAAGAGCTTTTGATTCAATTTGTGTTAGATCCCAGCGTTTACCCGTTTTATGCACTTTTCTCAGGATTAATTTCGCTCGGGATCGTTTGGGGATTGGTGGTGTGGCCCATTTTTGGGGCTGATGCCTTCGATATGAGTGAATGGTCCGGGTTTGTGATGAAATGTTTGTAGCATACCGTAACATTTTCCCTATCATTTCCTTATCGTATGTCACACAACCACCTACCCCACTTTGTGTAAGGGCAATACTTCTATATCTGAGGGGAAACTTCTCAACCGCCGCCATATTTCGGGCACCAGGTATTTGATGGCACTGCTGTACTCGAGTACTTGAGCCCCAGGGCGTGCATTTAAGGTGTGCATGCCAAGCCGGGATCTACCCGTGTCTCCCCTTGCCCCTGAATGCTCGGGACACCTGGACATACCTCAGGGATGAATTTTCCCTCCCGGATTCAGTGCTTACCAGAATGAAAAACTTTTGGTAAATTGTACATTCAAAACTCCGCCCAACTGCTCATCACCGAGGGGGAAACAAACAGTACAACCCACATATGAGTTTTGGTGTCACGAGAAAGCCAAGAGCCAGAGCTTTTGCATACTTCCCATCGTCAATTCAAGGGATTGGGAGGAGTCAGTCGGAGCGCACAACATTCTGCGAGAAGACAATCTAAATTCTCGTTATCGTGTTGTGATACTGATAGGAGTACTCCAGCTAGTCAGCCGACCTCAGTCCCATGCAGGATACTGAATCGGATGTGAAATGGGATGCAAACGGGGACGGCAATCTTTCCCACGCTTGCAACAGAACTCAAAACTCCTCCACCAGAGGTTTTATGATGTACATGCCGAACCTTTCACAACGTCAAGCACCCCCAATTACAGGCCATATTGAAACAAATGGATAGTTTGGTTTTCACTAGTGCCATATCTGGTATATTTCATATGTGAGGTTATATCTTGAATTCTCAGAGGTTTGGTTAACTCTCGAGTGAGACTTCTAGGAAGGCTATCAAGAAATTTCGCTCGATTTTCCATCCACTTTTCTGCATCACTATCTCTTGGTGAGAAGGGACACGTGTGATGACGCGGGGCTTTCCTGGATTGCGGTACTTTGCCATCAAGTGCCCCGCATCTGAGCACTCGTACGGCACAGATACAGTATCGTTCGCGAAGGAGTACTACCGTATATTTCAGAGCTACCGGACATAGCTGAGGTTCTGCCTTACTCAGAAAACTGCCATACCCGGCAATGCGATATCACTTATGGCACGGATTCGGAATCTTATTTCTCATGGCCGATGATATTTTCTTTCCAAGTGATCCTCTTAGTGTGTCATCCCTCGAAACATCTCCATTTATGGTGCGCTTTGTTGTTGAAGTCAATGAAATCATGGTCCAGGGCATCAAGTGTCTCTCTCACTTATGAGACTATTCCTGGAAAGCTTGATGAGGCTCTGAAGTTAGTTTGTTCATTTTATTTCTTGTTTGCCCGATTTCAAACCTTTTTTTAATGGACAGTACAGTACGAATCCTCGTACATTCCGGGCGGAGTATTTAACAGATCCTTTCGACCTGTGCCATCCAGCAAGAGAAAGCCGAAGTTCCCACCCCTCTCTCCGCACCGTCAACCCTATTTAACCGCTAGACAGGTTTGATTTGGGCTTCATAAGCATTGTTTTCACACACGATACGTTACGACACTGCAACGTAATCTCGGAAAAAGCAAGTGAAAAATAAGCACATTTATTAGTCTATAATATAAAAAGTTACGGAAACATCAACTCTGTATGAAGTCGATCAGACCTCATGTGCCTTCTTCACACATTCTGACATAGTGCACCATTTTTTTTTTGATATCAACCCTCTGTTACCACCACAGCTGAAACCCGTTCAAGTACACATTAACTCCCGCGACTATGATGCCCGTCAGCGCTATCAGGAATGCGGCTGCAATGCGATCCTTCCAATGGTTTTTGGGGTTTCGATGTTCGCGTCTGTCCCTCACCACCAGGTGCCTACGGTATTGCTTTCCGTCGGACATACCCGTACTGGAATTTTCGGCGGAGAAGTGGACAGATTTCTTTTCGGACGATCTCGGTTTATCGGGGGAGCGCAGGATGGATGTTGGTTGTGATGGTGTAATAGGTGCCGAAGGCAAGGTTGAATCTTTGCGAGGTATTTTCATCGGGATGGAGTTACTTGAAGACTTCTTGCTGGTGGTGGTGGTGGTCGTGGTGGCGGATGTTGTTGCGGTGGTATTGGTAGTATTTGTAGATGGATGGGTGGAATGGTAGGTGGTATAAGGAAGGTAGTGGGTGAATATATAGAGAAAGGGCTAGACTCGTCTGGTGTTGAATTGAAACATGAAAGAGAGGAAGCAAGGTGAGTCTCAAAGTTTCGAAATGCAAAAGGTTGACAAGACCGAGTCAGGCGAGTCGGTATCATAACAAATTCTATTTCACATTTCAAGATGCAATTCGAACTGATGCTATCACACCAAACAAATTTCCCCCACTACTTAACCCCGACCTAATACAAAGGATGATGCCGAGATGAAAAAATTGGCCGAACCAAATTAATCCATTGCATAAACTATCGCCTCCGTGACTTCCCAACACCCTTACAGCTAAGGATCCTCATCCCATGCCTGATCATCCTCCCTTTCCTCCGCAAGCGGGCCATGCGATCCATGCTTTGAGTGCCACTATCTTCCGAAAAAAGAAAGGGTTCATCTGCTGCCAGCGCTAAAATCTCAGCGTCGGTCGGCTCAGTTTGATAATACGCTGTCCTAATCTGACCCGTCTGAAGTACACTGATTTTGCGAACCTCGTTGTGGTACGGATCTCTCGCTGTCGAAGCGTGTTGAAATTGCTTCCTTAAACCGGAGGAATCAAGCGGGGTGTTTATCATAATTGAGACTCCTGGTGGTGTCACAAGGGCTCTTCCCTCAGCCTGTGTTAATGGAGGTTTTGGAGAAGAGGGTGATGGTTGGGCTGGCATAGTAGGAGTTTCGTTGTGCTCGGAATGTCTGGACTGCTGCAACTCTCTTGTTGGGGGAGTTCTCGGGGTTTCGGTGGCATTCTCCACAGATGAGAGCGCACGGGAGTAGACGCTACTTGGCGCCTTGGGACTCATGTTCCCACCAGACGGCGCTGGTGTAGCCGAAGCCGAGCTTTCATAATTGCAATCCCGGTGATGCACAATGGGGTTTCCGACGGGAGGGAAAGGTCTCGAAAAGTTCCTCGGGACATTGGCACTGGTTCCCTGCACTCTTCTATAAGGCGGCATGAGCGGGGATATTACAACTTCTTCAAGTTCCGGTTCCTTTATTCCCGCGAGACTGTCGCGCCCCGCCTCGGTTGCCACCCTAACAAGCGCATCCATCCTACACCGACTCACGGTCACATTCTTGTTCAGCTTTTCCAACGCAATAGAGACCTTCTCGAGACGCTGTTCTTCAGAACAGTTGCTATCATCAACAAACCCTTGAAGTTTTTCGAAGCCATCAGAGAGGGTTTTAAAAAGAGACCTCTGCTGAAGGACCAGCAGAGGCAGAATATTCGGCTTAGGTTCAGAGTCGGCTTGACCAACCGGGAAAGCCGAAACGACGGATGTGCCGGTAATTACTCGATTCCGGAGGTCCGCCATTTGAGTTTTTTTTGGTTCAGAGAATGGAAAATAATAAAGGAGCTGAGCAAGATAAAATAAATACGAATATTAGGGAGGATGGTAGAATAACCCTATCCATATGCTCGGCGGGGGTGGTATATATGCTCAGCGTTTAGCGTTACATGATTTTTCTATTCTTTTCCATTTTTTCAAACGGGAAACGCGGTAACAAGAACGAAAGACTAATTTCATGGAAATTTATGAAGTAAGAATAAAATGGGAATTTCCTGCTATTCTGGCTCTACTAGCGTGTGTTCTTCCTGAGTGCTAAAAAACAATGAACAGGCAGTGATTAAATATCTATGTAATGACTCCTCTTTCGTTTGTTCCGAGACGTGACGGGTTGGAGAAGGGTATATCGGGCGATACAGCCCGAGTCAAAAAAAATTTAAATTTGGCGTGCTGAGATGTTCAATCTGGAGTTGACCTATTCTAGGACTGGAGTTGCGGCGCGAAAGATCGCATAGCAGTTATCATCAGAAATGTCGGTCGGAGCTACCGTTTGTGAACTATGCTAAAACCCTAGTAGCAACAACATCACCTCATCTACCATATACCGTCCTCGCGCCGCCGAGCTGAAGCCGAGCACCTAAGATGGCGGTTCCCATAAAAGTGTCCGGCTTGTTATCGATCCCGCAAACATAACACTAGAAGGGGACCATATTAGTAAGTCACCATACCCAAAAACAGAATCATTCCTTCCCCGCACTGGCGTGAGTCTATCCAACCTAGTAAACTGTCCGCAAATTCAACAATTTTGAAAATCACTAAAATACCCAACCTCGAGCAAGCCCCACCAGGCACGTTTTTGGAATTTTGTTTACTGGCCCTGCCGTATCTGCCACACCTACAATCGCGGAACACTCAAATACAGTCCCCACGGATTGACTTGTAGGCTAGAGCGGATTACTAAGATTCGACCAATCAGTAGCGACTGTGTATTTGGACGGGGTGTGTATTTGAGTGTTCCGCAACTGTACTGATGCACCATAAGGAACGATGTTGGAAATTCCTACTTAGAGGTTAGCGTGGCCAAGGCACGTGCGTGATGCCAAGCGACGGGGGCAGGAATGGGAATCTGAGCAGTCCCTTTTCGGTTAGGAAAGTATTCGAAGGGGTAGAGAGTTTGTGTACGGTACAATCGCGGAACACACAGACACACACTGTCCAAATGTGCTCGAGCGGTTGAGTTGGAACTGAGCGCTTTTGTAGGGTAACCACTATCTTAGGTGTTCGGCTTCAACTAGGCAGCAAGCATAGCAACGATTGATTGGGCGAATCACAGTAATCCATTCTAGCCTCCGGGATGGTCTGTGGGGGTCGTAGGCTTGGGCGGGGTGTATATTTGCGTGTTCCTCAATTGTACGATAGACGCCGCAAATCGTACTTGGGCGCCAGATTAATGCTGAGTTGAGTTTTTCTTTTGGAGCGTTAACAGCTGGTCGAGGCCGGCAACTTAAAATCTTGTGTTTTTCAGCGAGGAGGTTTTTCTAGAGTGTTAGCGTTTCTCTTTTAAATTCTGTACAAGTATGGGTGTTTGCTGCCTTAATTTCTGAAGTTTCTACCTTGGAAGTGAGTGTTGATAATAACTGACTTTGTTTGATTTGCGTGATGGATTGTGATATGGTGGTCACGCTGATAGGAAGGACATTAAAAATTAGCGTTATTCCTTAACAAATAGCTTTTGAGAAAGGCGTGCGACATTGCGTGACGGCGGTTTAGGTACCAATTTTCGCCTCCTCTCTTTTAAGTGTAATCACAAATGTGATCCGCCGTAGTCAAGTGTTTCTAAGCTCCCATTGAAAGTGAGTGTGATAGAGGCAATATGTGAAATCTTCCGGCCGCCAAAAAAAAAAAAAAAAAATCACCAGAGGTGCATCAGTTTTCCAGCCATTATTGATGCCAAACGAGTGATTTACCACAAAACCAGGAAAAGGCATTTACACAGTGAGGGTTAATAAGGAGAAGAAGCGGGCTTCCCCCAATCTACCTCCAAAGGCTATAGGGAATGTCGAAGGATCCACGTCTAGCACAGGTCAGGCAATTAGCTCCCTAGAAAAGGACTGGCCGGAGTCACGCACGCACAAACACATGCAGGCCACGTTGGCCACCCAAGTTCTCATCCTTATTTCCTTCTCTCCTCTCCTCCTTCTCTCCTATTCCTCTTTCCTTCTTTCCTTCTTCCTTCACCACTCAAACTCCTCTTAGCAGCTTTCCCCTCTTCTGCAAATATCTTTCGCCAACCGTTTAAAGAACTTAAGCTACGATGAGTAAATTCTACGTCTACCAACGACCCCCAAACCCCCACTACCCTTTCGCTCATTACCACTATGTGCGCACCACCATGCCAAAAGCGGCGATGCCCAACATAATGAATGAGCGCCCGGTCTACATCTACGACGATGTTTCCAGGACATACTCTCCGATTACCGGATTCCTTATCCAGGGAGTCACCCAAGTATATTGCCCTCCCATTTTCTCTTTTTTTGCATTCTCTATTTGTACTAACGAATAAACTATCGCAGCTCGTTTAAACTCTCTTTCCTTCCCTTCAAACAAAACACAGTAGAAAAAAAAGATTCAACTATCATTTAAGCACACAATCCCCTTTCTGTTCTTTCAATTTCTCAGATAGCGCTTAAATGATGGGAGTGTTTTTCTTTTCTGCTGTTAGGGGAGAGTTGTTAATTGGTTGGGTTTGCTACTATTAAAAAAAAAAAAAACCGTTACGAAAGTGGCTGAACGGGGGATGTTCTTTTTCAATTTGATGTCTTCCGGATGCTAAGGGATGGATTAGAATAAAGAGATGGAAGCAGCAAGGATCAGTAGTGCACGGACTACTCGGTTGTCAATTTTTTGTTTTCATTTCCTGCGTTTTTCTACTCCTGTTAGTGCGTTTTTTTTTTCTCGCGGTTTACTTTCGTCTTTGAAATACAATACATCTCAAAGCTACTTTCTTATCCTTCTTTCTCTCTTGTGGTGTGGAAATGATTATGATCCCGGGAAAATCATTTGCCTTACCTATCCATCTTGGCCATGAGCGAATACGGCAAGCGTAAAACACGCTCTGGTACCTATCATACAAACGCCACCATCCATGTGACACTTCCTTTACAGTGTGTGTTTTTCTCCCTCACTCGCGTGAGCTCTTCTACCCAACCACCTATCTATCCACCCTATTGCCGTTTGTTAAAAAGTGATCTGTTGACTACTGTACGTCACAGGGTTTAGTTGAGAACGTGACATTAAATCTCGCATACCGCATCACGCTCCATAGCGTAACTCAATTTAGGAATGGGGGTACGATTGTTAAACTAGGGTCGGGGTATTTGGGTGGTGAGTATCGTATCGCCAGGTTTGGAAGTTTACCTGATGGCGGGTTTTCGTATATGATATGCTGGTACACTCAGAAGTACCCACCTCGGGAGGAACTGTTAGACGTGTAGTAGCAGAGGGGCAGTTTTCGGTCGATTTGGCTTTAAATTTCTATCAGTCCTGCGCAAGCGCCTGGGATTCCGATGTAACTCGTTCTCGGTGATGGGGCGCTTAACTTACTGGGGGCACCCAAAAAAAATAATATTGGAAAGATTCGACACAGAACAAAGCTTCCATCGCCTATAAATTTCATTCATCCTCACAAAACCTTTCGTTTTGTTTAACTACGTATCCCGGGCGTTTTAGAGTATGTTAAGGGAACAAATTAGGATTGAAAAATCAACAGCAATGCATTCGACCAAGATACAGGATATGACTAGATCCACTCATCCACCCACTCCCATCCCAAATTCTCCGCCCACCAATTGGAAACAATCCCTAGGACTGCCCCCAAGGCAGTAGAAATAATCCCCAAGATATCCAACACCCACTTCCCCCCAACACTCTCAGTTAAGGATGTGACAACAATCCCTAAGACTTCCCCAAACCAATCAGATACAATCCCCAAGATAATCCCCAAGATAGTCCCCGCCCAAGCGCAGACAATCTCAACGACATGTCCAACCGCCCAGACCCCCACCCCAGCCAACGCCAACAAAACCGGATCTTGCAAAACCGTGAGTATCCACCCCCCACAAATCTCCAGAAAAAACGTCATAACACAGTAACAAATGATGCCGAAAGATTCCATGACACTCTCTCCCTTCTTCCCCTCCTTCTCCTGTTTGAGAGCCAAAGCTTCCATCTCCTTCTTCTTATTCTCACGATTGAACATCGCAACTCGAGCTCCCGTTGAAGGAATCTGCACCGGCGGTTTCCATTTTGGCAATGTTGCCAGAGGTGAGAGGCCCGCTCTTGCTTGGATGTTTGCCATTTCATGTTCGAACTTGAATCTGTTGTGCTGGAGTTGGAGTTTTTGGCTGGGGGTTAGGCCGGGTGGGAGGGACTGGTGATGTTAGTTAGTGAGTTAATGAATGGAGAGAGGAAGGGGGGGGTAGTGTATAAACCTCATGGAGAGGATTCTCGCCTTGGAAATAACTGTCGAAAGCACATATTTCGGAACCGTAAGTTTCGTCTCCACTGTCATCATCGTTTCCTTGATAGGTGACGGCGGGTTGTGGAATTGTCCCAGCGGAACTGAACCAGCTGTTTGGAGGGTGTTGGTTTAGTAATAGGAAATTTAAAACAGGTAGGTAATGAAGAATTGAATGGAGGAATTAAAAGAGAGGATAAAAACGTACATTTGTTCTTCAGTTATTTTGGGCATTGTGTTGCTTTTGTGGCTTGTGGGTTCGTTGTGCGGTTGTGGTGTACAGGTCTGTAGAAGAGATCGTCCTTGGGGTTGTGAGGAGTGAACCACTCCCTTGGAAGAAATAAAAAAAAAAAAAAGCCTCGCAAGACGTGAAACCCTTCTAGGGGGTTTTTTTTTTCTTTTCTAGTTTTTTTTTCTCCTCGCGGTTGTGAGAGGGCTAGGGGACGAGACTGGTATAAACTATTTGGAGAGGATTTGTAAGATCCAATGGCGGAACCACGGACGTTCAATTCTACCAATTCTTTTCAACACTTAATTGCAACGAAAAATCACCTCTAGATAACTCCCACTATCCACCATTTTTACAGTCCGCACTTTCAGCACACCGGATACTTATCCTCATGGCTCCGCTGCTTGTCACGCGGAAAATGTAAACTTCCCAATATTCCGTTTAGAGGCCGTTTCATTCATCCTGCATGGTATTGAAATATTCTAGTCTACTCATTTGAGACCTATAGGGGTTCTTGAAGGCAGACTTCCACAAATACTACTTTGCAACGTCTACATACATCATTATGACCATTTGGCATTTCCAAGATAATATGGCAGATTGCCAGACATTATAAAAGATTCACGCTCCAATACACACAAATTGCTTTCTTCTTGCTATTGATAATCTACTCTTCTATTCTATTATGTACTGTACACTTACCAAAAAGTGAGTTACCGGTACATTATGAGGTGTCTATCAAGCAAGAGGTCTAAAAGTTTTAATTTGCTAGCTGCCCCCTCGAGGTTTGTGCCATACTGTGGATACTACTCTATGTAATTCTCTAATGTTATGCACTAATCACTGTACGGATGCCTCCCCAGATCCTATATTACTCTCAGGCAAACAGAGAGCAACTTTCTTCACTCATCACTGATACTCCAGCTCTGACCAACTGATTTTTCTTTTTTTCAAAAAAAAAGAGGCAAAACATATTAATATAACTAATTCACCTTCTCATAAGAATATTCACACATCTGCTGGGATAAAGTATCCAATGTTGTCTAATAACAATATTATCATATTAATTTCCCTTATAATACCCCCAGACAAAAAAAATGGAAAAATTTGGGAGTGCCGGTTAAGAATTAGTTCCCCGTCAGTATTGTTGGAAATGATCTATTTAGAATGCTCAGCGTATATCACAATCAGTACCGACCACCCCCGACGATCAGCTACGACCCTACTCAACCGTCGAGCAATCTCTCACCGACGACGATCGGTGACTACTTAGTCTTGCATTAGTTTTCGGACTATTCAAGAGTGTGGAACACATACCCCGGTATCCGGAAATGGGGTTGAATATGGTGAAATGGGGGAACATGTGGAAGAGTGGGGGAACGGCCACAGGATGGAATGTTTGGCAAATAGGTGAGAGGAATCTAAAGATACAAGAGTCATGTTTTCCGTTACTGTTTTTATAGCCCCTGTCTCTCGGCGTTGGTCTCTGCCTGTCCTTGTCTGGTGGTTGTCTATCTCTATCTGTCATTGTTCGTCTGTTGTTATCTGTCGTTCTTTAGTCTTTATTTGTCCATCTATCATTACTTTTGCTGTTTTAAACACATCTTACTGCTCTACGCCTTCGCCCAAGTACCGATTCCGCTGTGCATGAACCTTATTTCTCAAAAAAAAACATGTTATGAAATTCCTAGCTGGGCAAGTGGTTAAGTCTCACGCTTGCTGTGCACCTAGCAGGAGCCAAGAGGTTCGATCCTCCCTGCTTGCAGGAAGGAGTCGTTGCTTATTTCGTTATGTGTGGGTCAGGTCTTTTAGACCTGCCCTATTGGACTTGGAGGTAGGAGGCGAGTTTCTGTTGGAAATCATTGGCAATCACTCGTTGCTCCTGAACCTCAGTGTACGGGAGAATCCCTTATATATTTTTCCTATTTTATCATTCATTGTTAGTATTTCTTCCAGTCATTCTTTTGTTAATTTTTCGTTTGTCACTCATTGTGCATTGAAGAGGGGGAATGGACGTACCTTATTAGGATAGTGTGCATGATTATCTTCATGCAGTGTCGGGAACCATCGGGTCCGGATAAAGAGATATTCGTGGGGGGAAATGTGGCTGCATGGTATGGGTATGGTATCGGAACTCCGGAGTCACCCCGGTGTACCCGGAAGAATTGGCGGAGGGAAGGGAATCTGTTTGTAGGATCTATTTGTCATAAAAGAGGAACGAGTGAGTGGGGGAAACTTGCCTATTGTCTATATAATGCTCCCCCTTTCCCCTAGATAGAAGAACGAGCAACGAACAAAAAACACCTATATACGTATATCCTCTCCGTCTTTATTCCCTCCTTAGCTCTTGAAGTTCCCCCCATCGGCACTTCATAACAGTTTCCAACTTGCGAAACTCGCCGCAGTTTCCGACTCTGGATCTGAAGGGTTGCAACCTGAAGATTCGCACTCGGCGGTTAAAACCCTTTTTTTATTTTTATTTTATTTTTAATAAGAAGGAAAGAGTTAAAGAGGGGGAAATATTTGCTTTTGTCTCCTTTTGTTGAGTTTGGGGAATACAGGTGTAGATATATTATTGAATGCTAGTAGGTCATCACAATCATGCATATTCCCACCTTATTCAGGTTGGGACCTATGGCTTCATCCAAAAAAAATATACCTCCGTAGCTGTGATATATCCGGGGATATCTTGACATGAGATTCCTTTGTCTTAATCTTGGCTACTACTGTACATTTAATAAAATTTTGTGTGAACCAAAGTAAAAGTACATCTGGAATGCCTTCTGCCTCTTGGGGCCAGGAGGGAGGGAAATATGAAGGTCTTCACTTTCAGAACAATATGCACAACTGGGCGGCTTGCTACCACGCTAGTAGAGCTTTATAACACTACGAGTGATGAAAGGTGACGTAATATTATAGTAAAGTCGGCTGGTATGGGAGGATGTGAGTTTTTTTAGACCTCTTTTTTTCGCTTTTAGTTTGATAGAATTCTGTTAGTGATTATTCCACGACGGCAAGCACGAGAAGGGGCCTATCATATAAGCTAAAAATTACTAGTGGTGTAGTAACTCATTAAACAAAGACAAACCGCCGGTGGAGGAAAAAGGGAAGAAGCTTGACAGTCACCGATTTTCACATTCGAGGGGGGGTTGATAAATTTGCAACGTGAAGCTGGGTATGATAAAGTGATATAGTTATGGTATCATAGGAATTGATACTCTGAATTATGATGCAGGAATATGCGGTTAGTGAGACTATAATAGGAGTAGGATTCGTGGTGACACAGTACTGTACAGTACGATTGTCTGTTTGAGAGATATTTTACTGGGGGGGGAAAAAAAAAACTTACCTATCTACAATGCTTTGTCGTTCTTAAATCCCAGTAGTCGGCCACTGCTGCTGCTCAAGTGCAGAAAAGAAATTCTGTTTCCAAAACACTTACAAAACCCAACAATTGAGACAACGCAAACCCTGTAGAGGCAGAGTATGATATGAAAAACGGCTGTGTGTTTCTGGGGGACTTTTATTACAGTGTTTGGTAGCTGATCCAATCTTTTTAACATAGCAGCTGCTGGGGTGAACATCCTGGCGTTAATGCTGCGTCGTACAGCTGCAGCCACTTCAATCACATTAAGAATGCCTGAGTGAAGATATTCAGATTTCTTGCAAGGCGCAGACTTTGGCAGTGATATAGTTAGAGATGCAAGTTTTAAGTTACCGTACAAGAACTGAACCCCCAAACAATGGTACAGCCACTCTGCGAAAGTGTTCTTGAAACGGAGTTTTCCTTTGACGGAGATTAAAGCAGCCTAAAAGGGGGGGGAGGTATTGCGCAATTAGGGCCTATGCGCGGGAGGGGCTCATTCCCCGGTGTGAGGGAAATGCGGTTTCATGAACACTTTTGCAGAGCGGCTGTAAATTTTTTTTCTTCCAAAAAAAAAAGTATCATACCCCCGTTCCTCAAGTGCCTCCTACTCAAAATACCCCATAGATGATTTTCCATATGTGGCAACTTTCTGCCGGACACCAGGAAGTCTCACGTACTTAGTGTATCAATCATAAAAGAAGTTCATCAGCGAGGTCAGACGTAGAGCTTGTCGATGAAAGAAAAAAGAAAATACACGTTTTGAGTCATTCTTCAGGTCGAGTGATCCTCTATGTTAAGTGTTAGATGTTAGGAATACCGTAGATGTGATGGCTCACCACCCGAACTAGAAAGATAGAAGTCCAGTCTGAGTCCTGAAGCGGCTCTTAAAAAAAATTCAAATACTCCTCAAAGCCATGGATCTCATAGCTGCGAAGTAAGTATTCTCCAGCCTTATCGAGGACCAAGAGCTCAAACTTTCAACTGTTAACTTTCTCTTTTGGGCAGGTGTGCCATCCCCCGAATCTGGCTGCTTTTTGAGTATGGCTTGCCGAAGGATTAACACTTGTTGTGAAAAATGATGCCCTTTCTTATCGTTCTACCCGGGGATTATGGGAAGGACTTCATGAAGGTTCTGCATTCTAAGGAAAAGAAGTTGGGTGACCCTGTAGAAGTTTGGTAGGGGTTTACGAGATTTTTTCGTTGTTGTGTCTAGGATGAGAAATTGATATTGAAAATTTCGTGGACAGGTAACCTCCGTGTATTGGAGATTTGTCAACAAAACTTATGTTGGTTGAAGTTATTACATCGGCTGTGTTGGTGTCTGAAAGTTGGAAATATCGCTATAGGAGTTATGCGATGGGAAGTTATACTTTATGCTCTGCTCTTGGGCACATCTGATACGATAATTTCACAGATATTGAGTCTGAAGGTTGTGCCCAGTTGAAAAGTTAAATTCAATGATAAGTTACAGAAAGTGAATCAAAGCAAAAGTGTCACCAATTGCACCGTATCTGAAAGCTCTTTCCGGTAACGCGACCTCCTCCCCTCCCCTCCAAAATAAAATAATAGTAAAACCACAGAAATCAACCCTTCCAAAACACAAATCACCACCGCCCAAAGAAGCCAGAAACCTTTTATTCCCAACCTCAAGGCAAACACAACACCCTCCCCTCATGCCTCTCGATCCGAAGATCATCAATAGCAATGCCCCCCTCTTCCGCATGAATCATAAAGTCCACTAAATTCTTCATCTCCTCGACTCTTCCAAACGAGACCTCTCCAAACACTGTTCTCTGCACGGCTTGGCGAAAATAAATCTTCTTCTTACTCCAGGTATCTCCATGAAACGTGACAAAACACTGAACTCGTTTCCCCACAGCACGCGGGGCAGTACCGGCTAAACATCCAACGATCTTGAAAGAGATGACATCAAAGTACTCGGATGGGCAAACGCTTTTGGGGAAGATTATCGCGGTGGAGGAATTTTCGGAGGAAGAGGATAGCGCGTTGGGGAGGGATGGAAGTGGGTATGTCCAGTTCTACTTCATCAGGTTTTCTGGTTGGAAGCTGAGCCAGTTATATGTTAGTGGTAGATGAGATGGACCTTTTTTTGTGTCGATCTCGTCGAAATTGATTGTTATGGTTTGTTTGATACCAGGAACGGGGGTGCATGACTGTGTGCAAGTAGGGGGAGCAGTTGATGATGATGAAGTGGTTGAACTGGCCCCGGTGGTAGTAGGAGAGATTGTAGTAGACCGTTTTATATACATCTGATGATCTGAGTCTCGGTTTTCTCGGTTTTCTTTTGGGATGAAAGGATCCATGGGTAGGTCAAGAACTGGCTCAGACGGGTACGGGGTGTTTCCATCGTCTGCCCGTCTGCCATAAAATGGCTGGTGGAGAGCTCGTTTGTCTGATTCCCGCCTTCGAACGGGGGGGGTCCGCCGGAAAGCCAGGAATATTGTTTCCTGGTAGGTTGGGGTCAGTTCTGAGTTGGGTGACAACACCGAGGATCGGGAGGAGGATAAAGCGGAGGATATCTTTTAGGATCATGCTATTTGATTTTTTTCTTTCAAGATCGGTTGGAAAATAAGATGTTTGCGAGATTTTAGAAGTAATGAATCGTTGGGAACTGAAGAGAGACGATCTTGCCAGTTGCCATTCTTTCATTTAAATATATCTTGCTGGAAATTAAATCACGGGCGTTTTCTCAGCTCGTATTTTCTTATGGTAGAGGAAAGGACCCGGTCAATTATGCATTCTTTGTTTGTTTTCCGATATATATCAGAGTTTTGGTCATTGAACGGGGTCTTGCAGAATCCATATCGTAGTTAAGCTTTCCGTAAAAATATGAAACCGGGTCGAATCAACACTCCCATTACGGGGTTTTTGAATTTCGTACTCTTAACTGATGAGTTAAGTCCTGATATATAGTTCGGTAGGCATATCATACCCGAAATATCCTTATAGCCACCTCCATCTCTTGGGGGCCTTTGTGTAGATAGACTTCTTCGCAGAGTTTCGCCCTCGTTGTAAAGTTAAGCACTCTCAGAATTCTTCCCGAGTATTTAGTCTAAGGTCTAGCGAGGGAGCATAGAGTACTCTATTTGGGCGGATGGCGATCAGAGACCCTAGATTGCGATTGTGTGATCCCTTGTTGTCGGCACTTGTACACTCCCGTGATGAACCCCTCCCACTATCCAAAGAACAGAGTTGCGCGATGCTTTCATCTCTTCATGGTGCCTGTTTGCGCACCCAGTTTCCTTTCGGCCATCTTGTTTCCCATGTTTATTTTTCAAAACCTCTCGGTTTAAACTTTGAATTTGTTTCTCGTTCCACAGAGCGGAAGGATCGTGGGACACGGTGGTGAAGAGGTGTCCTGGAAATCATCAAACATCATAATAGGGAACCCGAATCTCGGTAGAAATGAAGCATACAAAAGATTGATCCCAACTGCAAGTCGTGCCATCTAAGAGAATCATGCGCTACACCTGCAGGGCAAAACCGCTCTCTATTCCAGAAGCTATGTGATCCAATTGTCTTACAATCAGTAATTACTTTTTTCTAGATACAAAAGGACTGGAGGAAACAATTTATCAAAAACTCCTTTCTCTTATTCTAGCACGGCCTCGGAGGTCATGCCTCATATTGTCCAACCCATAATGGATCGGTATGAACTTGGAAAAGCAAATTTCTCTTTGCTGGGTATTTCAAGGTATCATCTGCATACTCGCCAGAGCTACCTCTCGTGGGGGTGTTTTAATTCTTTCTGTTTTATGAAACCCCATCAGGAGGTTTTATAGAAAGAGAAAAGAGAAAAAGAAACAAAAAGACAATACAAGGAATATAGAATTCAAGAACGATTACCCGCTTCACCGCAACTGGGTAAGATCTACCGTACGAAGCCCCCATCCTAGCCAGGAATATTGTCCTTTAACTTTGCGGAAATTGTTTGTGCTCGTTGTCTCGGTTTATGGAGATGATTGCTATAATGAAGAAGAGATATTTCGGAGTTGGATGCGGTAACGCAAAAATCTGGATACTTTCTCATAACGGAGATATGCTGAATCACTCTATATCCTCAGTATTACAACGACTGGTATGGAGGAACGAGAGAAATACGTAACAGAAATAGTGCTGCTTTTTGTAGTATCACTCATTTCGATTATGTTGAAAACCTTGGAGAAACAGGAAGCGTATCTCGGGCCTCGCAGTCCTGTTTCTCGTTCTGCCGCACCAGATAAACCGTCATATCCGGGAAACTCAATATCATACTCCGGTGGCAAAGAGTGGAATTTCGGCTTATATCTTAGGAAGCTGCGTAGTGCACCCAAATCAAGAGCGAATAGAATAATTTTAAACAGAGGAGGAAAGGCAGAAAAATCCAAGTTGTACAAATTGCCAGTATTGACGAATGTCTTTCAGTTCTCTGACACAGCATGCAAAGCTCTCTACTTGGCGGGGGATAGGCGAGCCCTCTTCCCACTAGGAGAAATAGATATTATGCTGAGTGCTAGGATGGGATATGAAAACTCCTGTACTACCATAAGTCAATATAGGTACGCCAAGAACATGGAGGGAAATTTGCATTGGAGTTTCCTTTCAGATTTATTTGGTGATGCACGAGGGGAAAGCAAACAAGAGCTACAAAAAGTAACAACGAAGCGTTTAGGAAAAAAAGGCAGGAGCGAAAGGTGGAAGCAATGGCCAGGAAACTAATGACAGAATGGGTTAAAATGGAAATTCCTGTACTTCAGTGGAGTATCCAGCCATAGGAAAAATTGAAACAGTGAGATAATGATAGGAAGGAAGGTTTCCTGAGAGAAGTGAGGAATGTAACGAGTACAATAAATAGAGTGCAGAGTTAAATGTAGTATCATAAAACCTGGAAGATAAGTGAGAAGGAAAAGAATGGAGAAGGAAAGGAACAAAATAAAGAATAAAGGAGGAAAAATATATCTGAAGAGAGAAGGTTTTCTGCCCTCGCGTGCTCTAGTGGGTACCAAGTTACCGTATCGTATCATATACGTTATGAAAACATGCCGCTGAACCCTACTTAAATTCGAGTGATCTTCCATGCAGATGTGAGAAACTGAAAGAAAAAAAAAGTTAACCTTAGCTTACAGCCCTAGCCCAATAACATTTAAAACCTAATTGACAGTCTACACGAATTCTCTCTCTTAATTCAAACAGCCTCCTCTGGTTTTCTAAAGCTTACAACCAACAACAACACATACAAACACACACGCATAACAAGAAATTCCCAACAGCATGCCAATCCTAGAAACCGATCCAAACATGCATACCGGATATTTCTCAATCACAGCTTCGCAATCTGCCGCGAAAAATTCCAATCTTGAACTACTCATCCGTGAGTTCGTCCGGCCTCTTCCAACCCCCAAAATGTCGACTGTCGGCAAACGTGGCCTTTTACCAACCTATACTGCCACTCCACTTCCCACGACCCCGAACAGCGTCCTACCCAACGGGCTAAAGTCCGATCCTGTCAAGGCCGAAGGACTCCGCGACCACCTCATCACCCTTCAGAAATTCCAGTACGTGATGACGCTTGCAGACAAGGAACTTACGGGCAAGCAGTGGGATGAGATGATTAACACGATAAACAACTATGCTTGGAAGACTAGTAAACGTGCTTTGTCAACTAAGGTGAGGATTGTGATGGGCTTTCTGAATTACGACATTCGGATGTTGTTCAATTGGCAGGAGTGGGTGGAAGAGGAGGACGAGGAGGGAAGAGAAATTAGTGAAAGGGGAAGCGCTTTTGGGTTTTGGTCGCTTAGGGGCGGGGGACTGGAAAGATGATGAGAGGATGGATGAATAAGTGGGGAGGACGGAAAGGGTGGGAGAATTCTGGGAGGAACAGTAGCTGGCTTTTGCAACATTATTCAATTATTCAAATGTATGTCATATGAAGTGGGTTGTGGATAGCTACTTCCTTGCTAGAAAAATTCCTCCAATTTCAATTTCAATTTTTTTTCGTTGTATTGTCTCTGGACGGGTGTCTTCTTGGTCTTGTTGTGCTTGAGTTTACTGGTGCTTCAAGTACAATCTCACCTCACTTTAATGAACCCCAATATGCTAAATACTTCGCGGCAATGAGCACGCTCAGAGAGAGCTCGAGTCTGCCATGTGAAATCTTGAGGTCAAAAAAAAAATGTTGAAACATTGATCGTGCAAACCCAATCATTTGTGACGAATATAAGGTCGATCACCTACCCTCCAGACTTGTCTAGAAAATCCCCGGATATTACAACTTTTAAATCTTGTTCAAGTTACTACCTGTAAATCGCAGTCGCCCTATTACCCTGTTCTTTGAGAAATACCTTTAATATGATACCACAAATGCAAAATACATAGCACCCTGGACGTCCAAGATTGTCGTTGTGGTCCTTGGCAAATACTCTGGCGCTCCGCATTCCCTCTCCTTAAGTGCACCCCCCTACCTATCTTAACTCTTTTCCCCTCACCTTGTATTTTATATAGGGCCAATTACTTGCTGAAAGCCAGAGCTCAGGGGGTCTCTTCTTCATCGTACTTTGAAATTTAGTTCCTTTCTTGAAGAAGTCTCCAAACTCCCTGGATTACAGAATTTTCTTACAACTTTAATCACTGACATGATGGGATGGACTTTTGTTACTTGATTGGCAAATGCGAAGGCACGAAATAGATCCCTGGAGAAAGAGAAAGTGTGAGTCTGGTATGTATAACCTTTTTTCTTCTTTTATTACCCCCGGCTGTGAATAAAGTTTTCTAGAACGGTATGTATTAATTCTACGAAAATCTATTTGCATCCACATGCTAAAAATAAGAAAAAAACTACCAAAGAAATTTGAACCATGATCTAATACAATACGTTACAGTTTTCCTAAAAAGTCCCTGCAGGCTCTGTACTCACCACTGTCTCTCAAATTATTTGTGGGGTCCTGA
The DNA here is from genome assembly GCA_003788595.2 of Choiromyces venosus 120613-1. Taxonomy (NCBI): domain Eukaryota; kingdom Fungi; phylum Ascomycota; class Pezizomycetes; order Pezizales; family Tuberaceae; genus Choiromyces; species Choiromyces venosus. The sequence continues at coordinate 106,588 of ML120431.1, forward strand.
ACAGCGACAACGAAGATCGCAAGGTGCCTTCCAATCCCCCTTATCATCATTTCCATTGGAGCTATCACCTTTGATGCTACTGTCTTATTCCCACCGGCATTTCCGCCAGGCGAGTTCTTAATAGCATGATGCATGAGAACATCTCGAGGTGACATGTCCTTCATGCTGAGATCCCCAGATCCCGGGGAAGGATCCTTCATAGTGGTATAGGTTGAACCACCCGTCGGGGTTATACTGCTTTCAGGCATATTAATATCTTCCATCTCCAACTTCTTTCCCTCATTTTTAAACCCAGGTTCTTTGATTTTTGAGCAGCCTTCTTCTTTTTCTTTGTAACTCCGTTCCTCTTTCCTTTCAGTGGGTTTTGCCCGGAGCCCAGAGTTCTCGTCACCTTTTCCACCGTCTTGGCTTTGGTGGCTCGTCTATTCACCCTCTTGGCTGTTAGGCTGATCCTCGACCCAGTAGACTCGCCGTCATCAAACCTGTTTCGGAAACCGGCCTTCTCAGCTTCATCAAGTGCTGCTTGAAGCTCGTGTGTCAGTCTCATCGATGGAGTCTTTAAGTCTACGCTGGACCATCCCTTTGAAACTTTCCCGCCATCATTGTTACTTCCCAGAGTTGGCACCTTCTTCACTGGAAGACAATCTTCCCTAGTTAGAAGTCTCGTTGGCTCAAGTTCTGGGCTCGAGGGGGCTTCAAACAGGGAGTCCAAACTTGCGGGACTCGAAGGTATAGTCGAAAGACTTTGGGAGTGTACCGGTGGAGGTAGCTGCTTCATGCCATTTAGTAAAGCTTCTTGGTTAACGGCGGTAGGGCGTTGGGATCTGCGCGGGAGTATGATGATTGGTGACCTGTGGATGTTCTTCTTTGCTGTGCGTGTTACTGGCATTTTGTTTCTGTTCTTATTGTAGAATCGTTTGTTGGTTTGATAGTTTCGGTATTGCGTGGAGATTGCTGATAAAGTAGGGATGGTGAATATTATCGGCCGGGAGCGGTAGTTTATAGTAGGTTGGGATAATTCTCATCCTAAAACCAGAGTTCAAAGTCCAAATGCATCTACTGTTACCAGACCCTGTGTTTAACGAACTTGATCTCCAGTCTTTCAATGTCCGCGGTTTGACTTAAGCTCCAAGCGTTGCCTCTCTGGCTTTCAGATTGTAGACTTATTGATGATGTTTCATTCACTGTTCACGTCATTATGGTCCAATAACCAATCAAGACCCGGAAGGTGCGTAAATAATTTGTTGCCAAAATGGACTGGCCGATAGTACTAGCTACAGTACGGCGACACATGTCATGTTTACTCGTGCATTTTTCGTCCCCTTAGAACACAACAACCAGCCTTTCAATTATTGCCAGATTTTGTAATTTTAAAGTTTTATTTATTGACAACAACATATGGAAATTTTAGATAATTCCTTCCATATTTGCGTTGTTTGTGAATAATTGAAATCCACAATTTTTGGATTAGTACCTTTTTCTATGAGCACAAATATAAATTCATTGCGCTTAAACTGAAATTTAGAGGTTCTCTGCACCTAATTACCTATAGCAGACATGTCCCAACTCAATTTTTGGGGTTAAGATCAGATCTTGAATCCTTAGGTTTTTATCTACTTGGAGATATAGTTTTCTCATAATTCATGTGAGGGTTGACCTGGAAAGTGTAAAATCAAAATAGCCATTTTTTTTCCCACAGTTTTGGTGTGGGTTTGCTGGGTAGCGACGAGGTACAATGATCGACCAATGATGACCCATGTCCAAGAACCATACAGTACCAATCTAGCATGGTTGTATCCAATGAAGTTCAGCCCACGTGTTTTATCATTTCTGTGATAACACTATCAGACACTCCCAATGTGTTCTTGCAGATATGAGCCCACATTCGCAGTTTAGTTGTGCTGTTTAACCATAGTGAATGTGCTTACATTATTGTTGGAATTATGATATTCAAAGGGACTTCTGAGCCCACATGGGAAGAGGGGGGGGGAATAAGGAGCATATTTTGCTTCTTGCTTCTCTTGATTCTGTATTTTTTTGTTGGCCGTTGGTTTCTTACGGTGGGGCATTTTGGTGATTTACTCTTTTTAAAGTCGGGTCCAGAGGTATGTGGGCAGGAGAGAGGTACTGTATGCCGGAAAACAGATGCCTACACTTGAGTAAGAGACCTCAAGATACAAAGTTCTTAAAGAAACTTTATTTAGGCAGAATCTCGCTTTCCGACATTCCTACCGAAATGACATATTCTCAGCACAATTTTAATGTTAGCACCAAGTCTGTCATTTATAAATTATCCTAGTTGGGCGAAGCCCAATCATCTCATGGCTATTGCTTCAAAAATCACACAGATATTACGAATGTTAGGTCAGGGTTACAAATAATGATAACATGGCCGAAAAAAAAGATAAAAACCAAAAACACACACCAGGTGACATGATTACATAACACGATTACTTAACAAAAGGTTAGGTATGATAGTACCCCATAATTTTTCCGGCGCATTTCCCTCGCCCACTTCACACCTCTCGGAGGCGTTCCTTGTATAAAAATACACCATATTTCCTTGAAACGGTTTATATGCCAAAATAAATATATGGTATTTCTTTCCAAATAGGAGTGTTTGTCATGCATTTCTTTTCTCCATATTTCCAGGTTGGAGGGGTTAAGAGTGCAGATGGGGTTAAGATAAAGTTGTAAAAGCCTAACATTTGCATGTCACCCACAATGTAAAAGACTGGAAAACTCTGTACAGAGATCTCTTGGTAACAATAGGAGTCTAAAGGACTCCCTTTGATATGATACACTCTTACCTTCTTGTAACCCCAAAAGTTTCACACCTCCAACACAAGAAAAAAAAAAAAAAAAAAAGAACACAGAGAATAAAAATACAGAGCTCCATATAAAAAACGGTAAATTTCTGCATGTGCCAAACAGACCTCTGTATCTCTATATTTATCCGGAGGTAAAAACACTGTATTTGTTGGAAATACACCGTTTTTGCTGCGTACCAAGCAGGGCCTTAGTATAGCTCTTGGGTGAAAGTAGAATGATTGAGACAATATGTATTTGTTGTGTTTGCTTTAGTGTACGATTCTGAAGTGCAAGTTATGGGGGCTACTGCTCATGCAAGCAAATATACCAAACCGACGAGACCGCAGCACCCCTAATCCGCAGTTATTTCACACAATACGATGTTGCATAAAGCCGTCCTGAGCACGTAGAATTCCTACCCATCAGCTCCAGCAAACTGGTCAGCAGCTTTTAAATAATATCTCGTGATCTACGCCGTCTCAAGAACAGCACACATATTTGATGATTGAAAAATTTAAAATTTAGACCCATTGTGCGCATTTGATGAATACCCAATGTCAATTCAACAGGGTCAAGCTTTGTCAATTAGAAAGTCACATAGCATGCCCTACGCCAAATTCCCCTATTTTTTCCCCGCGAATTCTTTTACTTTTCTACAAAACTCCATCGTTCCTCCTTCTATTTTCCCTCTTCCTCTTTCCTTCCACCAACAACATCCTTCACACACTTTCGTAAAAAAACAATCAATTACCGCTTCACTCAAACTTTCACAAAAACACTCTCCACTCGACTCCGATTAACTCAAGCAAAATGCTCTTCTCTAAGATCAACTTTCTCGCTCTTCTCAGTGCCATTGTCCTCGCGCACGGCGTTTCTGCTGGTTTTCAAGCCCATGGGGGAGCAGGCTACTATCCGTCCAGCTCTGCGCTTATGACCGATACTTCCACCTGGTCTTCCATCGCTACTTCAACCGCTGTTCCGACTGTCACCACTTCCGCGAAGTCTAAGCCAACTGACCCCAAGATGCCGGATTATATACCTCATCCGTGAGTATCTCTTTCCCAACAGTTTTCTCGTTGCAATAATTATTGACAAGAAGCCTGACTAATAGTCCTTGGATCAATAGTTCCATGACCGTCACTATTACCTCCAGTACCGGTACTTATTCTAATTATTTCCCCTTCTCTTCTTCCAATCCTCTTCCGTCATTCTCTCCTTTTGAGGATAATTGAAAGAAAAGAAGGGAGAGAAGTTTAAATCCATAACTAACTAACCCGTCACCCCCTTCACAGAGAAAACCAGCGGGACCGTGAGCACTAACGGGACCTCCACCGGCTATCCACTCATGCCAGTCCCCACCACCAACGCTACCATGACCAAGTACGTTGGAACCGGCACTCCTCATTTTCCGCAGAATGGTACCAATCGCACTACTAGCCCAACACTTACTCCCATACCCACTTCCTTGGGAGTGGCCATTACCCCTTATGGAACGGTCCTTTTGGTAGTTCTCGTTGGGTTTGTCACTATTGGGTTGTAAGCTTTGACTTGCTAAAGGCAATTCTTTCTTCTATTCCTTCTTGCTTTCTTTCGTTCGTTTGTACGGTTTTCCCGACCTGTTGTTGTATGTCTACAACGGTATTGCATATATAGGCAGGGGAGGTTGGAATGTAACGAAAGTGAGAGAGAGAGAGAGAGAGAGAGGAGGGGATAGGGATAGGGATTGCTAGGCTTGTTGAAGGCGGAGATAAATTAAAGGGGCTATGAAACCGGTTCAATACGTATTTCTTTTTGCGGTGATTGAGCTTGTTCTCTATGTGACGTTTGAATTGGTGCTGTTGCTGGCATGAATGATTTGGGCGGTGGTTTGCAGGTAGGACAATTTTGCCAGATAGGAGAACGCCAACTGCACACAATAGACCAGTAACATTCAGCCTATTCCTCTAAGGTTTTCGACTAACTTACGTTGAACTAAGTGAAGCAAGCAAAAGCAGTGCAGTCTCTGCTGTGTATTTCTAGACTCCTGGGCATAGGTCGACTTCGGCTACCAGGCAAGCGGCCATATCCGGCAATGCGATACTACGGAGTTCGGCCTCAAGGGTAATAAGACTGTTCGCTTTTCCAGTTATTGTGAATTTTTCGGCGTGATAGAATCTCATCCCCGCCCCCACCACTACCGCCGTGCATCAAATGATCGACTATCCCCGCCGTTACAGTAGAGCCCAAAGTTCCAAATACCCCCACCACTTTTCTCTCATCAAAATAAAGCCAACATTCATCGTATATCTCCCCTCCGCGCCTAATTAACCTCCATTATTCAAAACCTACCACCACTCATAAACCTCTTCATCTGAAGAACAAAAATCGCTTCAATCCATTAAATCGTCTAAACAGCGGGCAAGTAGCAGACGACTCCATTCATTAAAAAAATTTCCTTGAATCCTCTGGACGAGAGTATCGAGCTGGTGAGAGCGGAGCTAATACTAACTTCGTGATCAATGATAGAAATATGGAGGTTATTCCCAAGAGGTTGTCTATGTAACCGTGCTATGAGAAGTTATTCGATGAAGTGCTGATCGTGCGGAATTTCCCTACATAACTTACACTAATATTTTAACTCCCTATATGAGTTAACGCCAGAAAGTAGGAATAGCAGTAATGTATTGTCGTTTCCACTATATCGGGATAGTAGCTATGCCTGGACTTCAGAAATATACACCCAAATAATTTGGCTCCTTTTGTCAATTCATTTAGCCCCATTGAGTAGGTGAACTCCTTGACATCCTCCATACTTCTAAGTCTCCCCAGCATGTAGGAGGTTCCGCTCTCAGCCTGAGGTAAACTCCTAAGCATGGCAATAAGATACTCCCTTTCTAGCATCTGGCCAACATCAATACTGGTTGCCAAAATTTAGTGAGATGTAGGGAAATTCCGCACTATCGATACTGCAAGGAATAAAAAGCAGGGTAGTATCTGATGACCTAGCAGGCGTAGCACTCCTTCCGCCAGACTGGACAATGCAACTTTAAACCGGACATCATTGACAGCTGTTTCCACACAAAAGTACCTGTTTTACCTTGACTCCACAAGTAATGTGTGGGATGTACTTGCCGGGTTCAAAAGTATTCGGAAATGGACTGTACGCTTGGTGCCAGGGGGAGGGGGCGGGAGTGCTGCAGATGTAGATTAACACAGATTGCATGGGGGGGAGTCGAGCGAGAAGCAACAAAATACAGAACAGTATATGACGAGGAAAGGAAGGAAGGTTGGAATTACAAGCACCTATGATCACAAGCAAAGTATTAAAGGAAATAGCAAGAAAACAAAAGAAAACTATTACTTGTAAGATACCAATGATTTATACTAGAAATTTATTACCACCTTTGATAGCAGTGTAGTATACTAAAAATATCCGGTAACTCTGGGATTTCATGATTGATTTCTTCAATTGTGATCTTATCTCACTGCTTCTAGGTAAGAACAGTTTCTATTTCTGTAGGCATTGAAATTCATTCTGATGCATGACAACAGAGTGTCTTCCATTTAATAGTATAGAGCCTCCAGATTTCCTCTATTGGATATTGCTATACGCTCTCTTCCCTACTCTTGATTTGTAAAATTAGAATTATGAGAAGGAGTGTTCTCAATAGGTAAAAATTCAGGAAGAAGTAACCACTCTCTATAGCAAGGCAAGTGTGCCACCTTCACTGGAAGAAAAGAAATTCAATGTGAGAACAATAGAGACAAGGATTTTAGAGGGCTTAGCAATACAAGTTGCATAAAAAGTGCAGTACTAACAGGCCAAATGCAAATCAAATTAAAATTTTGGTGGGAAAATTAAAGTCACAGTTACATATAAATAGTAGAGAGTACTAACCACAAAGGGTTATCATAAAAAACAGGAAACTAGATACCTAAAAAACAACTATTAGAATAAGTGTCAAGGTCAATGGCAATACTTCCATGTGCAATAGTAGAATGTGAATGTCAAAGGCTTATTCTATCAAGAATGGGAAAGAAGAATACTGATACAGAATATGAGTATCTCCCTCAAGTTAGTGCTCACCACTGACCAGAAACAATAACTAAATCAAGTACTATAATGACTGAATTGCATGCTCCTTCTCCACTACACCTCCAATCATTGAAATTTATCTTCTCTTTAGAAACAACTCAATACCACCACTATGAGGAAAAACATCACCACTTCTTCTTCCTCTCCCCTACCTAAAGGGGGTCAGGAAACATACTATCCATCTCATTTTTGCCTTTTGGTATCTATTTCTTGCTTTCTTCTTGAGGTCTACCCTCTTGGGGCTACCCATTTCTCTCCTCCTAGCATCTCACAATGTTGGTTACCTCCCTTACTTTGCTTTCAATTTGCCTCACTTAGTGAATACTCTAGTTGAGTTCTCTTATTTTGTCTTTCTACAGATAGCTAGAAACACAGTTGGCAGTAGGAGAAAACTCTTCAATAGGTCATGGTTGACTTCTCTATTCTTTTTCCTTAGAGGTAGCCTTGTCAGACATGAATGTAGTATCTGATAGTAGCTCCTGCAATTTGAGTACTCCTCTCCTGAACCTCCCTCTATAGATGATCAGCTTGCACCCTACTATCTGCCCATTCTTCTTCCCTATTGCCCCCCCCTTCCTCTAGGATCTCTTGCAGCAGTGATGCTATCTCTACTATAACAAGGGACCTTACAAGAGATGCAGTAATATAGTCAGGTGGTCAGCTTGAGACTTAAACTAGTTGGCACCTTACTGCCACCTATCTACACATCAGCTAGTACCCTACTGCTATCTACCCCTCTGCTACCTTACTATCATCTATCTACCCCCTTTGTTCTGATGGACATCAGGGTTTCCTCACTTCTGCTATCCATCTGCCATGGTGTCTCAAGGCCTCTCAACTCCAACTGTTAGTAGGCTGTACATCTATATCTGTACTTGGGCTCACTGGAGTTTAGGTTTGGTTTTTCTGTTTCTTTAGTCAGTTCACTATCTGGAGTTTAGTTTTATTTGTTTGTTGAGTGACCTTAGTGGGATTTCATACACTCTGTAGTTTACAGGAGGGTTACTTGTTAGGATAGTTTTTTTGATCAGGTCTTCAGGCCATGGTTCTTTTGTAGCTTTCCAGGTCCCCATCCAGGGTAGAGGTTTTGTGTCTGCTATAGCTTTATACTGCATATGGATGGTTGTACCTTAAACACACAATAAAACTTGAGATAAAATAAAAATAAAAATAAAAATAAAAAATACAATGATTGAATTGGAAATAATATATGATAATAAGAATACTCTAGGCTTCATGTAACAAAAAATAACCAATATTGAAGGATACTAAAATAAGATAATTTCATAAGATAATAAGGATAGTGAGGAGGTTCAATTTATAACTACTATATAACTACTTCTAATAACCTATATGGAAAATTACTACTAGCCTTCTATGATTATTGAAGAAATGCTAAATAATAGATACAATACTATAGGATCCAAGAAACCCATTTCTATATAGATAAATATTAATGATGAGGTAAATTGAGTACAGTAAAAGGTTAGTGAATAGAACTAGAGGTAAGTACTGTAACGACCCTATAGATAGATAGCTATAGTGGACTGAACCTTAGCCCATATGGTATACCAAGAGGTAACCAGAGTGGAAATAATTCAGTATAGAAGGTATACTATGGTAGACTCTAGTATAGTATAGCAAGTCTAGTGATAGACTACAGTTGGAGAGACCTATAGAGGCTGAACAGGGTAAACTTTCAAGGAAGTGTTCCTTGATAAGGGGAACAACATTAGAAGTATTATATAAGTTATCTGTATAATGTTTTAGTATGATACATGGACTTCCAAGGATAGTTCTATATATACATATGATAGGAGAGTTACATTACCATACTTTAATGAGGATGTCCAAGTGCCTAAGAGTCTCAGTTACCCTACTGATGGAACCCTATTACCCTACCTTCAACATTATATGAGAAATTGTACTTTAAGGAGAGTGATCCATAGTGAACATCAGGCCTTAGATGTTACTAGGACTGCTTGACAGGTTGCTAGGGGTAATGATGGGAGTAGGAGAACCCTCCAAGGCCCAGTTTAATAGTCACTAAGAAAAAGTGCTAAGTTGAGGAATTACTAGTAAGAAAGTTGTTTTAGAGCAGGACCCATAACACTGTATAAGTGGCCTAAATGTCAATTGATCAATCATGTTTGCAGGATATATAAGAGGTGTGTAGGCAGCTGCCAATAGGTAGGTCACCTACCTTGGTTCCATTTAGCATCAGCTAGACCAGGAATCAATTCTATCAGACTTTGGGTAATAAGGTGGTCCTCTAGGTAGTCTATTGATAGTTAGGAAGTGACAGATACCTTTTTAAGTAATAGATCTAATAGTAAGCTAGAGCTAACTTCCTTGAACTGTAGCATAACTGTGAGTTATTAGTAACTCTAGAGGTATGAGTCATGTTATGGTATAGGTAGTCACTTGGGGATTGGCTATGGGTAGTGCCCACAGAGCTAATACTTCTGTGCATCTCACTGAGGGAGCTCAGTAGTCAAGGCAAATAGAATGATTGTATAGTAGATTAGCCAATTAACTATATAGCTTGTATAGATAATACTACTACTGGGCCAGTGAGTTAACATGAATATAAGTCCAGTTTCAATGAGGTAGTTAGCTACTAATAAGTTGATGATGGGAAGAGTTTTTCTCTCCTGCAGTTGTATTTGAGATACATTGCAGAAAGCACTTTCAATTCATGAGCTTAATTATGCCTGAACCATCTGATACCTCTGAAAGTTTATTCTAATGGAGAGGCTATGTGGGATAACCCCGAGCAGAGCAGGGTACTTGCAAAGGCTAGAGTAGTGATGGGTGAGAACTGGCTGTATATGATATCTACATAAGTATAAGTGAGTCTTACTCTACTTTGGCAACCAATGATCCTATTGAGAAACTTGAATGGAGTAAAACTTTCAAGCTTAATGATATTAAGTTTTACTGTTTTGATTCTTCTATTTGAAATTATCTTTATCTTTGATCTTTTATCTATACTTTGAGTCTTTAGTGCACTCACAACTTTAGAATCCATCTTCTTTTATTGTACCCGCATTATAGATAAAGTAAGAAGTACTCTAATTACTGTATAATAGCTGATATTTTTCAAGACATGTTGATATACAAGATTGTATTTCTCCCTTTTATTTCATTTTATCTACTATCATTTACTATTATTTATGACAAATCACTACTTCTTAATTCAGTTGTAGATGTCTACTCCATCACTCTTGATGTTACTAAGTTAGACTATAGATATCTCAATCAAGCAGGAACTTTGTTATAAATACTTAGTGAGGTATTATTTTCACAAGTTCATCCAACCATTAGTAGAGCCTTCTTTCTATAGTTATAGAATATAGATTCATTGCATATTTAGGACTTTAGTTTATGAATCAAGTAGTAGCTTATATGTATAAGTAATTGCACAAGGAAACTAACTAACAGGAGAAACCACAGGCTTTATATATCTATTGCCAGCCTCTCTGATTATTTAAGTGTACATGTGAGCTATAAACTTAATCATTACTAATAAGGTTTAGTCTAGAAACTTAAAGAAATATAAAAAAACCTTATAACATCATATTCCAGTCATCTTCTAACCTCCTGAATTTCTCCATGGAAATACTATTAATAAGATGACTGCTCAAACAATAAATAACATAATTATATTAAGAAAATCCTCCACCAATCATTACCATTAGTCCTATAACTATAGAACTAAATAAAATATATAATAAAAGAAACCTAATTGTTCTCATCCTCCAATAAATACAAGAAGCATTATGCTCAATAGATCTGTAGCTGGATGAACTCATGAGTCATCTGGTTGAGATCTCTGGTGATCTTTTCTGTAATGCAATTTATCTCAGCTTTGCATAGATATATGTGAGGAGCATCACTACTAGTAAGGGTACTAGCAATTGTTATATGAAAATGAGCATTTATGACATTACACAAGAGCTGTAATAATTACCAGTAGAATTATAGTATAACAGTAAAAATAAGAGATATTGTTCCTGACTTGTAGTCTTGACTGGCACTAACAAGTGAGAAATAAAATCATGGAAGTGAGATATACCATCTTTATATTTACAGTTACTGGATATTATGTTTTTGAAATATCAGCAGAGAGGGAAAGTATTGGTAAAGTACAGGTAAAGGGAAGCAAATTCCATGGGTGTTTTTTTTTTTTTTTTTTCTTGGTGGTGTAGTGATTTGTAGAAAGATATTTCTTGTTGTAGTGTGTTGTGGTTGTATTTGTTGCTTTAGTTATTTAATGTTATATAGGTGGTTGACTTTCCTAGGAAAAACCTAAAGTCATGACTCTGGAAAAGTGTATCATGATCCTCTCTTGTCTTGCCTACATCCATGCCAAGTCACTTTTAGTTTAGGTTAACTAAGGTATAGTGTGTACCATACCCTCTCTTAATACCTTACAGTCATGTATTTTCTTGTGGAAAATCTTTTTGGCAAAGTCAGTACATAAAAATGCTTAAAGCAGGTATAATACTAGCTCTGGTACACCCCCTGAAGGATCACTCACAAGAGTGCAGAGTGGTGATGCCACGGGATTGATGAATGATGGCTCAACAAAGATATCTCCTGCAGTACTGACAGTGCTGAATTTCCCTACATAGTGCTGAGATTCTACTAGCAGTATCTTTCCTAACCAGAAACCACAAGTAGCAGTAATGCATCATCATATCGAGTACGGTGGAACAATAGTTACACCTAGGAGACAGAACGACATACCAAAATTAATCTGTTGTTTTTGTTAGTTCATTCAACCCCTCGAGTTGATAATCATGCTAAGGTTCCTGCTGAAATTGTGTAACATGTAAGCAGTTCAAAATTTCACAGCATGTCTATAATGTGCCTTACAGCACAATGTCAGATTCAGCACAAAATCAGATTTAAGAAATTTTCCTAACTAAAGTTACAATTACTTAATAATACTTGATGATATGCTTTAAATATCATCTCCACTTCCTAGTAGATTGTTTGAGCTCTTGAAATATGGGCTTCCATATTTTTTTTCATTCCCGGATTGCCTCCCTCTTCACTTTTTCAAGTTGCCATTCTGCACTCTCAATTTTCTTTTGAGCATCATCCTCCTCTTTTTTGTACACAATTGCTCAGCCTTGGTGCATGTAAATAACCCTACCCTTCTGGACATATCTGTAAGTACAGTTTTGCTGGATGGCTTGCACTTGCTCTACTACCTTGGTATTTGCTGACTCCTGAGAGGCATGTGCACCTAGTTGTGCTTGTACCAGGCTGCCCTTTACAAATTGTTTAAGATTTGCCTTAAATGTAGGAGACACTGGATCAGCATCTTCGAGATATTGTGCCTAACATTTAAGAGACCTGACAGTAATAGGAGTTGAAAGGCAGGGCAAAAGCATGGGAGGAGGAGTCCTCAGTAGAAGAGTGTCTTCTGATATGTGGTATTCAGGAAGTTAGGATAAAATTATCTTAGAGTAATATGGGATTAGACCTGTTTTCTGAAATGCTGAGAGGATTGTAGTTTTCTTAAATGCTTGGTCCCAGATAGACATTAGGGCAGACAAGAATTCAATCTTATTGAATTCTGAGCAGCCTATCTGAGTTGCTCTATCAATTGCCTCTGCATTCAAGTACTTCAAAGGCTGGAATACAAGAACATCAAGAAATTGAATCAGATGAGTTGTATGTGGTGGGAGGCAAAAGAGAATAATTTTCCTCTCATGACAGAAAGTAATAAATTCTCTTGTGCAATGTGATACATGCCCATCAAGGAGAAGAAGATGGTAGGCCCCAATCTGCCATAGTGCTGAAAACTCTTCAAAATGTTGAAGTCACTTTAGACTGAGATGATCATTCAAATAGCCAGTTTCAGAAACAGCTAGTAAGACATTATCATCAAGATCTATCTTTGCTGACCAATCTTCAAGGTGTAATATACCTGGAAGAATAACCATTGGTGGAAGGACATGGCCATCACTGCAAATAACTTCACAGGAGGTAACTAGTTCTCTGTTTGTTGAGCTACCAATATACAACTGCCAAGCTGGATCAAGTGTCACTATCCATTGATCCTTTCCAATACTGATACGGAATCCTGTCTCATTGAAGTTGTATATATCCTCCCTTTGAAGTCACTTCTCCTCACACAAATGTCGATAGCACTTAAACTAATCTAAAATGTCATCTGGATTGTGTGCATTCTTCCTCTCATGGTCAAGAGTCTTCTGTTTTTTGATATAGAACTCAGGGTGCCATCCAAGAAAGCGTGACTTGTCTAAGCAGAACTAACAGTTAGGAGTAGAGAGGTGGATTCATTGCTCAAGTGACTGGCTTGAAGGATCACATTTGTGCAACTGGAGATCATGGAGAGTCTAGCAGAAGTCCCAATCTCATACAAATACTTGAGATGAAGGCAGACTGCAAGTTCTTCATCATCTGTGAGCTTTCTATTTGTTGGGGTTTTCTCAGACTTGGCTGGACATCCCTTCCACCTCCCCTAGAGGTGGCTCTCAGAAACATCGAATTAACATACTGTGGCTGCAATATTTGCCAGTAGTCTATCACTTTCCAATAACTTCTTACATGCGAGCTAGATCCTATCTTCAATCTCTAAAGAACTTTCTGGCATTGGGATAGTGGGTTGATTGGTGAGCAGGGGGGTTTGTTCTGGGAGTGATAGGAAATCTGACATTGCATTGAATCTGACGTTGCGCTGTAAGGCACGTCATAGATGTGCTGTGAAATTTTGAACCGCTTGTGTGTTATACAATTTCAGCAGGAACCTTGGCACGGTTAATCTATTTGGCGCCCTACCTGCTTCTGAGTGTAGCAACATATTCGAAGTCCCGCCACCGGTAAACTTCCAAACCTAACAGTACAATTCTCCCCTTTCTAGTGTCGGGTTAACACTAACACTAGTTGCCAAAATTTAGTAGGATGTAGGGAAATTCAGCACTATCAGCACTGCCGTGGATAGTGCCAGAAGCGATATGGAGAGAGTGTGTAACTCCTCTTGCCGCAGAGTAGCTTGAGTGCAAATATTGAACCTCTCATGTCTCTCAACTTCTAAATAATTTAGAAATAGTTATAGGAAAACCCCTCACAATATCTCGTTCCAAGTCCCAGTCTGTGGCCTCAGTTTCAGGTCCAAGCGGATATCGTAATTAATCACTCTTGGGCATCAACAAATTTAATTTACATCCGGTTCTGACAATTTTTCAGAGACCCTGCGCAATAAGCCAAAATATGTCCCATTGAGCTTCTGGAGCCTGTATAACTGTGAGAGTGAATTGGAACTTCAATGTGCTCGCCACCGGACCCATATTCTAGGTCAAGGGGTCACATAGCTATCAACGTCTGGTCAACTAAGGATTAGGTCACAGAACACTGTATATCGTGTCGCTCTGTAATAAACCTGAACCTCATGCGCCAGATATATCGCTACGAAAAAAAAGCGCAAGCACTAATTCTCTTTCACAACTCATTTTTAGCATCACTAACCGACAAGTCTTCGATTAAAAAAACAAAAAGGATCCCAGAAAAGTCCACCAAAATGCAATCAAAAACCCTTCTCCTCACCCTCCTCTTTTCACTCTTCCACTTGCTCTTCTCCAAAGGCTCCACCGCCACCACCTCCATGGACCCATCCCTCTTCCGCGACCCACTTACCAGGGACCCTACCGCCCCACTCCATACACATCCCCGAATCCTCACCCGCGGCGCTCAACTCGAATGCAAAACCAGCGAAGACTCCCCGGCAGTCCGCGACATCTACGTTGCTACGATAAAGCTTCACAAGCGGAAATCCACCTGGTGTACCCAGGAAGGAAACCACTGCACGACCTTCTCAGCTTACAAGAGTGCGAATCTTGCCATTTGCGCGGGGAAGGGATGGGCTATTAGGTGTGAGGATCTGGCCTGGATTGGGAAGATGGTTGCTAGATATTGCGATGTTGATGGGAGAGCGGGGGTGGGGAGGGTTGTTCCTGGCCGCGGAGGGGAGGGAGGGTGTTGAAGGAGTGGAAGGTGGAGTACCGGTTGCAGCGGGGGTTCGGGGGGTGGTGTTTTAGGTGCCGGAAGCTTGACGATGGGGTAGCCGTGGAAGTGGAAGTATTACAGAGAGGGATTTAGCGGGAGTAAGATGGATGAGAGAAAAAAGTTCGCTTTCATTCACTTTTATTCGCCTTTTCTTTTCACACACTTTGCCCGCTTATCTTCCCATCCCTAGCTCAGAATATAAAAAGTTCACCTCAAGCCTTTTGAGATAAAAGCTATGGTATTTTCCGAATTGACTTTCGTTGTCACCTATCAACGCTCAAAAAAAATCGCAGTATCACCAAAAGCGTATCCGTGGAAAATACGTTGAGTGAATCATGGATGGCTCCGCGTTCCATACCTTCTGGTAAAAAGATCAGCAGCCAATATTCATACATTGAGCAGAACAGTCCTCTCTCTTTGACACTACATCAAGGCATTCCCCTCACTTGAGACGAGGAAGTAAAGTAACCAAGGTAGCAATTACTTAAGACTTCCCGAGAAATCATATATTTGGTCATAGTGCAGCCTCCCGAGTTTCCTGTGGTTATTTCTATCCAATAGATTCGACTCTTTTCATTTTTCTCCTTTTCTTTCCACTCTTTTCTATATTTTACGTTGCTGGAAATCGGATGGGATGAGAGTCACGGTTCTGTTGCGGGGGTGATGCACAAAAGTTCGAGGATCATAGCGTTATTACAGTTGGAATCGTGGGAGAAAAGTGATAAGAATATATTGGTAAGATAAACAGAAAATCAACCGCATAACAAACATCTAACTAACGCAAACACAGTGATACCTTTATCGCGAGCAACTCTTCAAACACCTTCCGCAGTATCCTACCGGTTTCCATCTGCACCCAGAAATATCATCAATCAATAAAGGAATAACATATCTCCGAGAGCGTTCCCGACTATTCCACACATGTCCGGAACCTTCAGCAATTCGGACAACAATTCACAAACTTGGTTGACCGCCGCCATTCATCTCCAACTTTCTAACGACCTTCGACAAAGTTCTGGCAAGTTCTGCCATTTGGTGGTAACAATCATCCGGGACATTCCAACAAGCGTCACCTGTGGAACCTAAGGTCACGGATTTTCAGGCCGGGCGACTTGGGGCGAGAAACAGATCATCCTCTACGTAGCTTGAGCACACATCCTATTGATCCCTTTTCCTTCGGTTGTGGTGACACCACACTAGCTATTTGTGAAATTATAGCCTTTCCGATTTCGGGCTGATATAGGGTTAGGGTTTATACCACCACTTTCCCCGAAGAGCAAAAAGTACAGTACAAAAATGGTAATGGGATCAGCAGGGGAATGGATAAGATGGGACGGTAAAACAAAAGCACATGGAATAACGCGGGGTTTTACGCATGACAATCACTTTTAAAAAGAGGGTTTTCCAAAAAAAAAAAAAAAAGAATTGTATTAACACGGACAAGGAGAAAATTCAGATAATGGCTCGTGTTCATTTACTTCAACTCCCAGAGCATAGGAATTTGGGGAATAAGACTTCTTGTCATGGGCTTTGAGATGGCGGACAAACCATTGCTTTCCGTGCGGGAAAGCCGACAAGCGTTGGACGAAGGGGGTGATGTGTGCCTTATCATTTTTCTTTCCGAGTTTGCAGCAACTCTACCAATCCTTCATCTCGATAGTAAATTAGGTGGCCCAAAGGAGCGGAGTGCAGCCACTGTCATCCACTGAGGCGGTGTTCACATCGCTTCGGTCCAGTAGTACCTTCACCACTGCCTCCTGCCCACTCGCAGTAGCCCAAGAAAGCGGTGTTCGGCCATTATTGTCGGTTGAGTTGGGGCTCACGTCGCTTCGGCCGAGTAGCATCTCTGCAGTTTCTTCCCGCCCATATTCGGCGGCCCGAGAGAGTGCTGTCCGGCCCACTTTATCTCTTGATTCAGGGTTGATTTCGCGTTGGCTTAGTAGCAAACTTACCACGCCATCGTTCCCAGTCATGGTTCCCATAACTAAAGCTATACGGCCCAATGAATCCTTCTGATTCAGGTCGGATGACTTCTCGGCAAGGACCGCTTCCAGCAGATCCTCTATTCAAAAATAAGCAACATAATGTAACACACTAAAGTGCTGGTTGGGGAACCTCCCGAAAGGTGGATAAGGAGACATCCCAAGTTCGTTGAATATAATTCTAGTTGCGCAATGAGGGTAATTGGCCAGAACTCCCAATGCGAGAGATTTCATAGACGGTGTAGCCTCCTTCCGGGCATGTATTCCCCAATAACGGGAAGCATAGGTAAGAAGTGGGAGCGCTCAAGGAACCGCTGTAGCATCGAAATCCCTAGCCCCAACCACGACCCCCAGAGCACGGCATAGCTCATTGACAAGCAAGGGTCGCTCTGCGAATGATATCCATATTAATGCTAATATTCCTAATTGTGCTTTGGCCCCGAGCCGCTCTTTTATTCTCCCGAGGCTGTCTGTGAAGGCATCTCCCAGATCATGTTTCATTTCCTGCAGCTTCTTTCTTCCCTAAATAGTCACTGCTGCCAATATAGAATCGATGTTCAAAGTTACGAGAAGAAAGCTTCAACCAATTATTAGATATAGGAGCGCCATGACATTAATAGGTAAATCCTTATATCTTAGAAAAAGTCTCTTAGAGTTTTCGTCGTAATTTCCCGTCGGAGGTCAGCGTCCATCGCTTCGGTATTCGGGTTGGTGTCAAATTTCTTCGCCAAGTGCGTTCAACATCACTCAGATGAGGCCCTATGGAGATAATATTTGCAGCGGTCGGGATATTGTGCTAAAATATTTCCGCTTGTATATTTTCTCTCCCGGTAACATACAACTTTGCATTCGGCGATTTCTCCAAGATCTAACTCAGAGAGTGTATAAATTCGGCCTTATTTTCCACCACAACCTCATCCAGCGCATCAAAACAGATAAAAAGCTGCTGGAAGTATGCCAGTACTTTGGGAAACAAGTCCATAGTTTTTGACAGTTGAGGGGCTTATTCTTCCAGATATTCCTTTGCGCCTTTAAAGGCTTCGATGATCGGCTTCGGAATCGTCGGCAGTGCAGGGATAAGCTGCTTCAGGAGACGGCACCTCGTGACCGCGGGCGTTTGATCCTTCTGCCAGCGGTAGTCGTCGCGGTATAGGCACGCCACCGCAACGCTCGACCCAACAGTCTCATCACACAGAGTATCGATAATTAAAGAACTGGGATCGCATGAGTAGTGATTCAGATATGTACCAGAGTGAGGACACAACCTAATAAATGTCTTTCCCGTTCCTGAAACCCCCCTCCAAACAGAATCTTATCGACCGGTCAGCCATTTGTATTTTCCCGCCAAGCTCGATACTCGCGGGTTTCTTTTACCCACTCCCCTACACCTTCGCTATGCTTCCTCCACAACTCTAAAGGAGATATCCAAGGGAGAATCTGCGATTTTTCATCATCACTAGCAGTTCTATCATTGCTGAAAAAACGCTCGCTATAGGTTTAGCTCATGTTTGCTGAAAAATGCCAGAGGATACTCGAGTTTTATGGGCGACGAATTTAGTCTTCGAATAATAAGGTACGGTAAACGTTCGATACCGTACCGTGAATTACGGCTGTAAGCTACAATACTGGAAAACGAAAACTCGCACCAAAATTTTGAATGCCGGGCAATTATGTCTTTTGCCACCAAGTTCAGGCCAATGATTCATGACATTCCTATCCACAATGCCGGAGTATGGGTTTTCTTTTCCTCTTCTGCTTAAACGCTACTCCCGTCTACTCGTAGCATCACATTTGAAATCTCAAAAAATTTTATACTGGATCGGCTCACGTGGTCTGGTATGTTTACTGTACGCTACACTAGTGTATCGTACCGTATGGCATATTACACCATGTAATGATACCGATTCGTCCCCTAGACGAATTAGAGTGAGAACCCATGATCCACACCACCAGAGAACTCAAACCCGCAGATCATAACTTCATATTAATAACTACAAAAGAGAAATCATACAATTATCCAAGATCCATCTATATACACCATCCCTCCCCCTTCTTCCCTCTATTTCCCGCCCCTATTCCCATTTGTTTAATTCAACTCACCACTCAGGTACAACTTCCGACTACTAGCCCCAACCTTAACAACCCTCTTTACATCCATCACAACCCAATCATTCTTGACAGCGCTCCACCTCGCCAAGTCCCTGCGGTTCAGGGTAGCCCTGAAAGTCCTACTCTCTTCGGGCATAATCTCCAACTTGTCGAACCCGCGCAGGACGTTCACCGGGTCGTCCGCGAGTCCAGTGGACAGGTACAACTGCACAACTTCCTTGCCAGCGACTGTTCCGGTGTTTGTGATAGTCGCGGAGATCTCATAGATCACGTCGTAGAGTGATGGGTTACCGCCTGGAGCACCGCCGGCTGGAGGGATCGGTCGGGCGGAGGTGTTGTACGCTGACAGCGGGACATCGGGGGAGAGACACGGGGTTGGAAGGGAGGTTAGGTTGACGTATGGGTAAAGGAATTTCGGCACGGGGGTGATGTCTGTTGGCATGCGGAATTTGGCTGGATCAGTGCCGGTGGTATTGGCTGTCTCAACGGCTGGGGTGAAGCCCGTGAAGGGGGCATATGAGGAGCTAGAAACCTTCTTGATGATGAGGTTGGAGTAATTGAACGCGGTATACGACATTCCGAATCCAAACTCGAACCGCGGGGCGATATTCTCCTTGTCGAAGTGGCGGTAGTCAATGAATAAACCTTCGGTAAAGCTCTCTTGAGGAATCAAGCCGTTTGGCTCGTACATGATATCAACACCATAGTCCTTGCAGCTCTTACCCATGGTGAACGGGAGTTTTCCACTCGGGTTCACGGCGCCAAAGAGCACATCTGTAATCGCGTTTCCGGATTCTTGTCCCGGCATTCCAGCGAATATAACTGCGGTCACATTGGGGTGGTCGACCCAAGCTTCGACTTCAATCGCGCCTGCACCGTGCATGATCACGATGGTGTTGTTGCAATGTGCCGCGACGGTTTGAATGAGTGTGTCGCCGTTATTCCAAAGCGTGAGGTTGTTTCTATCTCCTTCATTGCCGCCTAGGGAAATGTAACCTTCTCCTGCATTGGAATTAACGAAGGTTAAGCACGCAGTTGCTTGGGGAGCTGTGTAATTGATTTGAGTGTAAGCATAATCGTGAAGAACTGATTGGACGATAGTGTTGTCTTGGATTGCGCGAGTTTTAATAGCTTCGAGGGGAGTGATTAGGTATGGGAAATTGGAAGTTCCAGATCCCCAACCCATCGCAAGAGTTCCGTTGTTGCAGCTACGGTCACTGCATCCGTTGGGTCCATAAATTGCTTCACCCGCATCAGATCCAAAGACACCAATTTGCTTCACCTTACGCAACGGCAAAGTTCCATCAACATTTTTCAAAAGAACCGTGCTGTCCGCACCAATTTTGCGAATGACGCTCTTGTGATTCGCTTGGACATCGACATTGTAGTTGACTCTACCGTATCCCTCCTTAACCAATTCATGTTCATAACCAAAGTCTTGTAGAGTCCACGAGTTGAAGTTTGTTGCCGGGAATGTCTTTGGGTCCTGGCCAACCTTGTAGTACGCTGCCATGATACGCATCGCTTGATCGGTGAGGCGCCATTCCGGGTAGGTGCCGTTGAGGACTGCAAGGGTGAGGTTGGCACCCCAGTATGAAGTTCCGGAACCGAATGTCACATCTCCGGGCATAGACATATCAATACCGGCAAGACCGGATGAGATACCAGAGTGCTGCGCTTGCCAATCGGACATGACCTATAATATAGTTTGTTAACGCGAATCGATGCAGTGGTCAGTGGAAAGCACTCACGAAGCCCTGGAAGTCTAGTTCATCCTTCAATAGTCCATTAAGAAGCCGAGAGTTTTGGCATCCGTAAGAGTTATTTACTTGCTGATAAGAGCACATAATAGCACCAACGCCAGCACGAACCGCATCGGCGAACGGCCAAAGATAGAGCTCATGCATTGTTCTTTCATCTATGTTACTCGAGATAGACTCCTTGATCTGCCTATGCGTATTGAATCCATTTGACTCGTCCGCCTGTCGGAAGTGTTCCTGTTCGTTGCCTAGATAATGAGTAGTTAGAGCATCACCACAATAAACCTTCACAAAGCAACAAACCAATGTAATGCTTTGCAGTAGCAACAACCCCGGCATCCTGAATTCCCTTGACTGTCTCCCACATAGCGATGCCAGTGGCCCAGGGGTCTACAGAGAATCCTTCCCAGTTTCTACCACCTTCGGGGTGACGCCCGAGAGGGCCCGCAACTGGCCCCAAAGCAATATTAGCGCCCTTGCCTCTAAATTCCTCCCCCATTGCTACGCCACGCTCGTACATCAGTGCTCTATCCCAAGTTGCTGCGGCATTCATACCAGCCGGGAATGCCGAGACGTAGTTTGCGAGACGAACACCGAGAGGAGAGTCCTGAAGACAAAGAGACGGGAAGTTAAGACGGGGGATAGCGCCAACATTCCCGACGCAATGAGACTGTTGCCAACCGAGACCGGTAGTAAGGTTGACTATTGATTACATGCGGGTATTAGAAACGTCGAGACAGAAGCAACGGGGAATGGAAATTTCTTTCAAGCTCCTGGTTTGCGAGAATCATGGGCTCTTACCTTTCTCCAAGATAGTCAATTGGTCAACAAACGCCTTCGCCTTAGCATAGGCCTCTTGCCAATCTCCAGCGCCATCCACTCGAGGAGATGGGTAGTAAGGCGGACTCAACGGCCAGATTGGAGCATCTTCCGTAGAATTGTTCGTCTGCCCTAAAACAGCAGAGGAAGAGAGAAGTAGATGAGCTGCCGTCAGAACGTTGAACCCAGGCATCTCTGACCAAACAAACAATCGCTCAATTGCTCAATCCAAGAGTTGCTGAGCCTTCTAACGGAGGCGCAACCTGCGATATTTATGGACAACTTCTCTAGCATAATAAGGGATGGGAAAAAAATTTCAAATCATAACGTCACTACCTTGCGCCTGCACAAACCATGCGACTTGTGTCGGGCCGGAGGTAGGAACTCATATGCTGACGGCCGTCTTAGGAGGGCAGGCAAATTCAATTCCACTATTGCCAAGATGGACATTCAATTCCCATCGGATGAATCTCCTAAACTCCCCGGGTTCTCAAATCACGGTTTTTTTTCTCCCTCAGTGTGGAGTTAGTGGTACCTGTGGGGTAAAAGTGTTGATCTTGTTTGTGTTCGGAAACTTCACCGATAATCCCTTCCATTTCGAGTGACCGGTTAACCATGGTTAACCATCCGGTGGGGAAAGCTGGGGAACCGATTCCGGTTGACCAATGCTCCTTCCTACCCGGGTATCGGTCGTGGGGAACCAGTGCCCTGGGTAGGCAATATATAATCATCATCAATTATCACTGTTGATTTATTGTGCCCGGGTAATGCTCTTATCGGTGATATTAGCTGCAATAAAGCTTAATATATGACAAGAAAACCGAGGCTTTCTTTGAGTACGGTACCGGCGCTGCTCTTCTTAATGAAGCCCAAAATTTTGTCTTGGAATTCATTTGTAGGGGTTATAATATTTCGAGAATTATTTAAACGGATAAATTGTAGTTCTTGTGGGTTCAGTTGAAGTTGGATTTCCTTTTTGGGTAACCCGCGCGGATACCGAAGTCCTGTTAGCCCGGAGTTATCTCGCGTTAATGAACATCGTGAACTATGGTACCTTTTCGCGTCTTCAGCGTCGTTGCAAATTTTTCACAGGCTATAACGGCACTACAAAGCGCTCCTAGTACATTCATATGTCGTCTGTTGAGGTCCACTCTCACAAGTATCTCTATGTTTCTTGCAAACTCAAGCGAAAACCGCGGGGAGGCATCACCACCTCACTCGAGCAAGGTATCGTGAGTTTTTCCGGCGTTTAATCTTCTTTGTGTAGTGTTTGCGGCAGTAATGTCCCTGAGTAACAAACAAAGAAAATAGAACTTGCTGGTCTTGTCATCACCATCCTACAGCAATATAAGAGAGGATTAAGCTAAACCTACATCCATAGACCGGCTATGCTGTGATATTTATGATACGGAACCTTAACACGATCCTGTACCACGAAGACCCCCCTTCCACACGCGATCCAAATAATTCCCGCAGAAAACTTCAATAGCTCAACGATGATGTTTCCGGCAGGATCTCCCTACTAGCATGGCCGATAGATATATCCGTCACGTGAAATCAGATAAGCAAAAGCAGCATGTTACAACCATCAGAGCCGGGTTGGAAATATGCCCGGATGCGTTTTACTCTACAATCTGAGGGGCATCACCAATACTACCCTATCGTGTGTCAATAACCTGGGGGTTACGCTACGGAATCTAAACAGGCATGCAGAAGCAGAGGCGATGCACCGACGTGCACTCGCCGGCAGAGAAAAGGCCTTAGGACCAGACCATCCAGATACTCTAACGAGTGTCTATCCTAGGGATTACGCTATTGTATTTAAATAGGCATGACGAAGCAGAGGTGATGTGCCGACGTGCACTCGCAGGCAGAGAAAAGGCCCTAGGATCAGACCAGCCAGATACCCCATTTACCACCCTGAGGCAAACCCCGACCACTTACTAGTGTCCAAACAAAGCATTATTTGTCAAAAAAAAAAAAAAAAAAAACCTGATTTTAATATAATGACCAAGTTTTGCCTTATCTTTCCATAATCTTGGCTCGAGCTTTAGTCCTAAAAACAGGGCAGCTCAACGGACATCTCATCCCATTCAGCTCTGTCTACTCTCAGAATCTACACAAAGATTTGCTGTTTGATATATAACTGCTTATACCTGTTGATGAATGTACAAAGGACTGGAAATGCATGAGTACCAGGAGGGAATGTTACTGTCCTCTGGAATCATGTGGATGTTGATTTTGTATTCTGACTATGGACACCAGATAGTACAGAGAGTCAGGTATAAGACAAGAAATGTAAAGAAAGTGATATTTACTTTATGGCTTGGATTTACTCTAGACCAATACTGAAGATATTAGAATAAGTAATATTTACTAATAGCATATCCCATCCAAGAACATTCTTAATTTTACAGGTTGGATAAGCTGATGAGTTATCTTTCTTATTGCTTTATCTGATAAATAAAGATATGTCACTAATTGTTATGAACCAACTAGTTGGAGTACTACTTAGAGAAACATTAAGTGAGGTTAAGGTTTCACATGACTCATAGGTATATGAGTTATATATATTCCATCTACCCCACAAATAAATTCACTTCACTAAGAGCATATGCTCTTTACCAAGTACACCACGGGACCAACCACAGGTGCTGTCATAATTTTTGTCTGAGGTCACCTGACAACACCTGTCTCTTTACACAAATGTTGTATCAGAAACCCTAGTCACCTGTTATAATAAAATTGTTTGGAAGGCTGATGCCAGAAAATTTCAGTACCCTGTCATCAGAAATGTAGCAATATATGTTGTAACATAAAATAGAAATTATATACAGTCATATGTTATTAAATTCTACTGAGGTCAGAAAAGGAAAGAATGACTCCAGAAGAAATAAATATGCTATAATATATGCAATACAGAATATGAAAGAGGGGGTGTCATCTGGTGAGAAGTAAATTTACACAACTTGTCTCATGTTGCAACAAAAAATAAAAATATAAAAATATAGAAATTTAAACAATAAAAAATCATGAAAGTTTGGGTAGGAGTATATAATACATAATAACTGCTATCATATTAGAAAAGTTTTTATGATATCAGTTCTATAAAATCAAAAATTGATTACAAAGAAAACTAGAAAAGTTGAGGGGAGATATTATCTAAAAGGAAAATTAGAACCCAAATTATTACATGATTTGGTAGGAAGTATATATAATATATAAAAGAAAAGTAAAGAAAAGTAGCAAAAAATAGGGGAAAAACTATACATTAAAACTAGAAGCTAAGAGTTTAAAGGGATTAACAAAAAAGGTCTGGTCTGAATCATGAATCCAAGACCATCCAGCAACACTTTCACGCTCTATTCTAAATGCTGAAGGAGATTCCTTCATTCCACAAGAGGTATTGCAGTAATGTTGTACATTAAGTAGCTCAAACACTTGTGAAGTACCTATACATAGAGGATTTTGAGGATGGACTAGTTTGAGAATATCTAGTGTTCCAATTGGTGAATGTTGAGTAACCTTAGAAAATTCCTCAAGAATTATAAGGTCAATCACCTCAATAGATTCCCTAGAGGGTAGACATAAATGTAGCTTTAGAAGTTGATAAATTCTATATATACCTTTCTTATATGTAATAAAGGAATAACCTGCTGATAGGGTAGAGTTGCCTCTCCTAATCTTAGAGAAAGTACAAGGAATATTGGTTAAATATTTGTGGGGGTGGTTGAGTCATAACCATGAGCTAATCTGTGCCATTGGAATTTGTCTCGAATCTTGTATTTTTAAGCTATCAAAAATTTGATTACTTTCCAGACAGTTATTGGGTTTTTGAAGACCAAGAACTCTTTTAATATCCTTATTTTTAAAGAACTCTTGAAGTCTGGTACCAGCTTGGGTCAACAAATTTGTTTTTGGGTCAACCCATATACCACCAAGAGCAACAAATCTTAATCCTTGTGCATTTGCTAAACAGTAGGCAAGATCTTTACTTGGTGCCTGGCGATCACTATGTTCAAGGTTAGATCGAACAGAAGAATTCATTCGTTCTTCATCTTCCACATGAGTATTGGAAAGAACCCCATAGCGTTCAATCCAAAAGGCTGTGTGACACAATAAATGGTATTTTGGCTTTTTAGTAGGATCATCAATTGACAAACTGGATATCCAAGAGTTTCGGTTTGTGCTAGACTGTCCACTTGCAGTTAAGGTATGCCAATCAGTAATTAGCTCCAGCATGTCAACACAGAGGCTTTCTAAACTGTTAGCCCACAGTGAAAGATGACTGATTTCGGTGTAATAAAGGAGGAGATGAATTTGGGATGCAATTGTAACAAGTCTGGATATAATTTTACTCAGAGGATGAGAAGCAAGATAACCAGTGCAGCCAGAGTTTACTGCTGATGGATGTGTAGAAGGTATATTATTTTTGAGGAAAAATAAACATATAAGGGGGGCAATTTGTGCAAAGATTTTATAGTCTTTCCCTACAAAGGATCCATGCCAGTGAACAGCTCTTCGTCCACTAATTCGTTCCTGGAAGCCATCCCAATTTAGGGCATTAATAAATCCTTTGAGCTCGGTTTGGTATGATTTCCAGGGGGCCCAGCTAAGAAAAGCCTTGGTAATATGTTTTAATGGTCCAAGAAGCCAGGTATGTAACTGTTCAAAGGGTTGATCCATAAAGGGATTGAAGTCAAATAAAAAGAATAAAGGACTAATACCATGAGTGATTTTTAAACCAGAGGAGAGGAGAGGTCTAGCTGAAGGATTATTAACTTCTTTGAGTAAAATTTCAATTGTGGAACGCATATTCCTATAGGTAGCTTCTTGGATAATACCCGGTAGATGAGAATCTTCAGATGCTAGCTGATTCTTACTGTGTATACATAGTCGACAAGGATAAGAACTCTGCCAGGTATGGTTGGCCAGTTCAGAGGAGGCAGGATTGTCTCCTTTCATCATTAACAGAGAGCCAGTAAGAATGGCTGACTGCATGGATGCAGGGTTAAAGCCCAAAATTCCTTTCTGAAGTAATTTTAGTTCCTTTAGTATAGGGTTGAGAAGAGAAATCCCATTAGTATTTTTGGCTATCCCGATAAACCGAAGATAATTGTTGTTCTAGTTTTCAATATTGGTAAGTATAGTTTTTATGAAATTTGGTAAACTTCAAGAGTGAAATTGTATACCTGTCGCAAAATACCAGGAAATGAAAGGAGAGTACACTCATGAGGATTCCACTTCTTTGTCCGGTTCCCACTCAGGCCATCTTGCCATAGGTTTATATTAAATTGGTGAACACTTAGGTTTGGGTCCATGTAGTCTCTCAATTTCTTTACTGGATGCACTGGAAAGTACTCTTCAATATCTTGTGCACTCATAATCTCATACCTTGTTTGAGTATTTTGAGATAACTGTAGAGCTTGATTACTATTCTCCTTGCTTATGGCTATTACTATTGTCTGATTTGCATTTGTAGCAGGAAACTCATAGGATGGATAACAGATCCTATGGATGGTTCGAAGTGGAAGTAATTCCATTTTTTGGTTTGTTCTTTCCTTTTCTACCGGAAATACGATTCCACCATTCTCCAATTTGTGTAATCTTTGAATCTGAAGATATATTTCCTCATTTTCATCAGTTACTAATTTGGTTTGTCCATGGCATATACCCCACCCATGTATATTGCCTGATTCAACAAACTCAATGAGGTCTCCAAACCAAATCTCTTCACCAGATAAGAGATAGCATACTGGTAATTGCAATGCTGAAGTTTCCGACCACTTCTTTCCTGTCCAGACTTCCTTATAATATCGCTCACCAGCAACATCAATTTCTCCCCTTGAATTGATCAGTGGCTTCAACACTGTATGCCCAATCTCCTGAACATCAGTAAAAGGTGTGAGGCTGGCTGATTCCATTCGAACCAAATCACAGATACTAATATGGAAATATAGCTCAACAGTTGTATTTTCTACTTCAGACCGAAAGACGTGAGGAGAAGGTATCTTCGATTTAAAGTGTTTGATAGAAGAAAGTGATGGAATTGTTATATTGCTTAAATGGCGAAGGATAACCCAGATCAATTCCAATTGGGTACGTGTGAACATTCTTTCTTGTGAGTGGACTAGAGTATAGAGAATTGCAAATACTTCTGTCGGAAAGGGATGCCAAGGATTTTGAATATCAGGGGCAGCAGCACGACCTTTATAAGCATGACTATATCGAAACCAGGGACTCTGGAATTCGTATTCTGGCAACTCCTTCTCTGTATAATCTTCATTTCTCCCTTCTTCACCATTACTATGGTGTTCAAAAAGCTCTTCAAGAAAACTACCAGTTAAGGAATCAGTTTCCAAAAATACATCAGAGTCTTCCTCATAATTTGATGTAATACAATCCAAAGGAATAGGGATGTTATCAGGTATTGGGTATCCACAAATAGTATCAGATACTGAAGCCAATGTAGTTTGTATATCTTCATCCACATCATCTGAAATAGTACCTTGACCAGGAATGGTAGAATCTGTTGCAAAAGTCGAATATAGAGATTCCTCATATTGACCTGATATAGTGTGGAGGAGATTTCCTTCTTCCATCAAGTCAACTTCATCCAATGCCTGCGTTTCATGAACTGTGAGTGGATTCAGAATAGGATAATTTGATAGGACTATCTTATAATCATGTCGTCTTTTCCCTGATAGATCATTATCTAGGTATTCAGTGATATGATCCTGTAGGTTATGTTGTTTATATAGCTCATCTAAACGAATCAATTGGTCTGACAGTCTTGAATTCAATACCTCTACATGCTGACATGTGTGCTCAATTGTTGTGCAATGTCGTATAAAGTTATCTAATCGATGAGGAGTTCCATCTTGACAGGTCAGGCAAATGATTTCGAATGTCATACTTGAATAAACCTATTTAATTGTCCAATGTAGGTTGCTTACTTGATCTTTTATAGTTTAAAGAGTTGTAGTTTGGTGGTGGTAGTTCAAGGAGGGGGGTATCTTGGGGAAGGTAGTTCAGGGAGTATTGGTTTGGCGAGGAGTTGTTCGGAGTTGTAGTTCAGAGGAGGGACAGTAGTTCAGGGAGTATTGGTTTGGTGAGGAGTTGTCTAGAGTTGTAGTTTGAAGAGGATATTTTGGGGTAGAGGATATTTTGACAGGAGTGATTCGAGGTGTGTAGTTTGAAGGTGTAGTTTAGGGGGGGGTTTGGTTGGATATACCAATAGAGATTAATTGTGGGTGCAGTCAAACAGCCTTTTACTCAAACCTGTGAAGTCCAGCAATTATAATACTCATACATCCAAGTGAGAGACTATATTTATTGTTATTTTGTCTTCTCCCTTGAATATTCTATTTTCTTCCTTTTAACTACTAATATTTATCAGTATTTATATTTTCTGCTAAAATATTACAGTCAGACCAATAATTTCCTATCTGCGATTTAATTAATTATGTACTAGTATAGCTTAAGAAATCAACATTTTTCAAGAGGTAGAGGAGGGAAGAAATATATCTTATATTATTTTTTTGTGATTTATTGGGGTTGGTTTTGATATTTTATTATAGAGTTGTTCCTACCTAATTATTATATACCCTACTTTTCTTTAACTTGACAGCAACTATAAAATCCCCTTCTTCTTTCCACATTCCATCACCTTTCTCCTTCTTCAACTAACAACACACCACCCCCTCATCTCACCTCTGCACCTCAACACCCCCCCCAGAACAACCTCAACAACATTCCCCCCTCATCTACTTTCCACTCTACAACATGTCACTTTTTTATCTCAACTATTTAAGCAATATTTTATTCCTTGGCCCTCAGGTCCGCAATTGAACAACCAACTTCTATAAGTTAAATCCCAACTTTTTCCCCACCTACTATTAATTTGCCTTTCCTATTCTAACAATACAGATCTTAACCTGGTCTTTTCTACTAGTACATTGTCTAAGAACTACTATTGTTGTTTTTGTTGCAGCAAAAAGAACTCCTACTGGTAAGTACCTCTACAACTAAAGAGCTCCTTGTCATTTTTGCACCTTTTTCATTGCTATAGACTAAACCTTTCAGTTCTATTTTTTTTACTTCTTTCTATTAGGCTTTTATTTTCTATCCATCTCCCCTAGGGTAGCCCCTGGCTCTTCTGCATTTAAACAGTTATATTGTCTACTTTATTGGTAACTTGAAGTGCATTCCTATACTATTCACATTAAATTTTGGCAATTAATTGCAATTTCTTACCCAATTTACTAACTCAAAATAAGAGATAGTCACAGATCTTAAACTTCATAAAGGAAAAGTTTCATTCATATGAATCCTTACAATACTCAAGGACCTGAAGAGGCATCTAATAATAGTCCACATACACGACATCCTAGTCACCCAACAGTTACCCAAAGAGGAAGGTCTCGTCGGCATCCTTATCCAAATCCCCTTGATATAACTGAAAGTTCACCATGCAGTATGCCACTAGCTGCTACCACAGTAGAACCCATTATTGTTATGCCAAATCTAGACAGCCCAACAGCAATTTCTCCAAGAGCTACTGGGATCAATCATCTTTTGGTAAGAATTCTGTGTGCTCCCTTTTGTTTTTTTCCTATTTCTTTCTATCCTCTTTATTTTTGAGCAGTATTGTAACTCTTTATCTTTTTTACCTTGCTTAAGTATTATATCATGATTTAATTATTCCTTTTTAAAAAAAAACTAACTGAAATAAAGAACAGAAACAATTCTATTATTGATAATAGACCAAGTATACCTTTGTCCGCAGTCACTCCAGTTGGTATACCTGAAAGGCATTATACTGGAGTGCTTTCTCAAAACTTAAACCCTGCTATGGTATAATTTCCCCTCCTTAATAGAATGAAGGTCTGTGATTCAGTTTTTGGACAAAATATTTCTAATAGGTACGATCTGTTCAAATAGATTCAAGCTCCCTACTTGCTTCTACCCAATAGTCTGCCCTGTTCAGAAGAAAATCAGATTCCGGAGTCTGTGGATCGACCACAGCAAGAAATTATTCTCTTACTTTAACAAGTGAATAGTTGCCTAGATTCTATGGAATCTAGATTAACTACATTTGAGAAATGTGTCTATCAGGTGAAGTCTCAACTAGTTGTTCTACAAAGAGATCGTCGAAGTATATTGCATGAGAATCAAGTGCAAAAGACTTACTCAACTCTAAAGGAATTTGTGGATGTGAGTTACTTACAGTTATTTAATATTATCTTATGACTAACATTGCAATATAGGCTCCCAGTATCCTTGCACGTGAAGTTGACACTTTTAAAGTATTAAAGTCATTATCACAAAATGTATCCGATATACAAAATACAATAAGACACACTCAGCTCAAAGTAAACAAGGAAGAAAATGTATGTTATTTCTACCACCAATTAAACAGAGATTTTGAACTAATAAATGAAAATTAAATTATGCAGTCACATATCCAAGTATTTGTTAAGTCTCTTTTTCTTCGTCTTGACCTAAAAAGTCCAGATTTGTTTGATCAAAACAAACTACTTGTAAGATTACTCCTCTTAATAACTATATATCACTACTAATCTATTTTGCATCACTGAAACAGTTATTTCTGATCAAGAATGGTACTTCTGGGGTTGATTCCTCTGTCTTCGTTACAAAGAAATCAGATGTTTTAAGAGTTCTCTCTGAGTGTTTGACAGAGGAGAAAAGCAAGTTCAAAAGTGCTTTGAGAAATGCCTCTTCTCGATTTCTTCCAATTGAATCATTCACACAACACTTGTTTCATCTGAAAGCCTATATGACTACTTCTGAGTCAAAGAAAGAGAAGATGAAACTGGTGGCAGCAAAATGGGTATGTATTCTGTCTTGAAGCAAAATTACTAATAGTTACACAATTACTAATGCAATAAATAGAGATATGTTACAGAAGAAATATGGACATCTTCTCTATCCCCTAGAAAATGGTGGGAACAAGTATTTAAATCCCTTGATGTCTTATATAAGGATGTTACTAATGGAAACAATTTGGGGTATGACAAAAGCACTTCCTCTACTATTACTATTATAGGATGATACTAATTATTCAATAGTCTTCATACAGACCTTCTGGCCAAAGATATTACTAAATATACTGCAGTCACTGATGCTGAGTCTAGTGATGATATAGACTGTATGAGTGTTGGTGATGATAGTGACTCTGAGATTGGAATTGAGCCTGGGATTGAGCAAACTGTTTCTTACCCTAATAATCCTGAAGCTGAATCTTACTTGGTTGATGAATGGTCTAGTTCTCCCCAGGTAAGTAGTAATGAGAATGTTCTTTAATTGTTTTTCCTATTACTTCTTAATCCTCTTTTTTTCCTTTTCCAACTTGTCCTTTTAATACCTTACCCCCTTAGCTTGTTCTTCTTGTTTTCTTGTCCTTTTGTTTTTTCTTTCCCTCTAGCTTTTCTCCTGAGTTTATACTTTTAGCTTATACTGTTATTACTATAGGCTTTCTTATATGTGCTCTTTACTTATCTCATACTTATTATGCCTCCCTGTCTATCTGATGAAGCCTGTTATGCTATACTCTTTCTATACTTATCTTTCTATTCTGGCCTCTCCACACCTCTCTTTCAATTCTCCTATTTAAAGCTTATCCTTACTTCTTTTATGCTCTTCTAATTAACCAGTTATTTGTTACTTATCTACTAATGTTCTTTTTTTTTCTGGTTTTCTCTCCTCTTTTTTCTTTCCATCTTAGTATTCTTTTTTCTTTTCTTTTTTTCCTTTTTATTTCTAGTTTTCATTTACTATAGTTTCGTTTCTCTTTTACTCTTTCTACTTGCTACTATCCAAGCTATCTATTGGATTACTTTCTAATTCTTTTCATTTTGTTCCTCTTGTTTTCCTCTTTCCCTTCTTCAGATTCTTGTTTGTTGTTTTTGTTCTCCTGATATTCTTTGATTTATTTTCTCATTCTTTTGCTATGATTCTCTTTCCTCCTCAAGCTATTCTCTATATTTTTTATTTTTTTATTTTTATTTCCCTTATTATTAATTTCTTGTTATTTCTCTCTTCCTATTTTATTCATATCTTTTTACTCCTTCTGTCTCATCTTTCTCTATCCTTTCTGATTTTCCTTGTTTACCCCCTCCACTCTTTTTTTACTTATTATATACTTCTTTTACCTTCTAGAATTTTCAGCTTAAGCTATTTGATATATTTGTCTTTAGGATAGCTTTTATGTTGTTATTTACCTTTTAACTCAAAATCTATAGGTTTTCTTTCTAATGTAACTATTCCCTCTTATTATAAGCAAAAATAAAAAGTTGATATATCCTCCCATCTCCTTTGAATATGAAAACCAACATTCTATTCTGCTATATTTTCCATATTTCTTACCATATGCAGTAAGACATCTTTTTTTAATTATTTTCCCTTTCAAAAATATGATATAATATAATTTTCGATCTTCTAGTAGTGATTACCTGACCTCATATCACAATATCTCGAAATTTTTTAATTCATGTCTTTAACATCTTACTCTAAAACTTTTGATATTTTCTATCACTGCTTCAATAAAATGATGTCACAAGCTCTCCCCACTCTATGTTGTATAAATTTACTCATTGTACAATATAGAAAAATATATTTCAAGCACTCCTTTTTTCAGGTGCCATCAAACTTATAAAAATATGACTATTAATTTTTTTTCAAACATGACAGACATGCTCCTCATTTTTTTCTGATGGTCAGGTATAATAAATATGACAGCAGGGCAGTTAAGGTAACCTTGCAACCTGATACTTGTCCTGGTGGTATGGTTTTTAAATATGGCAGCATATTTATTTGGTCCAGTGGTGTAGGTCACTTTGGGGGTAAGATAGTCTCCCAGTCAAGTATAATCCAGCTTATTCCTGTGACTAAGTTACTTTATTCACTCTATTACACTATACAACACTACTATCCAGTACATAGTTATTGAAATGTTGGCCTACCATAGATGTTAATTAAGTGAGAACTTAGTAGCTATGCTCTAATAAATTATTACAGCTTGAGCTGGCATTTTCACTAGTATTTGATATTGCTATACTCAAAGTTAGGTGACTGAAAGGCCAACTGGAAGAAGATATCATTTGATTTAGCTAGGCTTAAATTATTGAAGCTATAAACTAGTATTGGTAGACTGCAGAAACCAATTGTAGTGATATATAGAATACAAATATATAAATTATCAATCTTACTAAAACTAAAGGCTTAACTACTATAATTTTCCTATAATACATCATCATAAAGGTTAGGACAACTGCAGCTCATTACAGTGCCACCATAGAGTCACTAGACATTTCTCACTGTGAGTTCTCGACTAGGTATTACAGAGAGACATTACTCACTGGCATTCAAACCTATATCACCAAAACTATTTCCCAATCCAGAGACTCCTGCTCCATGCATAACAGTTATTGAACAAACTAAAGTAGCTGATAAAAACCTCCTATCCTGTTGTATCCATCTAGAACACTTAGCTCTATTGCATACTCCTTTAGGAGCAGAGGTTTCCTCAATAGCTACTTGCCTTAGTATACTATATACATTCTCAATTAAATAAGTTAGAGTATTAACTAAGGCAAGAGCTGTAGTCAGAGGACTTTCCCTTACTGAAGTCTTTATATTCATAGTATCATTATGATTACTAGAAGAATTACCCTCCTTAAGCTCCAGCTGTAGCAGACTTCCTGCACTCATACAGCCACTAGTCAGAAGTGTTTGTGAAACATGTTTTTTTGGCTTACTAAGCTACCTCGCCAAAAATGCCAGATCGCGACCATGAATGTGAATGGTATCACCATTACAATCATAACATACCCAAACAATTTATACTCCGGCTATGACTACCACCCCTTTATCTTTTAATTATGGTTTACCAATCTAGATATACAAAGCACTCAGTACCAAAAAAAAAAAGAACTCCTAAAACCTCACAAAGAGAGATGTCGAATGTGGAAAAAGGCATGATTATTGCCTTTTTCTACTGCCTCTGGAATATTGCCCTTGTTGCTCAACTCATTGGCCAGCCTTGGACAACAGTTAAAAGCTTCCTTGTCCAGGCATGTGAGTGCCAGTCAGTGGAAAATATCCCTCGCCCTGGTCGCACCCCTGTTCTTAGCCATCAGCAATGTCGCACAATCATCCAGGCAGCCAAATCCAACCGAAAAATGACCAGATCTGATTTCAGAGATAGATATGCACCTGGTGTATCACTTTCTACTGGTAAAGCCTCCTACACTGGTACTACTCTGAGTAATAGGACATGATTGACTAATAAATAAACTGTATATAAAACAGCGGATAGAGTACTCAGAGAGGCCAATGTCAAGAAATGGCTAGCCAAATCAAGACCCAAGCTCAAGCCTGAGCATGTGGCAAAGAGATTGAAATGGGCTACAGTTCATAAGGATTGGACAGTGGAGGATTTTGAAGGAGTTATTTGGAGTGATGAGTGCAGTGTGGAGAAATCCAAGGATCCAAGGCAGCAATGGGTTTTTAGAGAACCTGGAGAGAAGTGGCTAGCTGATTGTATCTATCCAAAGGAGAAGGATAAGGGAATTTCTCTCATGGTTTGGGGCTGCTTTTGGGGTAAGAGAAAAGGCCCTTTAGTTCCTATTACCCAAAATGTCAATAAGACCAGGTATATTAGGCTCTTGAGAAGACATCTTTTTCCTGTTATTCATCAAATGATTTCCTTTGGTATGCAAGATATCCTCTTTCAGCAGGATAATTCTAATGTTCACAAAGCTTATAGTGTTATGGATTGGTTGGAGAGAAACTGTATTGAAGTGGAGGAACACTCCCCCTACTCCCCTGATTTAAATCCTATTGAGCATGCATGGGTTGAGCTTAAAAAGCGATTGCATGAGCAGCACCCTAGGATTGCAGATACCCCAGGAGGAAAGGAAGCTGTAAAGAAGAGATTGGCCCAGGTCTTACCCTTAGTTTGGGAGACAATTCCGGACGAGTTTTTTGAGAAGTTGTGGAAATCAATGCCTAGTAGAGTGGCTGCAGTTTTGGAAGCAAAGGGAGGCTATACAAAGTATTAGATAGTATCAAGGTTCTTTATTTCAAATTTCTATAATTAAATTTACAGTGGGTTGTTTGGTGGTTGGCTTGCCCATTCATTCCTTTGCTCATTCACTTGTGTGCATACGTCCTTGTTGCTGTTGACACCACAACCCCACTACCCCACTACTGGCCCTACTATGGCACAATCACAATTAAATACATGTCTCAGATCACGAACACTTCTGACTAGTGGCTGTAGTTAGATAAGCTACTAGTAGAGTATTAGCCACAACTGGGGTATGATTATCTTGTACATGTAGTTCTGCTCTATGTAAAGCTAGTAGAATACTGGTTTGTAGTCATTCTACTAGTGCCATTTCAGTTTGTATTACAATCATAGATAGATTGCTACAATCAAACTCCTTGGAGTAACAATGAACTGTGCATCCAACTTTGTTCCAAATATATCAGTATCTTCCACTGCATTTTGGTCCTTTGCAATTACAGAATACCTCAATCTATTCACTTGTCAATATCAACCCAGCTGCTGCATATAGTATAATGTTAGGATCACCTTATGGATCTCTCCTGTTTATAACTTGTAACAGATAATGACTATCTATTTTGTATTAACTTATTCTTAGGAGGGTTTCTTACCTGATACTATTATGCCTAATAGTATCTCTTCAGTTCTCATCTTATCTTCTTCTTAGTTATACTACCTTCACCTTAGGATTATATTCCTACAATCTTAAGTACTTTGAATGCCAACTATTAGGGTACTATCATAATCCTCCTTCTATACAGTGGGTATAGTCTGGCTTTTTCTTAAAGGGGGTAATGGTATTTTATTATTCATAAAGTCATAAAGTTATAAGTAGGAAATAACTTAATTGGTTGCTTGAAGAACTAACTACAATATCATATCTTTCTCCTTATATAGTCCTTCCCACAACCTACTTACAAATTAATAACTATTATGAGTCACAACTGTAACTCATAAACTCACATAACATAACAATCATATCACCTGAAATAGATCATGTGTGAAACTTATATGAACTCTAAATAGGTCTTGTGTGGAAAATATTACATGACTCAAATAGGTCAATCAATATAACAGCTATAACTCACAAGTATGAGTCATGCATGAAATACACATGACTTCTAAGGAGGTCATATATACGAAAGCCTTATGAACCTATAACTTCATAACTATGAGTAATATGAAAAGCTGATTCCATACTAGGTTTATAACCTCTATCCTTAGTTCCTCATATAAGGCATTACCATATTGCTCCCAGGAGGTGATATATTTCACATTACACTTCTGGAGGATGAAGGTGTGAAGAGCATAGTATCACCTCCCAGCAATAGTACCACCATGACTATTCAGGTTCAGTTTAGTACAGAACTAGGTATTGGTAATACCAGACATCTAATAACTAATGAGATTCATAATATAAAACTGAAGAAAATAGTATTAGATCCACAGACCACCTTGGACCACTCACTCACCTACCTACAAGTAACTTTGAAAAAGTGAGTAAACACACTCGATTCCAACACAGCAACAACCTTACAATCGCTACCCTACATATTTGCACAAAATGCTACAAAATAATGATGGAAAGTGATGAGAGAGCACAAAATTGGAGCGCATTGAGGTTATCTAGCTCCAGGCTGAGAGCTACTTATATCATTAAATTGCTGATTGTATGATCTCAAGATGAGAACCAAAGAGATACTATTAGGCATAATAGTATCAGGTAAGAAACCCTCCTAAGAAGAAGTTAATACAAAATAGATAGTCATTACCTGTTACAAGTTATAAATAGAAGAGATCTATAAGGCAATCCTAATAATAGAGGCTATCTCACTTAGCTTGAAGGCTTTGAAGCTAAGGTAAACACCCCCTACAATAGCTCCTACCAAGATTTCCATCTTGCTCTAAATTCCCTTATTGTTAATATCCTGAAGAAGGTTGCTATATCTTACAAGAATACAAGACTCAACTCCAATGACATGTCAGACAAGAAAGTTGATCTATTCTAATTGAGGGATGACAGTAGTATTGCCTGTTCCTAACCTACTACATGGAAAGACTGATACAGATCATATTTATTAAGATACCTAGCACCAAACCTGGGGAAGCATGTAACCTACTATGGGTCATGTATGGTACAGAGGTATCCAATGAGACATGGCTGGCTATTCTGAAGTACTATACCTTGTAGGAGGTTGGAGAAGCTACTTGTGAATACCTGGAGGTAGATGCCAGTGAGTACCCCTGATAATTTATTGGGATCCTTAAGGATATTTGCAGAATCAATATTACTCCTGATTCAATTGACCAAATTGAACTGATTGATAATGATCAGGTTAATGCTTAGCATTATCTCTCTTGCTGTAATATACTTATAGTGGTGTACTTTCTACACCACGATCCTGCTCCTAACTCTCATGGCAATAAAAGTGCACCTCTGATGTATCCTAATATGACTCTCAACTAGTGTAGGAAAGGCTATTTTGACCCTAACTAATTTGATAAGGCCAAGTTCTATATAGAATTAGAGATAGACTCTGATCTGGAGGAAGATGTCCAGTACTAGATAAAGTATAAAAAGGCCTTCCTAAGGTTACAGGTAGGCTGAGAGAAGAGAATATAGGCAAATAATTGTAAAATAATTTAGTTCTAGGAGCACTCCCATGGGTTGACCTTGAGAACTTGTATGAAGCAGTAGTCAGCTTATATGAGCCCTTATATGAGGCAGGAGGAACAAACTGTCCCTCTTCTGTCACAGATCTCACCTCCTAGGTGTGAGGTAACTTATATAGGGCTTGAGGTTATGGTTGTTTTTTCAGTCATTATTTGAGTTGGGTTGGGTCTTTTGTAGGCTTTCAGTAGTAGATTTCTTTTGTTTCATTGACCTTTCTTCTGGGTTTTTGTTTTTTATTTTTCTTTTACTAGCTAACTAACTCTTTTCTTCATCCCCTCTGTACTCTTATCTATCTCTTTTGGGTCTTATCTTGCTTACAAATTTATTTTTTCAGTGATATTTCCTATCACTTTCATTTTTTTTTTTTTTTTCAGTATTTCCTAATATTTAGCGGTAAATAGCAGATAGCTATCTAGTTATATTTAATGGAAAACTGATATAATACCTGTGAATTTGATAGTAGGGGTACTCACTGCCTATTATGATATAATACCCATCAGTTAAATTTAATGGGGTGTAACTAAACCTGAATAATTCAAGTTTCAATACAGGAAGTATGTATAATTATTGTAGATAAGTTTTTTACTATACTAATTAGTACTCAGAATATATAGCTCAATATAGTATTGTATATATAAATAATAGATTGAAGAAACTCCTCCACTAGAGAATTATACCATCACCTCCCAGTTGACTCAGGTGTGAGCAAAATGAGTATCCAAATTAGAGATGAATTCCCTTCCCCCAAAGATTTCAAGTCTGCAGTTACTGACTGGTCAATTACAACCAAATTGCCATACCTAATTCACAAATTGAATCCATTATATACAAGCATTAAATGTTAGCTATCAACTTGTCTATTCTGTATCTACACAGTTGTCTAGCCTACTACTAAAAATGCTACTATTATATCAATTTCCTCAGAGCATACCTGTGTTGGTTCATTCTAGTTCAAGTACATCACTATGAGTTGGTTAGATTATTTAATTAAGAAACTTCCTGAAATATTAGTCATAGATAATGACACAAAACTTCAAGCAATTATACAAGCAGTAAAATATCAATACTTTGAACTTATCATCAACAACAGAGCTGCTGATGCTATTTCCTAATTCACATTCACCAATCACTGCCTGAAGTTAATCAGTCTTCAGTTTCAGTTATAAGCAATTGAGATAAAGGTCTCAAATCAGCTGATGATGAGCTACCATTCACCTATTATAGCTACTGTATACAGTATACCAAGGACAACATTCAGAAAAGGTTTGCCCTCAAAGTATAAAATGTATTTACTAAACTTGTAAATTCTCATATGAAGGAATCCTATCAATTGACCTTAGCTGAAATTACCAAATTCAGTACACCTCTTACTGATTATATCAATAAACTAGACAGAACAAAGCAGGCAGTACCATACTTTCTGCCATGTACTTATACACATTATATCTTAAATATTGGTGAATTGATCAATTTAATACAATAGTAGGAGCAGCAATTACCTTGTCTTGAGTTACTTGATGCCATTTGGTACAAGTATATACAATTATAGTTTCAGTAAAGGCAGGAGAGTCAGAACATATATCTCACAGGTAAGAGGTTTACCAAGTATGTGCAGTGCTTCTTAAAAGGTAATCTCTTATAATATATATACTGTATACCCTTATATGTATTTATGGTATTGAACTAGCAGGTTATACTCTTAAGTAATTTGGCTATTGGCTGTCTGACAATACTGAAACATCTACACATTTTACAAAGAAGCTGGTACTAGCACAGGGTACTTTCTTTAGGATCAAATGACTGTTCACTTTCAGTGAAAGGTTGTCCCCATATGGGGCATACTGACTAGCCAAAGGGATTATCCTATGTACTCTACCATATGGGCCAAAATACTGACCTGACAGTAATGTAATAGGGGCAACCTAAGAGAAGATGGATCCCTAGTTTGTGACTGCACTGAAATGACTCCAAGATTAAAAAGCAATAAGCAATAGTAGAGTAAGAAGAATCAAAACAGTAAAACTTATTATCATTAAGCCACAGCTTCACTCAGTAAGTTTCTCAAGAGGTATTTAATTGTGAGAGTAGATTGAGACTTGTATATAGTTTAAGTGGAATATTATATACTGCTAGTTCCCACCCATTACTACTCTAACTAATTTTGAGGACATTAGTCTCCTAGAAGCTGACTGACATACACTACTGACTAAGAAGACAGTATTCCATTGTGGATACTAGCTCACTATAGCTAAATCTTCTACCAACATGAAGTGTATCAAGCACTACATCTCTAATATAATCATAGGAAATAAAACTCTTCATATTGTTGACATGCTAGTGGCAAACTATCATACAATAAAGAAGATATACCACTAATAAACTCTCATACCCATATGTATTTCATCTATACAAGACTTTAATCAATATCGCACTCATGATCAAGCTGAACCTTCTACTTCATTTTAATCAACTCTTTTACTTGATAGAATAGTCTACTTAGCTCCCCTGGTAGGGTACCTTGGTGATTAGCTTAGTGGGTACTACCCACAGCTAACTCCCTGAAAGTACCCCTACTATGATAAGAATCATGCCTCTTGAGGTCTCTAATAATCCCAATAGTCTTATAGTGGTTGGGCATGAGTTATGTCTATGTGTATTTTGACTGCCTAGAGATGCCTTAATATCTTCTAAGTAACCCAGTGACTACTTAAGAGGCTCCAGATGACCCCTTTGGTATTACCTCAGTAACTCCTTCAGTTCTTGTCTATTTTGCACAATTCTAGTATGAGAAGATAGCTCTTCTCCTGGAGCACACCCTATGCCCTCTCATATATATTACAGATAGTATTCAGTTAGACAAATAGTAACAAACTATACAGTATTACAGGAGTATCTCCACTCAATCCTTTTTGTTAGGAAGACAGCAACTCAATAACTATGAGCACATAATATGTGGTCCTTATGCTGGAGCTGCAGGGGGGTATTGGGAATACCTTTGTAAAGCCTTGTAGTATTCAGAGCCCTGTAGCTCCTCCTGTAGTCCCCTAATAGATACTTAATTTAGAGCCACAGATTTCACTAGAGTGCCTAACCCATATGGTCTTTTCCCTACCTTAAGTAAATACCTTTGTACTTTAGGTAGAGTAACACAGATCTCATGTTAGGGCAACTTGAACCTCATTACAGGGTAACTTGGACCTCATGTCAGGGTAACTTAAGCCTCATATCAGGGTAAAATCAACTACATTATACAACCTTTTCCCAAGTATGTCTTGTTAGTCCCATCCTTAATACTATAACTATATAGCATTCTTATGTATTCACCATAGTAAACTCAACTATCCTTACCCTTAACCTCATGGTCTCCAGTAAAGGTATAAGAATAGTCCACTGTAAAACACTCTTTAGTTGGTCATTAATGGTAGCTATAAAAATAAAAATGCAAAGATTTTGGAATGATATAGCAAGGTAGATTACTAATATATTTTTTGTGACCAACCTAGCAACCTTGTCAGTAGAGTCATACCTAGCACTGATTGAGTTATATATCAAACAAGTTTCCCTTATAATGGTGAACTAGATTACTATGGCACAGCCTGAAAACAATATAGGAACTGCAATGCTTCCAGGAAGATACCCTAGTGTCCAACACTTTTAGGTTAGGATGAATTGAAGGCAGGCTTTTTTCAAGGAAGGGAAGTGCCTAGTCAAAAGTTTGGAACTCATTATCCAAATGAAATATCTAGAGACACCTCCTAATAGACAAAGTAGGAGTAACTTGAAGGATAACTACAATTTATGAAGGATAGATATTTCCTGAAAACTCTTGCAAGCTAGCTCATATTACTGAAGTAGGTACAAGAGGCTGGATAGAGGAAAAGGAGAAAGTGAGCAAAATGATACATGAGGAATGGATGGAACATACCCACCCCTTATACTACCTTTATACTTTCCTTATAGACTCTTGTTTGGAACATATAGGAATTTTATAGTCCTCTCTAAGTTTCAGGCAGGTTGAATACACCAAATAAAAGTAAATAAAAGCTACCTAAATGTACAATTGACTTGATCTAGTCAGGAGTAAGACCTCACATATGACCATTGCACAATAGGTGACCAGCCCTTTTGACATATTGTAATAAATTGCCCTACCTTAATAGATCAGAGGGAAGGGTTGGGTCTAGAGAGTTTCAACATAGGGCTGGATTTAGCCATATGGAAGGACAATTAGGCATCGAGGATTTTACTTAAGAGGTTTTCCTTGTTTATTTCAAAGAACTTAGTGAATTTTCTATTGAAACTGGGAGGATCTCCTTTTATGAGAGGTCCTAAT
This sequence comes from Choiromyces venosus 120613-1, assembly GCA_003788595.2. Classification (NCBI taxonomy): domain Eukaryota; kingdom Fungi; phylum Ascomycota; class Pezizomycetes; order Pezizales; family Tuberaceae; genus Choiromyces; species Choiromyces venosus. The sequence goes on from ML120431.1 coordinate 149,286, forward strand.
TTGGGTTCCTAAAAGAAGATATTTTCAGCCATAGGTCTTGTGATAGATATTATTAATTTTTATCATTATTTGTTTTACTTTTGAGGTTTGAAGTTTTTTTTGTTTTTTTGGGTAGTTTTTCTAGGCTATACCTTAGGGTGCATGCTAGGATTTTCCTGTATTTATGAATAAATCCCAGGACTTAATAAAAAATAAATACTATTATATGTATTCAAGTTTGAGATTACTAATTATAATTGATTTCTCAGAGGTAAATGCATTTGAACAGTAATAAATAGTTCAACTATCTGACCATAATATTGCTTACATTACAAGCCTTAATGGAAAGTTCTATGAAATTCATCTTACTCATGCTTGGTATTCATGTAGTCACTACCAAGAAAATAAAGTTCCATGTAGCTATGCTCTCACTTTTATCTACTATCTTGAAATAAAACCTATCAACTACATGCCTAAAAACCTTAGCATTGATACCTTCTAAGAAACCAACAAGAATAACATGAAGCTGACTGATATTACACCACTTTTGATACCTTTTGATACAAATGTAGAGGATTTAGAGCTCAATTATAAACCTTCTAGTGAGAAAGTAAACTGCAGGCTATTAATAGCAACCCTTAATCTTTTAGCTGAAGATTTATGGGAATCAGAATCTTAGGATATTGCAGAAACAACCAAGTTTCAGGAGCAGAATCGAATAGTTCCAAGTGAACATTCTTGTACTTATACTACTAAAGCTTTCTTGAAGTTAGCTGCTATTTGTACTAATTTGCAAACCACTATTAGCAGTACTCCTACTAGTCAACTGAGCATTTTTTAGCCTAGTCTATAACTCATATATCTCACCTATCATCTTCCAATATCATTAGCTTACTCAGACCTAGGACCTGGGAGCAATAAGAACCTAGAATGTGGTTAGATTTAGGTGGCCCAACAGTGGTTCAGAGTAGACTTTGTCTTCCACCTGTCTTAGAAAATCCAAAAGGAAGACCCAAAACTATACACCTTAAGCTAAGCAATCAAAGAAAGTAGATACAGCTACAGTAATATATTGGGTAATTACCTGAAGTTCTAGATTCTGCTATTCAACATTGCTCAACATGTTACCAATCAGGACATAATTCATAGTCCTGTCACTAACTTCCTCAATCCTAATATACTACATATTATACAACTGGTATTCTGTATTAAGGTCAGGTGGAAGGTATAATGAGAAATTGGTTCAAGAAAAGTATACATAGCAGAAATAGGAGAAGATAATATTTTATGTCTCTTTTTACCATCTATCATGTTGGGTGTAATTTTGTCTATTTAAAAGTTTCATATTTCAAGATAGTTTTCTTTTTTCAAAGTGAGAGTCAATTTATTCTGTTTTATTTACTATACATGAGATAATATAATATGCCTCTCCTCTTAAACCTTAAACTATTCAGGTTTAGTTACACCTCATTAAATTTAACTAACAGGTATTATATCATGAAGGGTAGTAAGTACCTCTACTATCAAGTTTGTGGGCATTGTATCAGTTTTCTATACATTTAATATTATTTTCTTACATGCTATCATACTTATAAGCATAATCAAGACTCATAATAATGATAAGTTATACCCAGTCAACTAAGTGATTCAGTATATCAGATCCTGCCAAGACTACCCAAAGGAGCAATCTTCACCTCATCCCATACTAAACTATGTACCACATATTTGAGATAAGTGAAATCAAAAAAAAAGAATAGTACAGAGTAAGTACATACCTATAATTTATGTAGACCTCAATTGTTAGCCAGAATCCATATTGTAAATAAAGTTCATTCATCTCAAATGAGATGTTCTTGAATGTAGAATTCCTTTCACACAGCTTTTTACATATCATACTTGATTTATTCTAGTTTACCTATAATTTTCTAAGATACAAAGCAATAATAATTGGAATTACAAGTAGAGGAAAGTTCAAGCCCCCAAGAAGTCAATAGCAACTGTGTAGAGCATTAAATATAATGCTTCTGATTATAGTAGCAACAGTCCTCCAAGATCTTTAACATCAGTTGTAAAGGTCAGAACTCCTTCATTGGAGATACAATTATAAGCCAATTCATTTGTAGAAGAGCTTACAAATATTGATAATAATGATATTCCAAGATATCCCCAGTAAGTTGAAAAATGTCTGGCCTAATCACTTCTACAGTAATAATTTTAAAAAGTAAGAAGCAGTTTGAAATTTGTGAGTCTGAATCTATTAACTTTAAAATAATTTGCTGATAATAAAGAGTATGAAAAAAACCCCATCTCCAGCTCAGAATGGCCCTTTACAGTTGCTTTTATCACAAGAGCTATTAGTACAGTTACATTCTGGTCAGCTCAGAGTCTATATACTATATATCTTATTCTATGTCATTGAACAAGAACGAACTTTCCCAGCATATCTAGAGTACCATACACTTAATCCTAACCTTCCTACATCAGATATTATGGATCCAGTTATCTCACTCTCAGGTAGAACCAACTACTTGGAAAAGGGAGAGAGGATAGTTTTTGAGAACACAGAAAATATAGTTGGGTATTATACCTAGTTCATTAATTCCTTTGTAAAATTAGCTGAAAATGATATACTACTGGAGAACTACTAGTAGAAGGTCAGTACTAAGGTTAGGAAAATATGGAGATAAAGAAGCCAGCAATAATATTTGTAAGTACAAAGAATATGAAGAATATCCTATTCAAGATATAAATCAATTAATTACATATATTTAGTTGAAATCCAGGTTGTCTAGTACTAGGTCACACTTGGTCTTTAAGACCAGAAACACTATCCAGTACCTTCAGTACCTTCATGACTTCTTGCATAAATTTGTAGTCAAAATAAGAGTAAAAGTTGCCTATTTTCCCAAAAATGATGGATTCATATATTATCCAAGTGAATAAGAGGATATTTTAATTTCATATTATCTTTAACAAGGTTGGAGGAGCTTAACTAGTACAGGAATGCTGCTTCCAGTTTGCTGCCCCAGAGATAGCAAAATACTTATTTCATAAATGGTTCAGGAATACTAAAATGTGTGGAAAGGCTGATAAAACATTCCTGAATCACATCAATGATGTCCTAATATATTTTACAATAGCATGTATGTATTATGCATTCAAAACTTACAGTTCTAGGTCATTTATCCAACCTCTAGATTTCTCTATTATTACTGTTTGGAGTTAGTAACTATTTCTTAAAAGTCCAAATGCGCTGTTCTAAATCTCAAAATGCTAACCAATCAAATCCAGATATTTATCTTCACCAGCATGCAACCTGGTAACAATTACTACTAGATGTGAGAAAGAAACTGGGTGATAATACCGAGAAACAGATCAAGTATATACTGTGAGACAGTAGCTGTATTCAGGATCAGAAATGTTGTGCTCCACTGGAGGACAAAGAACCTGAAGCATATCTGCTCTCAAAGGTTTCTGGTAATGAGGAAAACAAAGTGGAAGATAATTATTCAGATCCTGAGTTTGGTAAAGCTATTTATGGACTTATAGAAGAGTTAGATAAGAACAATTAATGTCTTATTTGAGATGAAAAATATCTTTATAATTCAAATATATGAGTATATGAATTTATTTATCTATTCATTAAAATATTTATTAGATTATACTATGAGAGAAAAGAACAATACATTTTGAAAAAACTAAATAAAATGTAAGAAGGTCATATTGAAATGAAACAAACTACAAAATTGTCCGAAATAAAACATGGGTGAATAGTAATGAGGAAGAAATAGTATTAAGACCATAGCATAGTACTAGAGAAATGAAATAATGAACCAAATTGCCTTACAATAATACCCACAAAATAATTTGCATTCACTATAATGCAGAAAAGTAGGGAAATTGGGAAAAACTTCCAGCATCATCTAATAATGTCACAGGAAAAAGTTCAGAAGCAACAAAAAGTATTTAAGATCAGATTTCAAATAGTAAATAAATTGTTACAGCTGAATAATACCAGGTGGGAAGAAAAATTATATTAGTAATAGCAAGTAGGAATGAAGGAAGCAAGTGCAAGCAAAGAAAAGCACAGAAAAGATATATAGTAGTGCATTTAAGCTGAAGCAAATCATAAACAATTTCAAGGTAGCTGGTGAGGAAGACTTAAGAGATTTGTATAGTAAATACAATGCCAAAAGACAAGAAGAAGCACATTTGAGATATTGTCAAGTAGGAGTGAGTCATGGGGCAAAAGCTCATAATAGAACAATATTGGAAGTAGGAGGTAAGACTGTAAAAACTATGGAAAGTGCATCAAAGCTTAAAACAATTATGCAAAGGTATATTTGGGACATAATACACCCAAAATAGAGATCAATGCACTACCATGAGGGAATAAAAAAAAATGGCCCTATAAGTCCTCATTTTAGCAGGACCTATTGGGCATTAACTAAAGGTATAAAAACTTAAGTTTTATAATTTAACCTATATACCTCATATATCTCATGAGGTACAGGAGGTAAATGTAAACTTTTGCTGATATATTGATGGTTAAAGTAGAGTACTGTATATTGGCTACTCAGAAGCTGTACAAGAAGGAATTTGAATGTGAAGACACTATGATGAGATTACTTGTCAAGTTAAAGTTTATAAACTCTTGTGATTCTTTGTGATAATCAAGGAGCTATAGAAATTACTAGAAACTCTAAGTTCCATGAATGAACCAAACATATTGATATAAAATTCCATTTTATTTGAACCAGTATGAAAGAAAGAAATATTATCTACAACTATATATTGACCTTCAACCAAACCACCAACATCACAACTAAGGCACTTGCAAGAAAATTATATTAGAAGCATATTGGAGGAATGGGTTTGGAATTTATTAAGAGCTTACCTTGAGTTATATTGATTTTTCTTCTCATATTTCTTTATCTTCCTGTATGGCAGTACTCTTTTTCCTGTTTAAAACTAGCAGGTTTTTAATGAGGGTAACCTCTCTTGTTTTCTTTTTTTGTTTCACATTCTTTACTTTACTTTTGCTTCCTTGGATTGTTGTTGAGAAATGCTGGGAAGGGTGGGAGTATTGTCCAGAGTACATTTCCGTTGTAATGGAAGTGGTTGGTATTGGTATGATACGAGTATTGTTATCGGAATGATTGTTGTTGCAGGAATGTTAGGAAGGTCCTGGTGAAAGAAACTTCTAGAATGTCCACTGGTACAAGAACCAGTATGGAATGTTGGAAACTCAAAATTCAGGAAGCTGTGCTGGACTTGAAAAGTTGTATATATTGACTGATTTGTTGCCGTTCTGTTAAGATAACAATTTGAGATATAATAGGGTTGACTTTTGTTTTTTCACCATCCAAAATTGACTTTCGAGTGACACCCAATGAACCACTTTAGCTGCAACACGGAATAAGCAAATGAAGTGAGGACTTGAGCTAAGGCCTTCCCATCCTCAAACTTGACATAATATAGAAAGCGAAGGCTATTACAGTATACCTCCGAAGAAGGTACACTACGGTACCTTCCCTCCCATCGAACTTTGCAAAGCTATCACGTCGAGAGTGCCGTTCATGTTACGGCACCAGTCCCCCCCCGGCCCCCTAGGATCATGTTATTAAAAAAAAAAGGCCCAGGCGCTGCCGGCAGGTGTATATATCTCGATTATGTGTTTAGCAGTTGCGGAAACCTTTAGGTTTACCTAACTAGTATATGTCACATTACTCGAGTATTGAGGACATAACAACGCGACCGGTTACTTGACTGGCGATCGGTGCAAATGCTAAAGAACCTGTACCTTTTGTATGGTGTTGCGCTGGTTTCGTTATGTCAAGGGTCAATACATACTCGCCTTTTGCGGTTTTGTGTTGCGTTAAAGATTGTGCTCGGGTGTTGTAAGTTGGTGAGTCAGTGGGTTTAGAACTTTGAGGTTCGAGTTGCGGTAGTTGCAGTGCTGTATGTATGCCGGCTCTAACTTACTGTTGTACTCATGTAACGTAACATACTGTATCGCAGGATGCCGGATCGCGCTATTGGTCGGGCATGAGGGATCCGGTAATGGGTACTATGATGGTGCATCCAAAAAGAAGTATGTACTTGGTACAGCACACTCACATGCACATTCCGTAACATACCTCAATCGAGTCCCAATTGAATTGAATTGATAGATAGAAAAGAAAATATAATAAAAAAGAGACATCCTCAATTTCCCTGTCCGAAGCCTTCACACGGGCAAGGGAAAAAAGAAAAAGAAATTTCAAAACAAAAAGAGCTCCCAACCTAAGCGTAAACCAGGTCTCCATCAATGTTCTTAATTCTCTCGCCCAAGTTGAGGTCAGCGTCCATTGGGTTTCCCTCAGCGTTCTTGAGGATTGCCCTCAAAACGGGAACGTTCGCGCCACCCTCAAAGTTGAACCTGACGTTCTCCGCCGTCCGGGTGAAGTCCTTACCACCCCATTCAAAGCGCCCTTGAAAACCAGTTATTGTTAGCCTCAATGAGGGAAGAAAGAAAAAGGGAAAGAGGTATCTCAAGAGTGAATGTTAGCTTACCACCATGGTTTCCAATGAATTCGTCAAGGTCAAGCCTGACGTCTTTCATAGAGCTGTCTTCCCTTCTGGCACGACCAACCAGGTAGTTTCTTCCATTTGACTGCTCGATTCTGATGTTCTCTGATGTGACGTAGAAACTCATGTTTGATGGGTTTCTAGGTGGGAAGTTTGAAATAAGATGCAAAGGTTTGGTTTGATGTTGAGAGTGAGGATGATGTTGTTGTTTGCAATGGTGAGGAGAATTGGAGATTCAGACCCCTTTATATAATGCTGGAACCCCCTCCCTCCGGCGCCCCCCCACCTCTTAGCCGCGTAAGCCAGGGTTCCAAGAAAACTACATGAGTTGAATATTTCCAATCTGACCCTCTGCATCATGCAATTGAGAAATCAAGTGCCTGTGTGAGCAAACTACTAAACCGTATTGTAACGCTTGATCTCAGTCCACCCCCCCATTCTCTTTTGTGATCCCGCCATACCTCTCTACAACCAGTTGGTGGGGTAGACAACGGCGCCTCCACTGGGCCGTGTTCTACTGTACGAGAAGTTAGACAACCACTTGGCTCCTCTACCCATTCTCAAGCAGGCAAGGATATCAGACTAGGTGATTCTAACATCCTGTTTTCTATGATAGATCCCGCCCCCCTCTCCGTGGCTGCTCTCAATGTGTGTCATTGCTTCTTCGGCCTGCAAAAAGAGGTACCCTTCTGGCACAACTGCGCCCACACGGGAAATCAGTTTGTTGAACATGATGCCTAGATCTCAGATGCAGAACATGAGCCAAATAAAGGGCCTTAATCATTTAGTGTGTATCAGGGTTCTTAGCTCAACACTATTTCCATGCAAGCACACTAGCTTTCGAGTGGTGAAGCTTGGATGCATTTGCCAAGCCAATGAGAACTTGTATGACATGAGAGATCACTCGAGATCATTGGATGTTCAACCACCGGGTTGTCTAACCCCTGTCTTAGAGACGCGTCACTACCATTGAAGTTACAAATTTACAGATAACTTATGATATCAGTCTATCATCGAACCCAAAGTTATCCAACCACATTGTAAGTTAATATCTTGCCCGAGTAGAGTGCGCCCAAGCACAACACTTCCCAGAAAACCATGATTCTATAAACTCTTAGCTTCAATTCCATATCCTCAACACAATTGAACATCTGGTACGGCAGCTCTTATTAACACGGTATCACTATTTAGATACTGGTTCAGTGCCCTTACCCCTATTATGGTGCAGCAAGGAGGCGACAGCGGGGCAGAAAGCAATTGATAGCGGCCGAGAAGTGGGGAGAATGTCAGAAGCGGTTAGTGGCACTTCTTGCACAACAGTACCTACCACAGCGAATCAAGTTTGCAGATCGGGAGCGTGCACCTCGGATATTCGGATCGTCCCGTGCATCACGGTGAAAAAGTTCCAGCTGAAGTTTGACATTATGCTCCTTTACCCCTGGCAGACTAACCTGTTTATTTTTCTTGGTGAACTGGGGGTGCTTGCGATCAGACCCGGGAGTCGGAGAAGAGATTTTCTTTTTGGTCAGCTGGGTAGCGCCGATTGTAACCGCAGTACAAGTATAAGCAACGCTGACAGCCGCAACCACTGGGCACCAGCAGGACGTTTAGCTTCCTATTATACGGTATTCTCGATGCCATGGACTCTCGAGTGTTATGCGGGGTATTCTGATCGATACATGGAGGAAGGAACAAACGGTGACAGCGTGACGTAAGTGTGTAGTGAAGCCAAGAACTCGCGATCGCCGCAGGGATGTCTGTGGCTTGACACAATCACCCCGGATGATCACAAATAAGAAAAGATTAACAGAGACCCTCAGACCTCCAATCTGGCGTATGATAGACATACCTGCAAAACGGCAGTAAAGCTTGAAGTTCTGTGCTTGAGCACCGTGGGAGTGCTTGGTTGCGTTCCAATTGCGTAAGGATGTGAGATAAACATCTCTCTTAGGGTACCGGTATCAGGTTCACACCCCAACCCCAGTAGGGGTTTTCAAAGTTAAAAAAGTCGGAGTTTCCTAGCGTACTTGAGCAGGTAAGGTAAGCTTGGCATGAACAAAAGTGGTTAACATACCATATCAATACCATACCATGATGATACCATTCCTAGGTATCAATACCATGGCCTGGAGGTCAGTAAAAGGCAACGTGTAAAGTTTCTATTTGTCATGTAAGATAATCTATAGTAAAATGTAGCGTAATGTCAAACAATTAACAAGACAAGATGCCTCACCTTTCAGAAAAAGCTCAACTCACCCAACTCCTTCAGGATACATGGCTCTTTCAAAATTTAATTGAATGCCTATTTGACTCTGACGACTTCCAAATTCTTTTCCAAGTCCTGTTGCTGAGAAGCCCCCCATTCCGAGTTCAAAGGAGTTTGCTTCAACATGTTCACTCGCATGTCAATTCCTATGAACCTTTTTACCAGTTAGGACAATCAGCAATTGATTTGGTAGCTTAGGGAGGAGAAGAAAATGAAGAAGGGATAGGTGAAGCAATTGAGCTTTTAGGAGTTATTATATCAGAAATACGATATTTGGCATTACGGAATCCAATTCCCCATAGTGAGTACCTGTTTGCACATCATGTAAGTTAATTACTATTTATAATATATTGAAAAAGATAAAATAAAGAACAAATATAAACAAAAGAATAAACAAAAGAAAAGGTAAACTGACATGAAGTAGGTATATACCATGTTGGAAGACAGGTCTCGAGTATTTTTTCAAATGAACTGCAAATCATTTTTAGCCCTCCTCTCAATCGTTCATGAGGATCCTATTTTTGCAAATAACTCCTGTAATCCTCAAGGTCCTATTGAAATACAGTTAGCTACAGCTCTGTACTTTCTCGGATCAGCAGGGGCATCAATAATTCGAGGAGTGGCACAGTTGGGGATTGGGGAAGCAACAATACGGCTATACTGTAATCAATGTATCATAGCATTGGTTCGACAACTTCCGCGATTGGTCAAGTGGCCAAAGCCCAAGAGTGGAAACTTTCGGGAGATGAGAAGAGCAGTAGAGGAATCAAGCGGTTTCCCAGGCTGTATTGGATTTCTTGATGGAACTGATATTGTGCTTCGATATGGGCCCTCATATCATGGAGAGACATACTTCAACCGCAAGAAGCAGTATGCTCTAAATATGCAGGCGATTTGTGATAGCAAGCGGAGATTTACCTATATTGTGGGAGGATACCCTGCCTCCGTAGGGGATGCAACTGTTTTTAGTTGTACAACATTTTTCAAACAGCTGAATCTTTTTTTTTCCCGCCCTGATGAGTACATTTTGGCAGATAAAGCCTACCGAGTTACAAGACGTTGTATGACCCCCTACAAGGAACCGCTGGCAAATCTGGAACAGGATGGATATAGGGTGTTTAATCTATGGTTAGCTGAAGCACGAGTAAGAGTTGAGCAAGCATTTGGAGTTTTGAAAAATAGATGGGGTTCACTTCGTGGTATACCAATCTATATTAGAAAAGGACAAGACCATATACGAGTCCTTTCTTGGATTATGGCATGTATTGTACTACATAATTTCCTATGTGATTTTGAAAGTGATATAGAGTGGATACCTAATATACAGCAAGGAGGAAATAGAATTGCAAGAGATATGAGGGAAAACGGTGAAAATGAGGATGAGGATGAGGATTTAGGAGCTGAAGCTGAGCGAAGAGAGGGGGCTGAGTGGAGGAATAGGATGCGGGAATTTTTCTTATATCAATAAATCAATTTGTAATTATAATCTGTATGAAAATTGAAAACCCAGAAATAAAACTCTTGGACAACTTATTCCTGGTCCTGGAATGAAAATATCCACCACCTATTACACGTAACATATTTCAGACAACAAAAATAATCAATACAATAAACTACAATAATCAAAAGAAAAATAAAAGAGAAAATTACATTTAAGACAAAATAAGCAAAAGGAAAAAAGAAATACAATAAACAAAGATTTGGTAAATTATTACTCTTACAAATTTGAAGCATGAAAAATATCTTCAGCATCAGCCATATTATTATTTTCCCCATTATTTTGAGCCATTTGCCTATCACCTTTTCCACCCATTCCACCTCGTCCACCCATTCCACCTCAAAGTGAAGCTTGCAATTGTAACATCAACAACTCGGAACGTCTCTGCTCTGCTTGGTTCCTCTCACGCTCAATTTCCAATCTTTCTCTTTCTAAGTCCAGTTCACGATTTCTGAGCTCAGCCTGCTGCTGGAAGTGTTGAGCAAGAAACTCAGATTTTTTCTCTTCCCCCTCTGCTTTTGCTGAAGCAAGAATACTAACTGCATCAACTAGGGCGGTTGACTGTGTCTTCTTCTTTCGAGGTACTTTAGAAGTACCATTATTGGCATTATCGTCATCATCTTCGATCATGACTGGAAATTGCCGTTTGCCCACACCCCGAATCGCAGATGGCTGCCGTCCTCTTCTCACTGGTTCTGCTGCCATGGGATGTTGTGTGCTTATAGGACGTTGTGTGCTTATATTTTGTCGGGATGTTTCTCTCTCTTCTTCTCTCCTTTGCGTACCTTGCTGACTTCCTATTGTTTATCTTAGTAAATATTCATCCAAGTCTGGTAAGATATCCTACCTCTTTCAATAGGGATTGTACTTGCTATTCTACTTCTCCTTGTGGTGTGATCACTAACTGCCTGTAGAACTGCAACCGGAACAAGATCTACTCCTTCTCCCTCTCCTCTTTCACTTTCCTCCTCATCCCATCATTCTATTTCCCCTTCATTCGCTTCTTCCTGATATCTTTGCTCTTCTATTACAAACCTGGCATGGTTTGTAATGGTTTCACATGACATACAATTATATGTCATAAGTATTTTATTTGTTATGGTTTTCGCACATGACTCAGTTGAGTCATACGATGGTATGTTTTCGCACTATGACTCACATACGAGTCATAGGGTTTTACATGATTCACAGTTATGAATCATAGTTACTTATGTTTGAATTTGATTGGTATGTTGAGCATTGACTCATAGGTGCGCCTATGAGTCATGAGGATTAAGAGGCATGACTTCGTTTATACAAGTCATGAGGTTTCGCACATGACCCCTTTAAGGTCATGGGACTTTTGCGCATGACCAAGTATGGTCATGAGGTTATATGTTACACGAGTGCATGAGTCACAGTTGTGACTCATTTGATTTGTAAGCGGGTTGCTGGAAGAACTATATAAGGAGGTCAATAGGACCTGACAGTTAGTTCTTCACGCAACCACCTAAGTTATTTCCTATCTTATAAGTTATCAATAAAACAACTTTACGCTCTTTACTACAAAAACCAACCATCACGAAGAAGAACAGACTCCATACTAGTTAATACTATAAGGACTTAGTATTGGCAACGGTCAATATCTAAGACATAGTATAAGATAACAAGTATTGAGAATTCTCAAAGGAAAGAGAATACGATAGAAGATAAGTAAGAGTTACTTCCCAGAAAAGCTAACTACAGGATCGTTGCCTGTTGAGAGATATAGGACAGGAAAGATCATATAGCGGATCGTAACATCTTCTTGTACTAATGGTTCTTGTCTTTCAAGTTCCTCCCACCCTGCTTTTCCACCAATCTCTCTCTCATACCCATGACTTTCACTCCCCCTTCCTCTCTCTTCTCTGCCTCTGCTAATTATATCAGGAGGACTATCACTGTCACACCCCTCCCCTTGCCCATATCCCACTCCTAACATCTCTTCCTGTCATAAGTTAAATTCTTGTTCCTCCTCCCTCACCCCTACCCTCATATCTCCTACTCTCTCATCTTGCCCTTCTACTTCTGTCGAAGGTATAATAGCACCTAACATCCTCTCCATAGTGATCACGCTAACATGGGCATTAGCTCCGGAATCGAAAAAGGCAGGCGGTCGAACATTTGGACAATCCCCAAGTATACAATCTAAACGAAAGAAATAGGGACATCGAGATAGGATTTTCTCTATATTATGTACATATCTTATAATTAGTTTTCTTTTCATTGCTTCTCTTTTTTTTTTTTTTTTTTATGTACATAAAATTTTAAGAATCAAATACATACCTCTTAATGTCTGACTTCCCTCATCCAGATCTCCCTGTGTAAGGCCCCATCCTGACTGATCATTCATCTTGGCAGCTACTTTGTATGATTTCATTAAGTTGTCTTACTTATAGCCAACTTTCACAACCGGTTTCATAGGAATCTGAGCTGCAATTTCGGTCAGGATTGGTGATTTTGAAACTCCCGATCCTTTTCAGACTTTTCGCAGGTTTTTGGGATTTTCCAGCCATTGAACCAGCTGCTCAGTTTCATCTTTGGTCCATGCGGAATATGTGCTGTGAGTTCTCGCTGTCATTCTGTCCTCCCTTGCTCTGTTCTGTTCTTCTGATATGAAGGATTTGTTGTTAATACAATTCCTATATGATGACGTATGACATAACTAGATAAATTTTCACTTTCCGGATTACACCATCTACCATCATACACTAGTCTACCTTCTTTCTTTTCCGGGAGTCTCAAATATCTTACCAAAAACCCAATCATACAATTGGCTACAGTGAATATGTAGACTACTACACACTAATGCATGTCCCAGTGTTCATCATCTTACCATCCGTTCCTCTTTTAACTTTGAAAACCCCTAGTAAGTCAGTCAGAAAATCGCCAATTTCCGGCTGTGCCATGATTTTCCTGTTAGAGTACCGGTAAATCGGGGGAGGGGGAACTCATCATTCAGACTCAACCAAGCTTAGATGGTTCCGGTCGTGATCTCCTATTATTTGTCTTTCTGCTAGCGGTTGGCACCACATGCAAGCCTGGACTTGTGAAAAAAATCTCTCCGAATCACAAAGTTGTTTCCGCCATCATGAGTCATCGGTAGTCCGGCATTGAGTCTTAGACTCGGTCTTCTGATCAGCAACCATTATCAAGGTGCTTGATTCACTCCTTAAGACGAAGGAGCCCCGCTTGTGTGGTGGTGAGCTCTGGTAACTAACATAAATCTTCCATCGGTGCCGGCACCTGACAATAGCTAGGGAGTCCAGTTGTAATTGTGTATATCAGAACGGAAAAATGGTGCCATAAATTATCGTCCTTCGCTCATGAAGGGTTCCGTACTGGAACCCACAGAAGACTCTCCCGAAAGACACACAGTATGTTTCTTGCTCATGAAGGATTCTGACAACTCCTGAGACATGCCAGGTGTCGAACATCTGTGCTGTAGGGTACTGTAGTGCTGTACTCTAATGGGTGTTAGAAATTGAACCGTCAATTCGGAAGTATGATAATAAACCCGTCACTCGCTTTTTTACCACCAATAATGCAAGAGCCCCTCATGTAGAGCTCCTCCTCCTTTCAGAGAGAAAACTCAGGGAAACCATCCGGTCAGGAGAGGTATGGTATGATAGTAAAAATTTAGTGCAGACAATAGGCCAATGGAAAATTGTTCACCAATATGCAAGATCAAACATACAACGCCTGGATCCGGGGTGATAGCCGCGGTGATGAGCTCAAACCGGAAAAGGATGCCTCCATATCCAAATTTCCTCATACCACACTTTTTTCTACTACCTAACTTAGAACACGGGTCTCCCCACCGGTGACGGAAATAAACTAGAAGGTAGGGAACTCGCCCGATATGTAAATCTAGTAAATTCCCAATGCCCAGAGAAACTTTTACACGGCTCTCTCTTAAAATAAAAAACGAAGGCTTATTAGGTGAACATCCTCTCACACAAAGGGGCAGTGACAAGCACTATTGCCCAAACCAGTTTTAATACGTCAGCTTCAGAATCCTGACTGACCCTGATTGTACAGTAAGTTGTTAATATTCAAATTAGAACAGATCACCTCTCGTGAACAGCCCTGGGGTGCCCTTAAAACTTAGTTCTACAGCTTGTTTTCAATCGTCATACTCTACTCGTAGAGAGTAACTTGCTCTGCCATACTTCCGCCAGCAAGACCAAGTAAAGTCTCATGTTCCTCTTTACCTCAAGAATCACCCCCTCGCTTATCATTAGCCCGCTTGGATTCCACCTTCTCATATATAAACGCCTCAAATACTTCTCTTGTTGGTACTGTAGAGTATACGAAAAACAAACATCAACCAGGAGGGTGCAAATTGCTACTCTCGCACCTTTGGCTCATTGACTCCTTATGCAAACCCTCTACAATAGGTATTGCTTATTATCCCGTCACTGGCCTGGGTTGCTGAATGGAGGTTTAGCTCTACAATCAGATCCGGCGATGCCTGAACGATGACCTCACAACTAAGGACACCTGGGTCAAGGAGTCAACTCCTGAGCTCACACAGCACGGAACTTACCCTGAGAAAACCAGAGATCACATTCTGAGCTTATTTTTTCTTCCACAGGGCGGGTTTTGTTTGAAGAGAAGCAGAGTTGTGGAAGGGGAATAAATCAGATAAGTCCTTAATTCAATGCGGTGTCATTTACTAAGCTTAGTTAAGGCACAGTTGGGCCTTGTGCAAACTGAAATGTTTGAGAAACATCATTACGGTATGCTTTGGGCACGGTGCCTTAAGCATAAAGCATCAACGGATCTCGATAACCACAGCAAGCTACGGTATTCGAGCACCACTATTTTTTGAGAGCTATATCGAAGTAGCAATTTCATAGCATTCGTCCCACCTTGCACCAGGTTTTACCACCGAACCTGGAAGGCACAATACCTTTTTTCTCCTATAGCACCAACGCAAACCTATGTTACTCCTATTTTCTGGCAATAATTTATCAGATCTCAACCGAATCGTTCTGCACATATGTATTGTGGAAAAAACTGGCTGGGCCAAGATGTTATGAGCTTGGGAATCTGATAAAGTCGAATCATCAAACACCGGAGTAGCGGTTGACTTAAGGTTATTCGATCAACTGCCGATATTGGCAACCCGCCATAACCACCAAAAAAGGAACTCTCCGCTGTACTGGGGGATAGGGGAAAGTCTGGCGAATGTAGCTCACAGAATTTCTATGTGATTGGCAGCCAAGACTTCGCCAGACTTTCCCCTACCCCCCAGTACTGTAGGACCTCACGATGGGCTTAAGGTTTATTGACGCAACCCCCCTAGCTAAATTACGACGATTGACGAGGCGGAAGCGGTCTGGACCTTCATGGCCTCCCACGTATCAGTTGCATAGATTACGTCTGCTGTTTGTTTGCTATTTGTTTGTCGTTTGTTTGCTAGGCGGTTTGCTACGGAGAGAAGTTGTATATAAGGGGCCCTGATTCCCCTCAGAAGGACATGAACCAAGATCGAGAGAGACAACAGCGAAGAACATCGTCAAGGACAGGCACAAGAGCAGAAGGCCGAGAAACAAGAACGAGGAAGAGGAGCGAAGGACATCGGCGTTGGTATCGTCAGGATTGAAACTCGTCTTTTATTTATTCATTTCTTTTCTTTTAATTGTCATTGCTTTTAATACTTTACTTTACACCTTTGGATTCTGAACGTCCGATCGATACTTAATTGAGTTTTCTTTTTCCTCTGTTTAGCCCCAGAGCCTAAGGTGGTTCCGCTGCCATCGTCCCACAAAAGAACGCCAACCCCCCCGTCCCCACAACAGTACACCATGAAGACAAGGCTGAAGGGGCGTAGTCCTACCCCTTTGTGGAAGCACAAGAGAGCTTCTTAACTTTATCCGGACATCTGGGGTTAAGTAATTGTTAACGCGAGTCTCTACTTATAAGAGTACTCATACAAGTACTGTACAAGTTCACAAAAATGGGTTCTCGAGGAGATATCATATTGGTACGGTAATAATTAGCTTTATGATTACAACTCACCAGTAAATGCAGCTAAATCACGGGTTATGAGTTTACCGGCACTCGTTCAATCTTTCCACCCACCTAAGGCCTATGGCGGCAAGTATGTCACTGGTCTCCACCAAGTTTCCTCATTGAATCTGCCTAAACTACTAGAAAAATTGATGACTAAAATTACAACTGGTTTAGTGCCATGGTACCCGAGTAGGCATAAGGTAAGTACCGTATCCTTTCGCAAAAGTCGGATTCGTGCTAAGGAGGGTTTGTCCAATCGCTGTCCGACTTTCACTTAAAGTGTGGCGATTTGGGGGTCTTCGTGCTCTCTCGTTGGCTCGGTTGCCCTTAACCGTGCCAAGGTTCCTGCCGATTATGTAACGGCGAGCGGTTCCAAAATCTTGCAGCACGCCTATGGCGTGCCTAATGGCTCAACGCAACAATTACCAGGTAGACCAAACTCGGAGCCAATTCCTCCACCCCAATCCACTCAATAATGTCTGAAAATTACATAGCTGTCGAAGCGGGATCCATAATACCTGTCAAATGTTTTTTGAATTTGAAAAACAAAAACCTGCTATAATATCCAGGAATTTTGCTCATAATTATAAGCCAGAATTTGCCTACCCAAGTGCTTGTCTCAACACCAGAGCTCTCTCTCACCTGTTTTTCATTAAATAAAATATATTTAGTTACTTAGATGTGTAACATATCCTACCTAGTGTTGGGACATGCAGTAGTAATGGGATACTATTTAGAAACTGAACCCCAAGTTTGAGAATTGAATAACCATGACACTTTTACTCTTGCTGATTGTAATTTAAACTTTAGTTACATCATAGTATACAACTAGGAGAATAATTCTATCAACCAAAATTAGTCAGTTTCTACATTTTAGGTGTAGCAAATTACCAATAATGTCAAAGTAACTGAAAATATATACCTGGTATAAAACAGCATACATGAATTCAGGAATCAAGGCACCTGGAGAATGTTTTCCATAAACTAGTAGTTCAAGAGGAAAGAACATAGGGTACTGAGTTCGAAAAAAAGTATCATGATATCATCCCAAGTCATTTCATTGAACTTAGTGCAAAAAGTTCCTATTGAAGTAATACTAAACTTCAAAAAAGTGACAATACCAAAAATAATCTCCCAACCTCCAAAAAAGACAAAACTGGACAATAATGCCACTGAAGAAGATATCAAGGAGGAGAGAATCCTTGCAGTAGTTGAAGCTCATCAAGCTCATCCTCAGCTCTCAGTATGCCTACTTTCAGACATGTTTCAAGTTCCTAAATCCACTCTCAACAACTAAATTACCAACAAGTTTATCTCTGCCAAACAAGGATATAAAGGGCAGCAACTTTTGTCCCTTGCAGAGGAGGTAGCCTTGACCTCCTAGATTATAAAATAGGATGATTTCAGATTTCCTCCATATTACCATCATGTTTTCCAAATGGTACAAAGTCCTTTAAGAGGTAGGGTGTGAAATAATGCAATTGGAAAATACTGATTAGACCATTTCCTTGTAAGATACCCTAAATTAGACTCAAAGGTTGGCAAGACACTCAATAAGGAGAGAGCACTAGCAACTGATCTTGACTTATTCAATATTGACCTTGATCAGTTCTATCATATTAGGTGCAAATATCATGTGTCTGATAAAAATACATGAAATACAGACAAGAAGGGTTTTGCCATTAGACTTGGAGGAGTGAGTACCATAGTTTGCTGTACTTCTTGCCATAATCCAAGTATTATCCAGGATGGTAGAAGAGAATAGATAATAGTTGTTGAGGTTATCTCTGGTAGTATAAACTTGAAGGTACCAACCTCTCTCATTATCTTCAAGACTAGAGTATACTTGATGAGCCATCATATGAATATTGAGATAAAGGAAAACAAAGATACATTCTTCTCAATATCTCCTAGAGGCTATACCAATATCTAGATGATATTCAAGTAGTTCACAGATGTATTTGAGATCCAGATAAGACTCTCAGTTAGAATTAAACAATACTAGATCTTACTTCTTGATAGACATTCATTCTATGTAGAGAACTTTGAGTTCATTAAATATGTGATCAAGTATAATATTCACCTTCTCTATCTTCTATCCCATTCAACCCATATTTTACAACCACTGGATGTAGGAATCTTTCCACTACTGGTAACCTATTATTATCAGAAATTTGAGGATCATGTGCATGAGTAAGGACTATATAGAAAAATCAAGAAGAATAATGTATTCTCAATAATGTAGTGAGCTTGAACCAAGATATATACAACTAAGAATATGAGAGCTACTTGGAAGGCATGTGGACTTATCCCTTTCAATAGAAATCATATCTTAAAAGATCCAATACTTCAGGTAAAGATGGTTCCAAAAACCTCCCTGTCAGCTTGCAGGCCTAGACTCAGAGCTTGGGAATCCCACCTAGCTGACTCTGCAGAGCTTGATTTTATTGATTCAAAAGCGAATGCCATTTCTAAAACTGAAGCCAATTGCAATGTTAAATTATTACTCACTCAATGTTTTAAACAGGTAAGAATAAGTGATGCAGAGAAGCTACTTACAGAACAAGATACTGAGAAGACAAGGTAACTTCTCAAACCTACTAAGGCTAACTGGAGACAACTTCTGAGTGGCCTTCTTCTGAGTATAAAGTAGCTTGAAAACCTCTATTATAAGAGAAAAGAAATCCAATAAGAAGTCTCTTTCTGCTGAGCCTATAAGGTAAAAAAAGTAGCCTTGAAAGTAAAAAACCTTGCATCTCAGAGGAAGAGAAAAAAAAAATACCCACCTATGAAGGTAGAAGTCAAGGTACTACCTGATAGTGCTGAGGATGTTACTGAGTCAGATGGAATAAGTAATGGTGTAGAAAGTAATAAGGAAATTATTGTCAAGGTATGTCTCAAAATATAACTAAAATTACAAACTTTAAATCTAATGACTCCATACTTACAAACTACTTAACCAATTTCTAAAACCTGTATCTTAAGGCCAAGACTTCTACATAATTATGTCACCAAATAGTAGTATGATCCTAATTATTCTTTGTACTTAGATTCACTAGTTATTGGATAATCACAATTTCTCATTTACTTGATATCTTTATATTGTAATTATTTTGTAAATATAGGTAAAGCTACAATCTTTTCTATATAAATACATACAAATTCCACAAGCTACCTCCCAAAGTTACAATATCTAATATATAGTTGTTGTTGCATTATATACTGTACAGTTCAGTTAACCTCAATTTTGTAAAGTCTCCCATTACTACAACATGTCCCAATACTAGATAGGATATGTTAATACAGTATATGAAGTCTAAGGTAGTATTAAGGCAAAATATAAAAAAATAATTACAGAGTCATAATTATCAACAACATGGTGTAGGCATACTGCAAGATTTTGGAACTACTTGCTGTTACATAACTAACAGGAATCTTGGCACAGATAGCCCCAATCTGACTTTTACAAAAGGATATGATATCTCATGACAACTATAGTGGTGGTGGATGCTTAGGGTATGGGGCTGCAAAGTTTACTAATGTTTGGCAGTTTGTTATCTGAAAATTTGATTTAAGATCACTAACAGCTCAAACAATGACAAGCCAAACAGGCCTTAAAGAATGTTAGGAAAATTCACCCTTTTCACAGTACCTGTATAAGGTGCACCCTTGTCCTATACATAGATGTGATTACACACTAATGCTAGGATACCAGCTCCAGCCATAAACAACTGATATTGGCTCTGTGGTAGAGCCTCATATCACCTTTGTGAAAAGTATAGCAGTGACTTTACAGTAAAGCTTCATAGATTATTGTATATGGTTAATTTATTTAAACCTTCTTACCATAAGCATGTCTTAAAGAAGAATATGCAATATGGCACAGTAGAGTCTTTGATTATTGATATTAGCATAAGATTGGTATGATATGGTATTGCATACTTCTTGAGCTTATAGACCGCCAGCTGATCCAAACATTCTCCATTGATAAAATAGATATGTACAGCACAAGAGTATTGAGATACATTTACTCTTGCCAGTATTGTATGGGAGGTTGATGGGACTTTTATAAAGCAACAACATTGAGATTACTTCCATCTTTCTCAAGTGATTACAATTTATCATTAAGGGCCTGTTCCGTTGGCCAAGTAGAAATCTATGGATCAATGTCCTTACACCCCTGACGAGATTGCATCCATTGCGAAATTCCTCCCTAATAAATAGTTGATCACTCTGAGAGTTGCCTTTAGAGAAAAAAATTTTCACAAGGGGTTCAATCTCGTGAGAGGTGTAAGGACGTTAGATATCTAGAAACAAAAAAAAAATTCCATAGAAAAAAAATTAAAGAGGGTTTAGGTGAGGTCATTAGAACATCCAAAAAAAAATTACAAAGGAAGCAGTGTAAGTGACTACTTTTATTGGCTCAGGTCCTGCTTGGCTCACGCCATCAGTAAGGTAAAACCTTACAAAATGTCAACCATAATGTTTCCCAATGTACAATTTGTAAGGTAGGGAAACATACGGTACTTAAGTCAGGGAGGTGTTGCCAAACAGTCCAAGCAACAAGTGTAAGGTTAGATGAAAACATATGGGGCTGCCTCATGGTTCGGACCTTGGATATTTAACATAGGGTTTAATAAAAGCAGTCAACACTGTAAAAAAGAGGGCAAAATAGAAGGAAGATAATGTAGAGTACTGTAGGGTATGTGATAAATGAATGTTTTGTGTTTGTTAGAAGTGGGAGAATTCTACTTATGGGGGTATAACCTAGAAGAACTGGTCACACTTTTTTTTTTCTTTTTTTTTTCTCATTTCACGCTACAGTCGCACCCCGTTGTCCCAGATGGTCAAAATCCGAAGAATCTGTCCGGACAGCGAATGATCCAAGGGATTCAGGATTCGCAGAGATTCATCCGGGACAATGAAGAATCCGATAGTGAGGTCCGGGACAACGGGATACGACTGTATATAATCCTAGTTACCTCTGAAAAGGTAATTCATAAGGTTTTCAAATACAAGTTACTGGCATGTAGAGCCCGAACACAGTGATTAAAATTTGTATGGCAAATTGTCTATGCGTATCTGAGCACCCATACTAAATTTGAACTCAAACGTTCTGGTTCTCCATCCCAGTTAACCTGTACAGCATCTCTAAGGCTGTGTGGCCAAACGGACAAACCTTATGAAATCCCTTCCACAAGGAAACCCCTTTCAAAATGCATTTTGTAAGGGTTTACCTTACTGATGGCGCGAGCCAAGCAGGGCCTAAGTTGCTCAGTCTCTCCTCCCGAGTAATATTTTCTCAAAAACAACTTTTTGGTAATTTTCAGAATTAGAAATTTCCTCGGGTTCGTTCGGTTTTCTTAATACGCAATCCACGGATTGGTGTCAGATCTATAGATTCTTGTTGCAACCGAACGGGCCCTAAGTGTCTTCTGTGCCAGTGCAGGGCTTCTCGTACTGTTCCATTTAAAATGCTGCGCCACGGATGTTAGAATTAGAATAATTTACTGAAAGGTCCAGCACTGACGGGTAACAGGAGACAACCACCCCTTTGGCTATTGTGGCGTAGTCGAGGAAGACATTCTTCTATTAGGGTTTCCAATGATTAAATGACCTGTATGACTCCGATCAACATTTCTCCTTTGAGCTGTTTGGTCAGACTGCTTTACCCTTTTGACTCCCTTCTCACCTCTAAATATTTAATCGCCCATACAACACCCAACCCATCATAAACCAACAGATACGTATCCTTAAGCTCTCAACTAACGATGGGACGTCCACCGCTCGTGTGGGCAGCTGTTGACGGCCACGAAGAAATATTGAGGCTACTACTGCAAAAACCCTCCATCAACCCCAACTTAAAAGACGAAGACGACGAAGACGATGGAACAGCACTCTGGTGGGCTGCAAAATATGGCCATGAAGGGATAGTACGAATGTTGCTGGACCGGCAGGATATTGACCCTAACATACCAGCATTTTCGGGCAAAACACCGCTCGTGGCAGCTTGGTCCGGTAGCCATGATACCATAGCAGAGTTACTATTAGCCCGAAGCGATACGGACTACAACAAACCGGACGCAAACGGCGATACCCCAATCTGTTGGGCCGCAGCTAATGGCCTCGACAATGCCGTCAAGTTATTACTCGCCAAAGACGAAATTGATTACGAGAAGGCAAACAACGATGGCGACACACCGCTCGGACTCGCTGCGCGGGAGGGTCATGTAGAGGTAGCGCGCCTGCTATTAGATTTGGAGGATATCGAGACGGACGTGCCAGGGAGAAACGGCAGGACAGCAATTCTGAATGCTGCCATTGGTGGCTCCGAGAACATAGTGAAGATGCTTCTAGAGCATAATGATATCAACGTCAACTCTACAGATGTCTGGAATCAAACGCCATTATACTGGGCTGCCAGGAATGGACATTCGGGTGTAGTTAAGCTGTTGCTAGCTCGGAACGAAATACAACCTAACCTATCGGATGTCGACGACGAAACACCGCTCCGTTGGGCTGCATATGAAGGTGACGAGGGAATAGTAAAGATGCTCCTGGATCGGGATGATGTAGACCCTAATGCCGCTAACAACACGGGCCTATCGCCTATCCATGTTGCTGCGCACGAGGGTCATGAGGAAATTGTGCGAATGCTGCTTGCACGGCCGGATCTCAATCCGAATGCTCAAGACATTCAAGGTCTAAATTCGCTGTACTGGGCCGCTAGGAACGGGAACTATCCAATCGTGAAGATGCTCCTGGAACGCGGTGATTATGAACCGAATGTGATAGATACTGATGGCAAAACAGCACTTTCCTGGGCCGTGCGCTTGGGATACGATAGGGCAGTAAAATATTTACTAACCGCAGACGGCATCGACCCCAACCTTCAAGACGACGATGGAAAGCCACCGCTTTATTGGGCCGCATGGGATGGGCGCGAGAACATTGCGAAAATGCTACTGGCTCATCCTGATATTGATCCTAATCTAGTGGACGGCGAGGGCAGAACACCGCTCATTACCGCCGCGAGCCGAGGTTATGAGGAGGTGGCGGCCCTCCTACTAGCACATCCCCAGATAGACCCCAACCTGGCCGAAAATGAACTGGAAACACCGCTCACTCGGGCTGCCCATCATGGACGTGATGAAGTTGTGAGACTGCTGGTGGAGCGGGAAGATGTACAAGTCAATGTTCAAGACGAAGCCTCTCAGACACCACTCCGTCTGGCCGCAGCGCGTGGGCACACAGAGACAGTGAGGTTACTACTCCAACGGGCAGATATTCAGGTCAACCTGGTTGACAGCTCAGGAGAAACACCACTGAATTGGGCCGCATATAATGGACATGAGGAGATTGTCAGGATGCTGGTTTCTCGTCATGACGTTGACATTAATCTAACCAACAACACAGAACAGACACCGCTCCGCGCGGCGGCATTCAGCGGATATCACAAGTGCGTGAGATTACTGCTTGACCGAGCGGATGTTAACGTGAACTGTCCAGACGAAGACGGGAATTCACCGCTAAACTATGCCGCAGCCAACGGCCACGTGGAGGTTGTTAAAATGTTACTCAACCGGGCAGATGTCGACATCAACTTGGCCGATAACGACGACGAAACACCTCTACGAGCGGCGGCATATAACGGACACGCTGAGGTAGTCAAGATGCTACTAGAGCGGAAGGATGCCGAGGTTAACGTCCGGGATTGCGAAGGCCAATCAGCGCTCAATTGGGCAGCATACAAGGGACACGATGAGATAGTAAAATTACTATTAGAACGGGAAGATATCGATATCAACACAGTCGACGTCGCCGGACAGACACCACTACGCTCCGCTGCATTCAGCGGACACGTGGGGGTATTCAAGATGCTAATGGGACACCCGGCCGTCAAAGCCGAACTCAGAGACGAAGACGGCCGAGGACCACTATACTACGCAGCGAAAAACGGCCACGTAGAAATGGTAGAAATGCTCCTGGCCCTACCAGACCTAGACGTCGACCGCGCCGACAATGATGGCGACTGGCCAATCCTCTCCGCTGCCATGAACGGCTACAAACAAATCGTCGAGCTACTCCTGGCTCGGGGCGCACAGCCAGACCTAGTCGACAAGGACGGCCAAACCGCGATATTCTGGGCCGCGTACAACGGACACACCGAAATCGTGGAGATCTTGCTCGCTTGCGACGACGTAAACCCCGATCGGCCGGACAAGGACGGTCAGGCATCGCTGTTCTGGGCATGCCAGAATGGCCATCTGGAGATTGTCAAGATGTTGTTGGCCCGCGACGACGTTACGGTTGATCTGGCCGATAAGGATGGGAAGACCCCGCTCACGCAGGCGCAGCAGTCGGAACATGGGGAGATTGTGGAACTGCTTTTGCAGAAGTTGCCGCGTATGAGGGTTGCTGTGGAGGTGGGTGGGGAGGAGGCGGGTGAGGGGGCTAGTGTAGGGGCTAGCGAAACACCCGCGGAGTAGTTTCTTTTTTCTTTTCTCTTGGATGAACTCAAGTAGGGGTTCGGTGGGAGGTGGTATTGTTGTAGGTTTATAGTAAGTTGGGTCGAAAATAAACTTTTGGGCGGGACGTATCGGAGATTATTGGTAGTGAAATATGCGGCGGGGGGAATGATGGCGACAGGTTATGGTATGTTCAACCACACTTCTGCGAAGTTGTAGTAAGTTACTAACATATAATCCTCAGTTCCCTTGGTCAAAAACCCCCATCTCAGCAATAACCTCACCACCTCCACCAACCCTAATACCCCCCTGGTACGCCCCCTCCCCCGAAGCCCACCTATGATACACAAAGACTAACCAACCTTAATTATCCAGCTCACAAACCCCCCCCCCCCCAACCCCAAAATTCCTTTCTCACTACCTACTCTACCCATCATAAACCCCATCCTCCGTCTATACATACACACATACATTCCTACCGTTCTTCTTCCCCTTCCCCCTCTTACTCTTCCTATTCTATCCCATCCACCAATCCATGTCCTCCTATCTGTTTCCGTTTCGTTTCTCTTTCGTTTCTGTTCAATTTTTTTCTCAAAGTGGAGTTATCACGGGGCGTTAGGTTTTTCATGAACAAAAAATCGATGTTCTTTTTTGTGTACTTTTCGGAAGATGTATGGGGGGAAGCGCTTGGGTTAGTTGTGGAGGAAGGGAGGGAGTAGTGTATTCTGGGGTTTAGAATGTTTTTTTTTGTTTTTAGCTTATTTGCTGTTGGGTTATGTGTGGTTAGATAGATTATGGCGGCGGGTGTGAATGTTGAGTAGGTATACCATTCTTATCAAACTGTTATCGTATTGTACGTACATGTTCATCCGATTTGAGCAGTAGTAATTTTTGCATAATATCAAACCGTACCCTCCCCCTCCTCCTCCCTCGGCGAAATGAGCCCAATCCACCCAAGCACCCAATCCATCATAAAAAGCAGACAACACCCCACCCATCATCATCAATCTTCAAACCCTCTTCTTCTCCTTCCCCCCCTTCCCACTACCTTCCCCCTCATCAATCCTCCTCAAAATCTCCCCCCCAAACCAAACCGTGCACCAAGCCGGGAATAAAATCCAAAGCGAACTCGGCACGGCATAACACCAGATAAACGTACTCAAATCATTACTACCCCCTAATCAGCCCCCCCATTACGAGTACAAATAAAAATAAAAATAAAAAAAGAGAGAAGACTTACTGCAACACATGCCTCCCCCCCGCGAAAACCTCATTCAGCAAATACAGCATTGTTTTCGACAATGTCATTACCACCGCTGCAAACCCCACAACCAGTCCACCGGCACTGCCAGCGCCGGTGGAGGAGTAGAGGTAAAGGTAGAGAATGTTGAGGGCGGATTCAATTAGGTTCATGAAACTCTGCGCCGCCGGGAAGCCGTCTTGCTCGCTGAGGGCGTGGGCGCTGTAGACGTAGTCTACGGTTGCGTAGAAGTTGTGGCCCCGCCATAGGAATGAGAGGGGATTGGGGGTGAAGGTGTGGGGGCGGAGGAGGATGAATGCTGCGTCCTATTATAGGGAGATGTTAGCTAGGGTGGAGGGGTGGAAAGGGGGGGGAAGGGGAAGTACGTAGAGGACTACTGGTGTTGAGAGGAGGAGCCAGAGTAGTATCACTTTTGGGGGGTTTCTGGATGGCATTTTTGTGGTGAAGGTGAGTGTTCCTGAGGAGTTTGGGAAAGGAAAGGGAAATGGAAAAGGGGAAGGGAGGTTACGTTATAAGTCCACCTACCGCTACACCCGCACTTACGGTGTGGTAACAGCGAACGATAGAATAGATGGGAAACTGGGACACGGAATTCGTGAACTCTGATTGGAGCTTTTCGGTGACCCGAGCCAATCGATATCCGTGCTTCAACCCCTCGTTTTCCGGTTTTTTTTTTCTTTTTTTTCTACAGCTCGCTGTAGGTACTCGGGTATGGTCATAAAGGGCGGAAAAAAAAGGATCAGCAAAGTCAGGCGGGGAAGTTGGGAGACATGTTGCAATGTGGAAAAAAATGTTGCCTCGGCAGACATCAGGAAACCGGATTGAGAGTATGTACTCGAATATCTTAATAATACGAGTGGGACGCAAAAAGTGAGTGGGCACAAGCGATTTTACTGCAAAAATAGCAGATTTCACACCACAATATTACGCTGGAGAAAATTCACAAAAATCCAAACTATCCATAGAGCCACTGAAAGCAGTAAGGACATCATCTTCTATGTACAAATGTCCACTCAATTCCCAACTCCTCAAGAGTGGTATGCAGTTGAACTCTCAAATTCCGCCAAGACACAGCTTTCCCAGCAAAAACAACAGTCTTGGCGCAATTTTGAGGAAAGTTTTGTTCCCTCTTGATACTACTCTTCAGAGAATTTAAATTCATTTGAGGTTACAGTAGAAGTCAAGTAGTCTACATCTTTTCTCAACACTCTATGAAGTTATCCTATTTTTAATTCAAGTATTGGTGCTGGAATAAGTGTGCGAAATTGGCCATTTTTGGTGTAAAATCGCTCGTGCCCACTCACTTTTTGCGTCCCACTTGTACAAGGCATCACCAACCTAAGAAACCTAGGTGCCAAGAAAACCAAATTGTTTTCTGAGCCCCTAGGGACACTCAGGCCTTTTTGTTAGCTGTATATGAATGAGTGCTTATCTTATCTACATTGGGTTTGATCATGATAAGATCTCAATACGTGGGTAAAAATATTTCATAGAGTTGAGGAAACCAACAAATACATAACTATTGATATTTTACAAGTCAAAGGAAGATTATTTAGAAGGTTAAGTATCACTTACTCATTTACTTCCTTCTCATATAACTTCATTGCTATCTCTTGTATAGAATTATTGAATCCATATTTTTCAGCATAAGAGTTTTTTTTTTTTATTGATTCAAACAGTTTCACAAAAGCTTTGTGCATGTACCATTTTACAACTTGAGGATTAAATTCCTTTGAATCTATTAAAGTAGTTAGAAACTATACAGGTCGACCAAAACCAAGATTCTGGATGACTTCAAGTTCTTTGCCAAGAGTTTCTTTTATAATTACCTTTATGCTATGCCTGTATTTTTGTTGAGTGTGTTTATTAGTACTTAGTGCAGGGGAGAGTCAACTTAAACTCTCTGGACTTGAATTAAACTTTGGAAGCTGCTAGCTTGACATAATTATACTTTCTATTAAAGTGTTGGTACCAGTAAGAAGTATTGATGTATTAGTAGTAAATTAGTGTTGAGCCTCACTTTAGTCATAGCTTGTATATTGAAGAAAAAATTCAGAAATCTTTGTTAGCTTTAATCTTATATTTATTGGTTTCCTCAACTCTATAAAATATTTTTACCTAGGTATTGAGATCTTATCATGATCAACTCCAACATAGATAAGATAAGCACTGATTTGTACATGGCTAATAAAAAGGCTTGAGTGTCCCTAGAGGCTCAGAAAACAACTTGGTTTTCTTGGTACCTAGGTACTGTGGGGGTATTTTCATGGTCTATTATATTTTGCATATAGTAGAGAGTTTTCCCTGTTAGCACTAGCTAGTTTGATATAGTTAGAGTGAAGGATAAACAGGTAACTGATATAGGGAATGAGTACTATGAGAATGAAAAGTAGTTTCTAGATAGTAGCAGTGGTGGAAAAGTTAGGTTTTAGTTGGTAGACCTAGGAAATTGTAGCTAGGTTTTGAGTTAATGTGATGGGGTTTTGTTGTAATTACTTGACATGTTATAGATTTCCTTATATGGGAAGCAACAACTCCAGCTGTTAAAGAGACAACAGAGATGAGACAAGACAAGTAATAAATAATAGTTACTATGAATACGAATATATTTTTGTCCCCTTTTTTCCAAGTTTTATTTTTCTTTCTTTCACAATAGTGATTTCCTTCAATGGATTTGTTTTTCTTGGACAACTATTCAACTTCTGGCTGTGCAAGCAGCGTTTTGCCCACACCTCATAGTGTTTATTCCTCTCTTGATCGATGGCTGCCTGCTTACATCGGTTTTACCCTTTGGAGAAGTGAACCTTCTCTATTTTTTGTGTTGTTGGCCAGGACCCGTTCTTGTCCTTTCGGTACCCTAGGATGACGGCATCTCCCACACAAGCAGCTCCTCTCAGTTAACTTTTTGTTCTTTACTTTTTTTCTAGTATTATTATCCCTTTCCTTTCCTTCTCAATACTACCTTAGGAGAAGCTTCAAGACCCCCTCCCCCTTGCAAACATGCAATTTGGTTATGTAGTCTACCATCATGGACAATCACCCCGCGCAACAGCCTCGGATTTCAGGTGTACTGAAACACGGGCCTTTTTCCACCTACACACCTTAATCAACACCCCTGATCCTCGTTTTGGCACCCAAAGTTTTCCGCCCTTAATGACCATACCCGAGTACAGCGGATACCCGTCCCCTTACTGTAGCCTAATTTTTATTCCCTTACCGTATCATAAATTGTCATATCATATATGCCGTAACCAGTAGTTGCGGTACCGACTCAGATTCAAACTCAAACTCTGACATACCATACCGGTATTGTAACACACGCCTGCAAGTTGGAGGTGAAAAAGGAAAGGTCGGCGCGTACCCACCCATCTTAGTGTAAATTGAATTGAACCTGCTTTTCTAACAGCTGTGCTGCTGTGCAGTCCTGAACTCTATACACTCACACCTGAGGGAATTACCCACATGTAGACAGTACGGCACGGTAGGTGTTAGGATACCGTAAAATCTCGCTCATAATGAACTGGCCTGGACTAGGACTTTTCAGAATCTCCAGTACTAAAAAAAACTAAGCTTTTGGGAATTTTTGAAAAGAAGAGATATTTGGCCTATCATCAATTTTAGAAACTTCGTCGATTGCAAACTGCCCTGGTCTAGGCCAGTTCATTATGAGCGAGATTTTACGGTACGATAAATTGTTCCGTTACGATAGAGCGCGGTATTGGCTGATATTACTCTGTGGACTGAATAAAGGAAGATTACAGTACCGGATGGAGTACCGGTACGATTCCTTGCCTGTTACATGCTTGAGAATTAATCTTCAGAGCAACACCGTACTTTCATGAACTCTGTACTTTACTACCGGTATACGATACCTGAGCCCTCAATTCCCGATAACCTACGATTAAAAAGGTGCAGAGCGGAGGATGGGAGATTAGTGATTGGCATAAAGTAAGCTCAAGCTTAACTCGCCCTACACTATGATACACTGCTCTAGCGATTGTTAGTTAGTACCGCATTATCTCACACGAGAGCCCCCCCCTCCCCCAGATTAGGCTAGCACATATTAAAATTGGCGCTAAGCTAGTTTGGTCATAGTCCAATATCAGAAATGCCTTGTGCACAGTTGGAGGACAAATTTCCTCTGAACATAAAGGGACACTGCTGCTCGAAACCTTCCACCAGCATGAAGCAACACTATCATAGAAGCTTACTTAATTCCAACACAACAGGTATCTCCATGCTACCAAACTAGAATTCATCTCTACCCCAATGAAAGTCAAACTCAACCCCATCCTCATCAGCTTCATCCTCAGTTTTATTAAGACCAGGAAACTATTCCTCAAAGGTCTAAGTTTCTCCAGCTTGGAGCAACCTGTTATGGGGAAGCTTAACTGAAGAAAGAGGTGGTTGAGTCTTGGCCATTCACAAATAGTAATAAAGATAATGAAAATTATCAGGTAGGCTCAGTAAGAAACAAGTCTCTGGAAATTGTGTGCACAAAATTGTTTTAAGATAATAACTTAATATCTTGATAAGATCTCTTGTCTGTCACTTGATGGTTCTAATAGCTTGGGAGCACCTCAATATTTATATTCTGCATCTGGGTAATTGTGGGCTACAACTAATAACTATACTAACTAAGTATCTCCAGTGAAAATCTCATATCCTGCTAAAGTGCGAATGCTCATTGACCCTGAAAATATTCTGACCTACTTAGCTTTTAATATCTTCAAACTTCTATTTATTCTAGAGGTGTCATGCACTCCTC
The DNA here is from genome assembly GCA_003788595.2 of Choiromyces venosus 120613-1. Taxonomy (NCBI): domain Eukaryota; kingdom Fungi; phylum Ascomycota; class Pezizomycetes; order Pezizales; family Tuberaceae; genus Choiromyces; species Choiromyces venosus. The sequence continues at coordinate 180,135 of ML120431.1, forward strand.
CAGTAGGTAGTCTCTGATCTTATTAGCTATATGAACTAAGTTTGAGTGAGTTACTTGTAAGGAGTAACTACCAATTGTTTATCCCTGAAACATAAGGTGATCAGTTTTAATGCTCAGGCAAAACTAGCACTGTGCATGATATGCATGGTAATGTTTGACAAGAAATGATAAGACTTTTGCCCAGTATCAAACCAATGGTTCAGCAGGCAGAAAATCCCTCACTTGTCATCTCTCAAGTAGGACCTTTGGACTCTACTTCATTCAAAGCAGTAGGCTCAGTCATATGGTCAAGCCCTATGGTGCCATAGACTTGCAATATCCAACTTGAAGTCACCAATAGTTTTGTCAAAATGTTCTGTTACTTAACAACTATAATATTAAACTACCAGAACACAGGATGATAATGTGCTGGTGTCTTAACTGAATATCTTCATTCAACTTCCCACCTGTTGCCCAAGATGCCTTCTCATATATCCTACAGACAACATTCGGTCAGATAGACAGTGACAATGTATATGGTATTATGCTGAGGCTGTCAATATTCCAGGCTAAAGAGATGGGACACAATACAACTGTAATAAAGTCATGATGTGAATTCCCTACAAGGGAGCTGCAGGGGTATAATAGAATGGTTGAATAGTGGGTAAGAGGTCCAAGGTGGTCTGTGACTCTAACAGTAGCTCCCTCTCCCTAGATTTTGTCTTGAATATCTTCCACAATTATTTCTTTCTAGAACTCAATCTGGTAGGATGAAAAACCTTTTGCATTTGCTTGTCTACATGAGGAAAACCTTTCCATATTATTCTACCTCCATCCTTCCAGACATCTCCAGATTTGACCTATAAAATTCCTGCACTAGTTCCACTACACGTTCTAACTACTCCGGTGGCTCCCAGGTGTTCTCGTCTTCAGAATAACCTTTCCATTTCACAAAGTATTGGAGTTTGTAGAATTGCTTATTGCAACTGCAAACTCTCCTTATGTACAAGATGATTTCACTCCTTACTACCTTATCCACTTCCCATTCTAAATCTCCTTTGATTTCTTCTAAGTGGTGAGGTGGTTGGGCCTGACCCAGTTGGTTGGACAGCTGATAGGGTTCAAGTAATAATACGTGCAAAACAGGATGTATTTTCCATCAGTCTAGTATTTTGAGTTTGAAGGCATGTTCACCTCTTTTCTCCAATACCTTAAAGAGTCCATATAACTTTGGACTCAGCTTTTTTGATGGTCATTTTGTCTGTATATTTTTTCCATTTAGCATTACTTGATCACTAACCTTAATGTCAGGTTGATCAAGAACCTTTCTATCATGATATTTGGACATAGCTTCCCAAGTACATTCCAGCATATTGGTAGCTTGTTCATGTATTGTTTTTATCCAATGAGTATATGTGGTAGCTCCAGAGTTTTAAGCTTCTTGTTCCTTCATCCACTCTATTTATGGGTGATATTCATAGTTTGTATAAAAGGGAGTCATTTTATATGCATTGGTAATTGAATTGTTATAAGCATGTTGGGATAGGAGGAGGAGTTGATACCAATGGTACTGATCATAATTAACAAACCTTCATAGGTAACCTTCTAGCACTTGGTTGGTTCTTTCAGTTTGTTCATCTGTTTGAGGGTGATAGGCAGTTGACATCCTTCGCTTTATCTCTAGGGCTTTGCACAGTGATTCCCAAAATTCTCCTGCAAACTTGGCATCCATATCTGAGATCATCTCTATTGGTAACCCATGAAGTTTCCAAACTTCTCACAAGAAAATGTTTGTAATATCTTTTGCAGTTGCACTTTCCTCCAAGCTGATGAAGTCAGACATTTTAATGAACTGGTCCACTACTACCATTATTTGAGTAAATCCTTGTGACTTTGGTAGTTGGACAATGAAATCTGTAGAGATTGATATCCAAGCTGCATGTGGTACTTGTAGAAGTTCAAGTAACTCAAACTACATATGTTGTGGGGATGTATTATGTTAACATTCATCACATGACTGAATATAGTCATGACTCCATCCTGCTATGCCTTTCCAATAGAAGTCTTGTGTGACTATTTCAAGAGTTTTTTCCTGCCCAAAATATCCTACTACTTTAGAATCATGGCATCCATTTGCAATTTGTATCTGGAGGTTGTCACTTACTGGGATGTATAGATAATTTTTGTAGTATAGTAGGCTTTCATGTAGTGTCCAAAATTTTGGTGTTTCCTTTCCATCTTCTCTTAGTTTTTCTAACTCCTGTCTTCTTCCTAACCACTCCTCATCCGGCTCTACTGCATGTGTAACCTTTACTAAAAAGTCTAATTCGAACTTTCTGATGTTAACCTTTGATATTATTGCATTAGACAATAATTTGATTTCTTGACATAGTCGGAGGTGACTGTCCAGGTTGGCCTTATCAAAGTATTCATTGTCTTCTTGGTTTACTTCTAGTAGATATATGGATTTTTGTTCAAGGAGGTCAGTACTCCCAAAACTTAAATTTGCTTGTTCAGTTTTGTCGAACTCCAAGACTTCCTGCAGTTCTGAGCTGTCCATCCTTTCAACAATTAATTTGGCAATGCAGTCTTCTTTGCTGACTTTATAACTAGCATCCTTAAGGTTAACTATTAGGACTTTAATTTCTCCTGTATAGTCTGCATGGATTACTCCAGCACCTATATGTATTCTGTGTCTTAGGGCTAGGCCACTTCATGGAGTAATTAGAGCATAGGTTCCTTCTGGCAGTCCAATGGCTATTCCTGTCTTAACTAGTATTTGACCTCTAGCTGGGACTATAGTGTCCTCAGTGCTGTATAGGTCATATCTTACTGCTCTATTTGATCCTCTTGTAGGGATCTTAGTATCCTTCTGAACTTGGCAAATATGTATTTTTGTTGCTGCTTCCTCTATTTTCCAGTTCTATTCATCTTCTGTCATTTGAATTGTTAAACTGTCGTGGTGAAGATCCTCCAACCCAGGAGTGCTCCACATCAATGCAACCTGAATAAAGTATTGAGGTTTCAAAATTGATTTTTCACAATATGTAGCTCCCCCTTCAGGACAGTACTCCAGCTGTCGACTCAGTGCATACAGCTTACTGCCTCTTATACCTAGGTGGTAAATAATTTGAAAATTAAAGTCCACCATTTTCTGAGCCCACTAAATTTGCCTCACACTCCAGACCTTCATAGTCAGAAAGTATTGAAGGTTCTAGTGATCTGTATAAATAGTGATTGGCACTTCCATTCCTGCCAAGTAGTAGTGCCACTCTTTGAATACTTCCACAATTGCCAGGAGTTCCTTATAATAGACATCATAATTTCACTCGGCTGGTCCTAGTTGTTGTGAGTGGAATACTACCAGGTGAAGCTTTTTGTCAATAAACTAAGAAAGGATGCAACTGAGTGTAAAATCGCTGGCATCTGTTTGGACCACTGTTTCCTTTTCTTTTAAACAGTAGTTACTTTAGACCAATGAATAATAGCTTATGATACAATGAAAATGGTGATTAGTCACTTGACTGGTAAAAACTCTGATGGCAACTGAAGGAGAAAAGAGGGGAGGTTCTTCATTCAATATGCTCAACAACTTCAAGTTGCTCAATAGAGAACTCTCAACTTTACACCTAACTAACATAATGGTAAAGACAAGAGTATATATGAAAAACTATAGCAAGAAAATCTTCCTATCATTCCACTAATCACTACAAATATCCAGTTGGTCACTCTCACACACCCTCTTCCAATCTTATCATATAAGTTCCCCTTTCCTCTCCAGACTCTCATGCTAACAAACAAATGAAAGACAAGCTTCACAAAAACTCTCATAGCTCTAAGCAATCCCTTTGACTCCTGTACCTATACTATTCCAGCACCTGTACTATTCCAGTACCTGTACTGTTCCAGCACCTATTCCTGTGCCTGTACTATTCCAGAACCCATACTGTTCTACCACCCATACCATTCCAGTGCCTGTACCATTCTTGTGCTTTCCTCCCATAGATGTAATATGCTGAACAATTGAACAAACGAATAGCTAAATGACTGGCAGTAAGACAAATAAATAGAAAAACAAATAAATGAATAAATGGGCAAATAAATAAGCAAACAAGCTATAGGTGAAACCTTTTCTGGGACCAAACAAACAAGAAACCGATGGGTAGATGAATGGACAGTGACTATGAGCATGCTGAGCAGCATCCACAGTTTCCAATAGTCCTACTCTGCAAGTTGTGCTGAACCAAAATAAAAAATAAAAATAAAAATCATAATTATAAAAAATAAAAAAACTTTCACCACTACTCTTCCTCTCATCTCTGTGACTTCCTAACTTCATTTGCATTTAGCATACTCCTACTCATGCTCAATATACTACCATCTCAGTACAAAACCTTTCTACCTTCTCCTAGCTCAGGCTTTTTGTCAAATAATCGGCAATCATATCATCAGTGTGAAGGTACTCTAAGGAGACTTCACTGGTAGATATCTTTTCTCTGATATAGTGTTGTTGGATTGCAATATGCTTTGTCTGGGCATGAAATTTGGGATTGTGAGTGAGAGTGATTGCACTCTGGTTTTCAACATAGATTTTGGTAATGGGTGCTAGCTGGGTAGAGTCTTAGGAAGGGGTTTCAGCTGGGTCTTCAGTAGGGTCTCCTGGGTTGATAGTATTTTCATGGTTGGTATTTTGCAATTCTATGATAAACTGGGAAACCCAAATAGCTTCCTTTATAGCTTGTATAAGAGCTATGTATTCAGCTTCAGTGGATGATAGTGTGGTGGTTTGTTGCCTCTTGTGTGACTATGTTACTGCTGACCTTATAGATCCCTCTATATCCTTGATCATACACACATAGCCACCAGTGCTTTTCCGAGTATTCAGGTCTCCAGCCCAATCAGCATCACTATAGAGTATTGAGTGAAGGGTGGTGTTGGTAAACAGATCAAGTATTAATTTCAGACTAGCAGTTTTACTCATATAGTGGAGTAGATATTTTGCAGCAAGTATATGACTTGTCTTGGGTCTATTGTTAAATCGACTTAGGGCTCCAACTGCATAGGCCATATCGGGTCTTATACATTGCATGAGATACATTAAGCTTTCAATCATACTCCGGTATTCCTGTTCATCTGTCTCCAAATCATGTTCAATATTCGCTTCAAGCTTGGTTCCAGGATTTGTGGGGTTGAGATGGTGAATGCATTAGCTAGATTGAATCATTCAAGGATTTTCTAAATATAAATAGCTTGATTTAGTATAACTTACCTAGACTCTGAAGTGATCACAATTCCTAGGAAGAAGTGAGCTTTTCCTAGGTCTGTGATTGGGAGTTATTCCGTGAGCAATGGTTTTGGTTCATCTACCATAAACTGGAGTCCAATCAAAAGAACATCGTCTACCTAAATGAGTGCCCAGCAACTGTATTTTTCATCTTCTGAGTTCTTCAAATATACAGCATGATCTTCCATACTTCTCCTGAAACTACATTTTCCTACCATGTATCGGTCCCACTCTTGATTCCAAATTCCCCCAAATTGCTTCAGTCTATATAAGTCTTTCAAGAGCTTACATACTTTCTTTCTCCTCAAACAAGTACTATCACTTTCTACAGCTAAACTCTCTAGAATTTACATGTATATTTCTTTTTCCAGGTTGCCAAGTAGGTATGCTGCTATAATATCAGTCTGATCAATTTCATAGTTTTGGACTGCAGCTAAATAGAGAATAATACAGAGGGATGTGAGCTTGACAACCAGGGTAAAGGTCTCTAGGTAATCAATGTTATAATACTGCATTAATCCTTTGGCAACTAAACCAGCCTTATATCTTGTGATTTCACCTCTAGTAATACAAACCTAGTATAGTTTGTAATGGTTTGACATGACATACAATTGTATGTCATGGTATTTCATTTGTTAAAAGTTTTGCACATGGCTCAGTTGAGTTATACAATGGTATGTTTTCGCACTATGACTCACATACGAGTCATAGGGTCTCACATGACTCACAGTTATGAGTCATAGTTATTTATGTTTGAATTTGATTGGTATGTTGAGTATTGACTCATATGAGTGATAAGGATTAAGAGGCATGACTTCGTTTATATGAGTCATGAGGTTTTGTACATGACCCCTTTAAGGTCATGGGACTTTTGCACATAACCAAGTATGGTCATGAGGTTATATGTTATGTAAGTGTATGAGTCACAGTTGTGACTCATTTGATTTGTAAGCAGATTGCTGGAAGAACTATATAAGGAGGTCAATAAGACCTGATAATTAGTTCTTCACGCAACCACCTAAGTTATTTCCTATCTATTATATTACAAATAAAACACCTTTATGCTCTTTATACACAGATCAAACAACCTGAGAGAAGGAACAAGACTAATATGAGTTGGCATTATAAGGACTTAGTATCAACAAAGGTTGACATCTAAGATGTAATGCAAGACAACTAGTATTAGAATTCTCGAAGGAAAGAGAATACAATAGAAGGTAAGTAAGATTACCTGTAAGAAAAGCTAACTACAGACTCATTCCCTGTTGTGAGATATAAGATATGAGAGGTCTTGTAGCAGATTGTAACATTTGGTTGCATCTTAACAAAAGCAACACCCAATGACAACAATAGCGGAAGCAGCAGGAGATCAACAGATGAACCCCCCTAGAGACCACAGAGAAGAACAGGAGGAAGGACAACCCCTGGCACTAATGGTAGAACAGCTAATACAAATCCTGGCTGGACTACAAGGGAAAAGGAGACCCAAAACAGAAAAACTGGAAACCTTTGATGGAGAACGAAGCAAACTACGAACATGGCTAGCAAAACTAAGGGTCTACTTTCAGGGTGTAGGGTAGCAGGAGAACCACAACATGGACAAAATAGTGTACATGACAAGTCTGCTAAGAGGGGATGCAGCTACCTTGATCACATCCTATATGCAAGGGAGTCTAATACAAGCCTGGGATGGATCCGGGGTACTCTTCCAGAGAGCCATCAGGGAGCAATTTGGAGCAATAGATGCAAGAGGAGAGGTTCAGATGAAACTCAAAGGGCTGAGATAAGGGAATAGGCCCATAATGGAATACTGGAACAGTTTCAGATTGACTGCTACTGAAGCAGGATTGGATGAAGTAATAAAAGGAGAATGGCTATTGGCAGGGATGGACCCAACACTACAAAATGCATGGGGAATAAATACAATGACATTCAAAAATATGGAACAGCTTATCCAATGGGCAATCACCAAGGAAACCAAACTGGTTATGGTTAAACATATTCAGAAAGGAAACAAGATAGGGGTAGCCCCACAAAACATAGATAGAACATTCAAACAGACCCCACCAGCAGGAGAACCTAGGGACCTAGATGCAACAAACTGAAAGAGATACCAAAGATTACCTGATGAAGAATGAAAGAAGTGCAGAAAAGAAGGATTATGCTACCAATGTGGAAGAAAGTGTCACCTGGCAAAGAACTGTCAAATCAAGAATGCCAACATGAATAGGCTAAAGATCTGAAAACTGGACATGGAAAAAGAGCAAGAAGAGGCTTTAAATGATGAAAGTCCCCAGGAATAGGTGGTCCTGGGGACAACAGAACAAAACCTATCAAAAGAAGGAAGATGTCCTCAGGAAATGATGGGCCAGGGGACGACAAGATAGAAACCATCAAGATTGCACACCTCAATGCTGCAATAACTAACAAAGAACTAAGGAACCTTGTATCAGACCACATCATGGTCAAAGTGCAACTCCACAACAAGCAACAACAAATATCAACAAATGCAATGATCGACTCAGGGGCAACTGAAGATTTTATAGACTGTAACTTTGCTATAAATCATCAGTTACCCTTAACAAAAATCGAAAAACCAAGAGATATATACATGGTAGATAGAACTGTATCAGATGCAGACCGAATCACCCATGTCATGGAAATCCCTATGGACATCGGAAGCCACAAAGAGAAAGCAACTTTCCTAGTGGTGAACCTTGTCACACATGAAGTCATCCTTGGCATGACATGGTTAAAAGATCACAACCCAAGGATCGACTGAAGAAAAGAAGAAATCACCTTCGATAGTGACAGGTGTAAGGCAGTATGCCTTGATACCTCTCCAACGGTATACACAGTACTAGAAAAGGAAGCAATTCGGGAGAATCTGAAAAGTTGGATTCTAAGATGCAGCACTGAAGATGGATCAAATCAGGAAATAATGGTCAAAAAACTGAGAGAAGACACAAGAATACCCATGAAGGGCTCGCAAAAGGCAGCAGGTAGGGACCTATTTAGCATAGAAGGAGTCATAGTCCCAGTGAGGGGACAAAAGCTCATCAGAACAGGAATCTCAATGGGACTTCTGGAGAACACCTATGCCCACATTGCACCCACAAGTGGTTTGGCAAGCAAAAACAGCCTTACCATTAATGCTGGAGTTATAGATATAGACTATATAGGGGAAATCGGGGTCCTACAGGCAAACCTGTCAGAAGTGGATTACGAGGTCCACAAAGAGGATAGGATTGCCTAGATAATTATTGAGAAAATAGTCTCAGCACCCTTCAAGGAGGTACAACAACTTCAACCCACGAAAAGGGGCAACCAAGGATTTGGCAGTACAGATGACCAAGAGAAAGAACCAACTCAGGACAAGAAAAAGCTATCAGTAGCTTTTATCTCAGTACAAGTATTTGGCAGGATGCACAAGAAAGGAGAAATCACTGGAATCCTGAAATGAGATGATGCAAGACTCATGCTAGTAGCTACAACAATCAGCACTGAGCTAGCCTTGCAAAAGAAAGGGAAGGGTGGAAAAGAAACTTTGAAGCAAATAGTGCCTAAAGAATATCACAACTTCTTAGACATATTTGAAGAAAAAGAAAGGACCGTACTACCACCACATCGGGCAGTGGACTACAAGATAGAAACGGAAGCACTGCCACCATTTATAAAGCTCTACCCCTTAAGAGGGGAAGAACTTAAGGAACTCAGAGAATACCTGAAAAAGAATCTAGAAAGACAATAGATAAGACCTTCGTCCTCATCAGCAGGAGCACCCATACTCTTCATCAAGAATAAAGATAGGGGCTTAAGGCTCTGTGTAGACTACAGAGGCCTAAATGCAGTGTCAAAGAAGGACCGATATCCATTACGATTGATAAGTGAAGCCTTGGATCAACTGTAAACGGCGAAATATTTCACCAAACTTGACATTAAGGATGCATATCAACATATACAGATTGTCAAAGGAGATGAATGGAAGACAGTATTCAGAACATGATATGGACTATATGAATATATGGTCATGCCATTTGGATTAGCCAATGCACCAGCAACTTTCCAATGATGGGTCAACAATGCACTCAGCAAATACTTGGATGTCAACTGCATAGCTTACCTGGATGACCTATTGGTATATTCGGATACCATGGAACAACACCGAAAGGATGTAGCCATGATACTAGCAAAGCTCAAGGAAATTGAAGTTCACCTGAAACTCATAAAATGCAAATTCCACAAGGAAGAAACCGAATACCTAGGATTCATCATTAACTCTGAAGGAGTACGAACAGACCCAACCAAAACAGATGCCATAAAAGTCTGGACAACATTGGAGAAAGTCAAAGACATCCAAAGCTTTGTGGGATTCTGCAACTTCTACTGACAATTTATAGAAACATTCAGTAGAATAGCAAAGCCGCTGTACAACAGGACAAAGAAGAATGAGAAGTGGGAATGGGGAGAGCTGGAGTAAAGGGCCTTTGAAGGTCTTAAGCAAAGACTCACCACAACTCCAATACTAAGAGACTTCGACCCAGAAGGGCCCATTATGATCGAAATAGATGCATCCAATTATGTCTGTTCTGGAATAATATCGCAACAAGATAAGGAGGAACTGTGGAAACTGATATCCTACCGGTCAAAAACAATGACCAAGGCAGAATGCAACTACAACATAGATGATAAGGAACTCCTTGCAATCATGCAAGCCGTCAAGGAATGGAGGAAATATGCACAAATAAGCCCACATGCAGTCAAGATTCTTACAGACCAAAAGAACCATGTCCTGTTCACAACCAACAAGGCCCTGAATAGAAGACAAATACAATGGAGTGAGGAGCTCAACCACTACAACATCAAAATCAAATATTGACCAGGCAAGGAAGGGGCAAAACCGGATGCCCTCACATGAAGAACAAATGATATACCAACGGAAGAAGACAACCACATTACACAATGGCAAAAAATCCTGTTGCCCAAAGAACAATTCTTTAATGATGAAGGATATGCTTCAGGTTCAGAAGAAATCAACACAATAGAACTATGGATGATAGAAGATCAGGGAACAGAAAAGAATATCAAGGAATAAATATCACAAGATGCTTTACTTCAAGATATTTGAAAAGCTATAAAAAGGAAAGATAAGGAATACCCGAAGGTTGCATTAGGATCATGTGACTGGAAAGAAAGATATATGTGCTATGAAGGAAAAATCTGGTTACCAGAAAATGAACCAATAAGAACTGAAGCAATTAGAAGGAATCACAACACACCACAAAATGGACATGGCAGAATAGCCAATATATTGGAATTAATACAATGAACGTACTACTGTCCAGGCATGCGCCAAGACATTAAGCAATATGTCAAAAACTGTGACATGTGTCAACGGATAAAACCAAGTCATCACACACCCTATAGACTACTGCAACCACTATAAATACCAGAAAAACCATGGAAGTCTATTAGTATGGATTTCATTACAGACCTACCACTATCGAACAACTATGATGCCATATGGGTAGTTGTGGATCATCTGACCAAGATGGCCTAGTTCATACCCTGTCAGAAGGATATGAAAACAAAACAACTTATACAGCTATTCATGAAAAACATTTTCAAGTTGCATGGATTACCAAAAGATATTATGAGCAATAGAGGTTCAATATTCACATCGGATCTATGGAAAGAAATGACCACAGGATTGGACATCACACAAAAGATAAGCATGGCATTTCATCCTCAGATGGATGGACAAACAGAAAGAGCAAATGCCTCATTGGAACAATTCCTAAGGGCATATGTGGAATATTCCCAACAGGACTGGGAAGGATGGCTATCATTTGCAGAATTCACATACAACAACACATGACAGGATATTATCAAGGCAACACTCTTTTATGCGAATTATAGATACTACCCCATCAACAAACCTATAGGACATACAGGTTTACCAGAAATATTGGAAAAGTATGACATCAGCTGACTACACAAACTCATTCAGACAGAAATATGGATGTCACAAAATAAAATGAGGGAAAATAATGATTGACACAGAAAACCTGATCCAAGACTGGAATCAGGAGATGAAGTCTGATTAATTACGAAAGATATTCAGACCACAAGACTATCAAAGAAACTGGACTACAGGAAGATCAGACCATATAGGATTGTCGAAAATATTGGAGAAAAAGCTTATAAGCTAGACCTCCTGGCCTCGATGAAAACAAAACATCCAGTCTTCCACATCAGCAAACTCGAACTCTACTGAGACAATCCTCTACTCTCACAAAAGAAACTTCCCCCTCCTACTATTGAGATAGAAGGAGAAGATGAATACGAACAGGATCAAATTATTGAATCAAGACTATATTATGGAAAACTACAATACTGAGCCAAGTGGACTGATTACTCCACATGACATGACCAAGAGTGGTACCCAGCCACCAACTTCACCAACACCCAAGATGCAATCTCTACCTTCCACCAATGATATCTGCATAAGCCCGGACCCAGAAAATAAAGACTGGAGCAAGATATATTTCGAAGAAAAAAAAGATGTGCATGCGGAAAGGAACCACTTCACGGCATGCATGGATGATGAATGCCTGATCCATAAGGATGTGAAAGAAAGACATGACTTCTGGCCTATGGCCAGAACAGCAACTACTAGCTTGAACGGTTCCAGTGATGCCAACAGCTGCTAAAAGAACTGGGAATCATTCCCACCATTCACACCAAAAGAACCAAAACATGAGAGGATTGATGCAAAGGATTGCATGCGAACCCAATGCTCTTTCTACAAAGGAGGAAAGAAAAAAGTAAGATGGGGGGAAAACCAGGTTTCAGGGATGAAACCAGAGGAAAAAGAGGGGGATAAAAAGTTCATATTGCAGGAGGACCTGCAGAAAATGATTGAAGACTAGTAAAAGAGGCTGGAACAACTACAGAGAATGGTAGATAGAGCAGGAAGGTCTATCGAACTTCTAAGAGGGGAAGAAAAAGGCTTGAGACTCAGGAATAAGACCTTGGAAAAAGAGTTGGAAAGGGAAAGATACACAGGGAGAGAGGTGGAAAAGAGGATTAGGAGAATGTCACATGAAGTGGGAAGATTGCAAGAGAATATAGATCGAGATGTATACTACGAAAGGTACTGTCATAGATCCTTAAGGGACTGAGGATTTAGGGAGAGGAGAGCTAGTATTACAAACCTGGCATGGTTTGTAATGGTTTCACATGACATACAATTGTATGTCATGGTATTTCATTTGTTAAAGGTTTTGCACATGGTTCAGTTGAGTCATACAATGGTATGTTTTCACACTATAACTCACATATAAGTCATAGGGTCTCACATAACTCATAGTTATGAGTCATAGTTATTTATGTTTGAATTTGATTAGTATGTTGAGCGTTGACTCATATGAGTCATAAGGATTAAGAGACATGACTTCATTTATATGGGTCATAAGGTTTCGCACATGACCCTTTTAAGGTCATGGGACTTTTGTGCATGACCAAGTATGGTCATAAGGTTATATATTATGCAAGTGTATGAGTCACAGTTGTGACTCATTTGATTTTTAAGCAGGTTGCTGGAAGAACTATATAAGGAGGTCAATAGGACCTGATAGTTAGTTCTTCATGCAACCACCTAAGTTATTTCCTATCTATTATATTACAAATAAAACAACTTTATGCTCTTTATATGAAGATCAAACAACCTGAGAGAAGGAACAAGACTAATACAAGTTGGTGCTATAAGGACTTAGTATCGACAAAGGTTGACATCTAAGATGTAGTGTAAGATAACAAGTATTAGAATTCCCAAAGGAAAGAGAATACAATAGAAGGTAAGTAAGATTACCTGTAAGAAAAGCTAACTACAGACTCATTCCCTGTTGCGAGATATAAGATAGGAGAGGTCTTATAGCAGATCGTAACATCTAGCTCCCTACTTGACTCTAAATACCTATCTACATTTCACTAGTGCTCTTCCTCTTGGTAGATCTATTATGTCTCAAGTATGGTTAATGATAATTGATTTTAGCTCCTCATAAATTGCCATAATCCATTCTATTGCTATCATCAAGTTAACTACTTCTAAATATGAGCTAGACTCATCAGTATCCAAGAATATAGTAGCAAAGAATGCTTCATGTTTAAAGCAAGTAGAAGTAAACATTCCTGCATTTGCTTAGTGGGATCTAGATAATGCTAGTAGAGTATCAATCCCTTCCGGTATATAAGGTGGTGGTTGCTGTAGAGAGACAACTGGTGGTTGGGCAATAGGTGGTAGAACAATAGGAGGTAGAATGATAGTTAGTTGTGTACCCGTATTTTGAGTGTCTTCAACACTTTCCTGATCAGATTCAATCTCCAATACTTCTCCCTTGTCCTCTGTTTTTCCTTCCTCTTTTAAGTCCTTTACTGCTCTAATATCCCTAACTACTAAAACCTTCCTTCCAATCATTACCCTATATTGGTTTGTTCCTTCATAGCCAACTACCTGGTACTTCTCACCAGAATCCTCCTACTTAGTCTACTTGGCTTTTGGGATATGGTGGAAAGTTGGAGCACTAAAAGGAATAAGGTGAGAGAGGTCAGGATTGTAACTAATTCATAGTTCATAGTATGTAGTATCTTTTGAAATAGCTATAGTAGGGCTTTGGCTCTTGAGGTAAACAGTAGCATGGATTACTTCTGTACACAGTTTGTCAGGCAACTGATTGTCTGCAATCATTACCTTGGCATACTCAATTAATATCCAGTTGGCTTTTCCACTAACCACATTCTGCTCTAGTGAGTAAGGAACAGTTTTCTCATGTAAGATACCACAATCATGAAGAAACTTCGAGAAAACCTGACCAGTGTATTCTCCACCATTATCTCTTCTCAGAGCCTTGACCTTCTTATTGTGATAGTTCTCTACCAAGGTCTTATATTCCTGAAACTTAGAGAAGGTCTCTGATTTCTGCCAGATTATATAAATAACTGTGTATTTTGTATAATCATTAATGAATAAGAGAAAATAACAAGCTCCTGCAAGAGACAGTATTTTCATAGATAAAACAAGATCAATATGAACTAGGTCAAGTGGTGCAGTGGTAGCTCGAGTAGTAGGGGAGGAGTTTGGGTTGCCTGTTTGCTTTGTAGTAATGCAACTGGTACAGGTAGAGTTAAAGCAGTTGCCATCGATCACAATCTCTATGTGGTTCTCCACAAGCTGTTTGACTTTATTGAAGTGGATGTATCCTAGGCGATGATGCTAATCCAACAATAACTCATGCTTGGTCACTGCTCTTGCCAGGTTTGCTTTGATATTTTCTGAGTCTGAGTTGGTCTGGAGGATATAGGTATTTTGTTCAAGTCTTGCGATGCTGAAAACTTTCTTCCTATATGTGATACTCACAGTATCAGTAGTAGGAACACTAAAGCAAACTCTTCCTCTAGCTGCTTAGATACAGTAGACTGACATAAGCTTACTATTACCCATCTCTAGAACAAACAATACCTTTTTTGACACAACCTCATTTTTAACTCACTCAACATCTGTTATCACAGTCAAAAGAACATTACACTCACGAATTAGCAGTCACTTTGCTTCTATTTGCTATATAGATCTGGATATGAATGGGGGTAAGACTTTAGAACTGAGAGCGATCAGAGAACATATGGTGAGAGGTACTAGAATCTAAGACCCACTTGGACCGTGAAATGTTCACTGACTTTTCATCCATTGCGGTCCATGCCTGGAGTGATCTCTTTACTGATGCTGTATTCGCACTATGGCACTAAGTATCACGGTTCTGACTATTCTGATTATTCTGACCCTACTTCCTACCACCAAAGGTTCTTCTCTGAGACTTTACCACAACCTGCTTCTTTGGACATTTATTTACCCAGTGACCCTTCTCTTTACAATAGAAACAACTGTCTTTCCCAACACTTTGTTCCTGACCTCCTTGTTTCTGTTCTCTTCTCTAGTTCTTCTCTTTTCCTCTACTAGTATTGAAGGTATTTGTCACTCCAGTCTCAGCAGCATTACCCTTTATCAACTGCTAGTGCTCGAGTATCAGATGGTCATATCTTTCATCATATGCCATTCTATCATAGTCAGAGTTATTCCAAACTGAGGTCTGGAAGGGGTGGTAGGGCAATAGTAGTTTGCATAGTATGAGGTATTTTTTATTCTTTTTGGCTTGAACTTCACCAGCAGCAGCTAACTAGTGGAACAGTTTCACAAGACTAAAAATATAGTCAATAAGGTTATCATCATGATACTCTACCTTAGACAACTCCTCTTATAGGAACTAGATCCTAGCCTGATCCTTCCCAGCATAGCTCTTATCTAACTTCTCCCACAACTCCTTTGGATCCCAAACCTCTACATGGAACTCATGATGTGCACTATCAAATAGCCTACCCAGTATTCACCAGGCCTTATTGGCTTTCTCCCCCTAAAGTATCACTGCTTCAGTTACTGGAGTAGTGTCATCATCCAGGCATTCACTCTTGCCAGAAATAATTGGGCAATACTCCTTCTCAGTAAGGATATCTACTACAGTAAGCCTCCATTCTTGATAGTTGGCTGCTTTAGAGAGAGGCTTAATGTCGAGAGAAGTGTGAATATTGACTTCTTGACTGGTAGTTTTTGGCATCATGAGTGAGCAATCGAATAACCAAGAGGAGTTTTGTATAATGTTGATCAGTGGTTATCAACAGTTTGTATTTTACCAGGTATTATTAATATCAACAGAAAATGATAATGTCAAAGGTTCATCAGGTATCATTGATCAGAGTGGCAGAATTTACATCAAGCTAGTCTCATAGCCTTTTAAATGGCATTTACTTTAGACAGATGAATGATAGACTGTGACACAATCAAAATGGCGATTAGTCACTTAGCTGGTAAAAACACTGATTACAACCAAAGGAGAAAAGAGGAGAAGTTCTTCATTCAACACACTCAACAATTTGCTCAATAGACAATACTCAACTTTACACCTAACAATTATAATAGTAAAGACAGGAATATATATGAAAAACTACAACAAAAAAATCCTCCTATCATTTCACTAATCACCACAAACATCCAGTTGCTCACTCTCATACACCCTCTTCCAATCTTATCATGTAAGTCCCCCTTTCCTCCACACACTCTTATGCTAACAAATAAATAAAAGACAAGCTTCACAAAGACTCTCACAGCTCTGGGTAGTCCCTTTGACTCCTGTGCCTGTACCATTCCAGTGCCCATTTCAGCACTGTACCATTCCAGCCCTCATACTATTCTACCATCCATACCATTCCAACATCCCTATGATTCCTACACTTTCCTCCCACAGATATGATATGATGAACAATCAAATAAACGAAAAGCTAAATGACTGGCAGAAAGGCAAACAAATGAGTAAACAAATAAATGAACAAATGGGTGAATGAACAAGCAAACAAGTCATGGGTGAAACCTTTTATGCAACCAGACAAACAAGAAACTAATAGGCAGATGAACAGACATTGAGTATGAGCATGCTGAGCAGTATCCATAGTTTCCAACATTTTCTCAGTTGAAGTGGCAGTGAATTGGCACTATGATAAACTGATTTTTTAGCAACTTAAAAGTATTTTCTTGCTCTTTATCCTAGCTAAACTTTGAGGGACTTCCTTTCAAAAGTTCAGTAATTGGCTTGCAGACTGCTGAGAAGTTTCTTATAAATCTTCTATAAAAATTTACAAACCCCATAAAGATTTATACCCCCTTCACTGATCTGGGTACTTTCCATATTTTAATGGATTGCACCTTTTTTCCACTCATTGAGATTCCATCTCTGTTGACAATGTATCCTAAAAATTCTACTGTATCAACATAGAAGTTTGATTTCTTTATGGAGACTATTAGCCGATATTCACAAAGTCAGATTAGAATCTTCTTGACTAGTTCGATATGATCTTTCTCTTTATTAAAATAAATTAATATGTCATCAACATAGATGACAACTCCATGATTGAGGAAGTCCTGTAGAACTATGTTTATCATTACCTGGAATGTAGCTGGAGCATTTACTAGCCCAAAAGGCATTACCATGTATTCGAACAACTTGTAAGGTTGTCGAAATGCTGTCTTCTATTCATCTCCTTCCTTGATCTATACTAGATGAAAACCATCTTTGAGGTCTAATTTTGTAAAAATGGTAGAACCAACTACACAGTCTCTAAGTTCTAAAATCAGTAGAATAGGATATTTGTTGTGAACTGTTATTTTGTTAAGTCCATGGTAGGCTATACAGAGGTGAAGAACTCTATCTGGTTTTGGTACAAAATGTATAGGAGCTCCTGATGGTGATTTGCTCAGGCATATTTTCCCTTGCTCAAGCATCTTGTTTAGGTAGATACTTAGAGCTTCCAATTGGGATGCAGAAAATTTATAAATGGGCCTTCAAGGTTGGGTTGTACCTGAATGGAGGTTGATTGCATGATTGAACATCCTTCATGTGGCCAGTTTTGCTGCTGTCACCAGTAGGAAGAGGTCAGTATATGCATAATATGCTTTAGGTAATAAGTTCTTTACCTATTCTGAGGTTTCGAGGATTGCCGAAATGCTACTGATAATTCTTGCATTTGGGTCAAGAGTAACATCATCTTCCCATTGAAATATATCATCCCAACCTGCCAGGTTACTGGTATTTGGGTCTTGAAGTGTATGCTTAAGGTAACCAGGTGCTTTAAAGTTCTATTTTCCTGGGTTGGCTATGTTCATTATAGGGTGTTCCATGTACCACCATCCATATAGCATAATTATTCCCCAATTATTTATTGGGGTAACCTCACATGAAACTTTAGTGATATGTCAGTTCTCTCCAATTTCCAACCTTAGAGGGTGAGCATAATACTTCCCTGCTGATGGGATAAGTTCTCCAGTAAACTCTAGCATAGAGGTAGGAGTCAGTCAAGTCTCATATAGTATTCAGAGTTCTTCAACCAATTTTTTGCTTATGACAAAGGTGTATGATCCTGAGTCTAACAAGACCAGGATTTGGAAGTGCTTATCTTCCATGTATATGTGAGTTGGTCCTTCCAGGCAGCTATAAAGGGTAGGTTTGAGGGCAATAACCTTTTGCCACTTGCCCAACAGTTCTATGTCAGTTCATTCTTGCTTCAATATTTTTTGAATTTTATAACCAAAATTGAGTGTGAACTTCAATGAGTCTTTTTGCATCTAGCAGGGGTTCAAGATTCTTTCTTGAATAGAATTTTTGTCTGGATAAAAATATTGATGGAGCAGATTATAGTACTTGAGATCATTGGTGCACCTTGAGGAGTATTCGGCACAATGAAATAATAGTGCTATAGTGTACTTTATTGTATTCTTAGATTTTTGTACAGATGTTCCCTGTAGGGTGTACAATAGATGATGGGCACCTGGGGATGAAGGATAAAAGATCCTGGTCCCTGGATAAAATGTGTACCAAGCAGAGCTGTGTTGGTACTAAGGTATATTGGGTGTAAATGTTAACTATTTTTCTAGCAGATTTGAGTAGTTAGTTATAATAATTGTAAAGTTTTGAGTTTACTATAACATATACATTATTTCAACCAATCAGGTCTCCTTAGGATAACTGATAAGAGAAGAATATTTTTCAGTTATTGGGCAACTCAGCACTAGTAGTCTTTACCCCCTGCTGAGGGGCTCCCATTTTTAATAACCTGGTGCCTTCAGACCCACTTCATTTATGCTGTTTACTCAGTAGTCTTTGTGACTTTTTGACCTTTCACACTCTCTGCAGCTTCAGGACTTCCATGAAGACCCAAGTCAGTACCATGATGTTGCCACCATGATAATTAAATGGTGACCATCTGAGAGGTATCCCTATCAGTGGTACAGGGAGGGATTGGTGGGGAGTCAGTTTCTCAAAGACCAATTCTCTTGTTTTTGAATCCAGGCTGTATCCTGACTACCCATACACTGTCACTATATGGTACCTTTTTCTTTCACTGGGCACTTATCACCATGGAACCATGGTTGTCCTTGACTTTTCAAGATATCCTGCTTGCCTGGCTTTTGCTAGGTGTTATAGACTTAGGGAACTTCTTTCAGCTGTCCCAGTCCCCTGGGTCTAAGGGTAGCTTTTCATATTTCTATTCCTCTTCTTTATCTGATAAGGCCCATATGCAAGGTGAGGACTTTTCCCTGACCACTTGGTTGATCTCAGGAGCTCTACCTCTAGGACCTTGTATTTCCAACATTGTGCATTTTCTCATTCCTGGATGGTCTTTAGTTATGGAACTGATGACTGTTGTTTTTCAACACATTGTCCAAGTATGGTTAGTCAGTCCACACTGTGTGCACACTCCCTTAGTTTCCCATCCTTTATCTATTGCTACTTAGGCAATACCTTTGTGAGCCTTTTTCCAATCTGGATACTCAAACTTCTGAGCACTACTTCTGGAGGTATTCTTTCCCAGTTTCCAGTTTGAGTTACCAGCTTTTACTGGTGGAGTCCACAACTTTCCTGTAAAATGCTTCTGAGAGTCCTTCTTATTTGTACCATGTTTTCTTTTGGTGGTAATTTCCTTAGCCTTTAGGATATGTTGAGCTAGGGTTTGACATTAGAAAAAAACTTCTTCCACCTTTCCCATATGTCATAGCTCAGTTAGCTATTGTTCATCTGAGTTGTAAGTCTTGTTTGAAAACCTTCATACTATCTATTCTAGCAACTTATCTTCTACAAGAACTTGCCAAGTAATTTCCAACAATCCTGCTCTGATGTTAAGATTCTCTAATAACAGTAAGTATTTGTCAATATTCTGCCTGTAAGTAATCTTGTATATATTATGAAGTGCTTTTCACTCTTCTTCTACACTAGTATATCTGTTGATGATTTCATCTCTGAATCTGACCTAGAATACTAGATCTAGCTGGAACTCATATCCTGTGGCTCCAGTCATTTTTTTCCAATGCTAGTCTGAGAATGGAGCTACTTCTTCTCCTTCTATTCAGCTTAGGGTATACACGATTTTATTGTGGTCTTCAGTCTAGAGCATAATATTTTGGTTGAAATAATCTTCACAGGTAAGCACCCAAGTTCTTACATGTTGGCAAGGTTTGGCTTTGAATACCCATGGCAGGTCCACTGGGCATTTTGCTGTTTGCATGAGGGCATTTACTATAGCATCAGAGAAAACCTTTTATTGATCAGGGGTAAGCTTATTATCCTTTTTATTGGAGGGGCACTTGGGTCCTGGGGGTCCTGATGGGCCTCCTTTTCCCTTATCCCCATCCTCCAAACTTGAACTTAAATCACTAGGGTCTGAGTTTCCTACCTAATTTTCTGGTGGCCTAGGTGACCCTGCTCTATGCATTACTGGTCCCTTATCTACCTCTTTTCCCTTATCCAGCCATTCAGCTAAGAAACCTGAGCTTGAATTTGGGGTAGTTTCAGCTGTGGGCTTTTGCAGCCAAGTTAGTGGGACAGGTGTTTTTTCTCCTAGCAGATTAGCCAAGAGGGTCAACTGTTATTACATTTGCTCCATCATTCCTCACTACCCTTGCACTAATTGTTCTAGCTGAGACCTTCATTGGATGTCAGTGTTGGCTTGATCTGACATCTGCTGAATCAAGCCTTCAAGGTATTGATCTGTAGAAAGTAATGGCTGTCCTGTCTGGTCAATATTCTGATATAACTGGGAGCTTACCACTTGTTGCTGCTCATATCAAGCTGCATGTTCTACTAGCTTCTGGGCTACTTATACCTGATCTAACTTTCAGGCATTATCCATTTCATGCCCAAAGATTCCCATGTCCCACTTAATTTTTTTAAATACACCTTCAGCAATGGTTTCTCCATTATTGAATCACTGCCATACTTCTTGTAAAGAATTTACTGTTTCTTGTCCTTATTCAGACAGGGTAGCAAAGGCAACTCTTGATTCATCTCAATCATCTGTCATGGTCCTGTCAAGTTGTCTAAGGAATTCTCCTAACTGTTGGAGAAAGGTAATATATTGGTCACTTCAGCCCTAAGCTGGGTTGCTTTGTCTTTCTACCCTAGAGGCTGACTGAACTGACTGTATTGAATAGGACTATCAAGGAGCTGGAGTGTTTCCTCTCATGTATGGGACTTGGGAATGTGAAGTGGACATGACTGTTGTCATGACACTGTTATCTGATGATGGTCCTTCTTCAGAAGAACCTACCATTATGAATTTTGGCATGCTGAAGGGAAATGAATAGGTTCTTCCTTCATGCTGAGAAGAGATTGGGGAGTCTGCTCATGGAAACTCCATGATGTGTAAGGTAGGGGGGTTCAATTTGAGAATATACTGAACATAAGAAATGAGGAGAACTATCAATATAGTGTTACAGGGAAGCAAGCTCAACTGAAGAAAGAGGTGGTTGAGTCTTGGCCATTTGCAAATAGTAATAAAGGTAATGAAGATTGTCAGGTAAGCTTAGTGAGAAACAAGTCTCTAGAAATTGTATGCGTAAAATTGTTTTAAGATAATAACTTAATATTGATAAGATCTCTTCTCTATCGCTTGATGGTTCTAATAGCTTGGGAGCACCTTGATATTTTTATTCAGTGTCTGGGTGATTGCAAGCTACAACTAATAACTATACTAACTAAATATCTCCAGTGAAAATCTCTTATGCTGCTAAAGTGCGAATACTCATTGACTCTGAGAATATTCTACCCTGCTTAGCTTTTAATATCTTTGAACTCCTATTTTTTCTGTGGGTGTCATGCACTCCTCCAGTAGGTAGTCTTTGATCTTATTAACCATATAAACTAAGTTTGAGTGAGTTACTTGTAAGGAGCAACTACCAATTGTTCATTCCCAAAACATAATGTGATCAGTCTTAATGCTTGAGCAAAACTATTACCATACATAATATACATGATATTGTTTGACAGGAAATGATAAGACTTTTGCCCAGTATGGAACCAATTATTCAGCAGGCAGAAAATCCATCACTTGCAATCTCTCAAGTAGGTCCTTTGGACTCTAATTCATTCAAAGCAGTAGGCTCAGTTATATGGTCAAGTCCTATGGCACTATAGACTCACAATATCCAAGTTACTAATAGTTTCATCAAAATATCCTATTACTTAACAACAATAATATTAAACTACCAGAACACAGTATGATAACTTGCTGTTGTCTTAACTGAATGTCTTCATTCAACTTCTCACTCATCACTAAAGGTATCCTCTCATATATCCTATGGACAACATCTAGTTGGAGGGACAGTGATGACGTATATGGTGTTATGCTGAGCCTGTCAAGATTTGAGGCTAAAGTGTCAGGGTGCAATATGACCGTAATAAGGTAATAATGTGAATTCCCTACAAGGGAGCTGCAGGGGTATGATAGAATGGTTGTATAGTAGGGGAGAGGTCCAAGGTGGTCCATGTGTCTAACATGACCTATAACTTCCCCTAATACTAGTAGTTACTGACATGTGAGGTAGAGCTTCAGAGTGGGGAGTCTCAAGTTCACCTACGGAATTTCTGGTACTTCAGAACCATAACTGTCTTCCTTCCTTTGAGATACTAGGTATGGAGGTTGATAAAACTATATGCTGACCAGAGCTATTTTGAGAACTATGAGCTTGAGCTCACCTCCTACCATAGGTTTTCCCTTGAGTGCTGGAAATTGCAGGTGCCAGTGCTGTTTCAACTTGAATAGCACTGTTTGATGACTCAAATATTCTCATCCCACTATCAGGAGCTGCCAATGGAACCATGCTTGCCAATATTACTGATCCACATGGTGCACTTCACTCTAGTAGTTGTACCTCAAGACCCATACTTGCTAATATTGGTGTCAGTATTGATGTTACTGGCAGTTGGCAGAACTTGAGGTATCATGACAAAAAGAACTATTCAAGGACATCAAGAAAAGAAACTTAGAAGGATTACCTGCTAGGGTGTCAATGCTAGAGAGGCTTGTAATCAGTAATCTAGGTGAGAGGTTTTCAGCAAAGAGATCCAAGTCCTTATCACTTTTAGAACTTCAAGTTTGACTTAAGTATTCTCCAGATGTTGCTGACAGTATATGAGATTTCCATGCATGCATTACATTCATTAATAAAGACATTTCAAGACCCTTAATGGAAATCTCACCATCACCGGAGCTATTAATTGGCAGAAAGAGTCCGAACTACTGAGAGCTCTTCATGATAACTCCCTCTTACTCATGGGAAAAGTCAGACCATACCTGTCCAATACAGCAAATTACTATCACTTGTATTTATCCTATACTAGTACTCTCTCCTTGAATATCTTCTAGCTCAATTTCCAGGCAGTCAAGTTCATCCTCAATTGCCTTTTATAGTTAGTACTGGTACCAGGCCCAAGTCAGAAAATATTAGTCAAGAATTAGCAAATTGCTAATCTTACCTGTTTTAATAAATCCTTAAATGTACAACTGACGAAAACATCTAATAGTTGTACAAGACCTGTACATCCTGCTAGAATCATTGATAATATGATATTTTCTGAGACAAGAAGTTCCTTAACTGGGCCTGTCTCATACATGCATAAAAGGTCTGTAACAAGCAGTGTAGGTCTCTTTCTAAGGATTATCACAAGTTACTCCATATGCCAAACAAGAATTATAGTCATATTGGCATGTCTTCTTGTTAAACTTTACCACCACTTGTGGGTCATACCTTTTTTCCTCCCTTCTTTATAGTACACAATGGCCTTTTTCAGTACCTCAAAAGATTATTAATAGTTTCACGTGAGAATGGCTATCAGCAAATGTAGTCAACTGTATAGTTGCCTGCTATTTCCCCTATCTTGACTTCTTGCTCCATACCCAAACAGTTTTTTTTCCTTTATGCTCATACATTTTACTCTCTAAGTACTCCAACAGTAGTAGTATTTGATCCACATTGAGAATGTTTCACAAAAGATAGCATCTAATGAGGAGAATACACTATAGCATATCTGTTGCACTATCATAAAGTTGTGAGTTCCAGCAGTTGAAGTAAAGGAAGTTGATAATCATTGCCAAATACTCTTTGGGTAGCTCCTGAACCTTATTCATAATAATTTGAAGGGTAATATCATGGTGAGCAAGAAATCAATTAAATCAGCTGACAGAAAATAAGAATACTTGAATTAATAATGGATATAGTTGAAAGAAGAGAGCCTTTGCTGTTTACTCAAACTATTTCTGCCAGATAATACAACCCAATTCTCACCTTTCAGCAAACTGTAAGATAAGGGCCTCTTCCAGCAGTAACCATCAGGAGCAGGATGAGCAATTCTTCTTCATGCTACTCTTCCACTGTAGTAGTTGTTCCTTAAGCTAATTGTTTTTGATTCCAGGTCAGAGTAGTCTTTGAATACTGGTGATTATAGAAGGTGTAGATGAAACTTATATTCTGCTAGTGTGAAAGTTGAAATCTATTTTTTATTTCAAATTTTTTCAGCACCTCTGCTGTTGTAGTGGTATGGAAACTACCTTTGCCATCACCAACCTCTGAATAGTACCACTAAGAAAGGATATCAAGTTTAAACTCAATAGTCATACCATGCTTTGCACAAGATAGTATTGTGAATAAGGGTGGAGATTTGCAATAAAAGTCCTTAATTGGTTCTTGGCAGAGGCCTGGACACCTGTGAACTGCTCGTAGTTTGAAGATAGTAGGATTTGGCTCCCCAATTACCTGAGGGGGTTGCATGGTAGTTGGTGTCATCAAACTTATTGCTTGATTCCTATGGCAGGGGTCGAATGAAAAAGAGAAAAGTCTAGCAAAAATATCTTCAATATAATATGTTTGTAGTACCAACATTGGTGCTAGTCTCAATTGTGCTGAAGGGGTTGTAGAAGAAAGCATTGTTGGTAGTTGTAGTAGTTAGGGAGTATACATAGAGGTTTTAGTAGTAGATGGCATGGTTGCCTGTAATCGGTGAGATGTAATTCTTCCTTCAGAATAGCTACCAGATATTATTAGTTTTTACCAAAGATGGTAAATGTTACAAACCTAGCACGGAAAAAGGTTTTCACATGACTCATGATTATGAGGTCATAGGTTTGTAATGGTTTCGTACACATAACCAATTAGATCATGTGAGTCTCACACATGACTAGCAATTGCAAGTCATAGTTATTATATTTGATTGAATTGCGTAATAACTTGTTTAAAGTTATTAGTTGTTTTTGCGCACATGACTTATTTAGAAGTCATGTGAGTTTCACACCTGACCAGTTAAGGTCAGGTGATTATTATGTTATGCGAATGTATGAGTCACAATTGTGGCTCATAATAGTTATTGATTTGTAAGCGGGTTGCTGGAAGAACTATATAAAGGGGTCAGTAGGACCTGAGAGTTAGTTCTTCACACAACCACCTAAGTTATTTCCTAGATATAACTGTACGACTTTATGAATATAAAACACCTTTACGCTCTTTACTAAAGAAAGAACATTGCGAGATATCTTCCTTGTAGGACAAGGAAGAAAGTAAACGAATAACTTAGTCTTAGGAAGACTAAGTAAGGATAAGAATTTAGTCTTAAAGAAGACTAAATCTGACAATGAATACTAAGTTAAGTATTAACCCCATTTACAGTATCTAATAAAGATTGATATAACATCATTGCCTGTTGCTCAGTTGTATACTAGGAGTGATAGAATAAGCAATCCTAATATTTGGTTGCATCTTTGCAACACCCAACAAAAATACAGATTTTGAATATGAAGATCAATCTTTAGAACTTTCAGAAGTAGCAGGGGTACTTGCATGAACAGCCTTGGAAACAGGAAGAACAGGAAGTCCGATTATGCCAGAAGAAAGATCAGAACAAGGATCTACATCATCAGAGGAACACAAGGACCAAAGGATATTGGCACCGGCAGGAGGAGTACCACCAGCAGAGGAGGAACAGGGAGGGGCCCAACCAATGCCAGACCTAACGGCGGAACAACTTAGACAAGTAATCCAGGCCCTAGGAGGAGGTACAAGAAGACCAAAGATCAAGGAGCCAAAAACCTTCTCGGGAGAAAGAGATAAAATAAGGAACTGGCTAGCACAACTACGAGTCTACTTTATAGCAACAGCGTGGGTAGAAGGACATGAAGAAGAAAAAATAACATATACCTCGAGCCTACTAAGAGGAGACGCTAGTAGTTGGCTTACACCATATATAGAAGGAACCAGTATAGCAACTTGGCAAAATTGGCCTGATTTTGTAGAAGCACTACAAGGTCAGTTCGGACCAGTAGACCCAAAGGGAGAAGCAAGGATGAAATTAAGAGAATTAGTGCAAGGCACTAAATCAATGACAGAATATTAGAATTCCTTCTGGTTAATATTAACAGAAGCATACATAGATGAAGTCATGGCAAGTGAATGGTTATTCCAAGGTATGAGTAAGAAATTACAGGATGAATACAGACACCTGGATCAGGTATTAGAAGGACCAGAGGCATTGGCAAAATGGGCAATAGAGAAAGAAACAAGGCTGGCCACTATCAGACATCTCCAAAATAAGGGAAGCAAACAACAAGAGCGAGAAGTCCCGCGAAATACTAACGGCACTTATAGGGCTGCACCTAGTGTGATTCCCAAAGGAGAACCCATAGACCTAGATGCGACAAACCACAGGAAACTCCAGAGACTACCAAATAAGGAGTTCCAGGAATGAAGACAGAAAAAGCTATGCTTCCAGTGCGGAAACAATGGACATTTTACATGAGACTGTAGAGTCAAAAACATCAAGATACGATCTATGGAGGTAGAAAAAGAAGAGAAGGAGGAAGAAGAAACTTTAAACGACCAAGGTCCCCAGTAGAAGGTGGTCTGAGGGACAACCAACCAAAAGCCATCAGAAAATCTAAATTACGCTCATTACACTTGACCATAGGCTCTACAGAACCCTTGGATTACGAATCAGATCACATTATGGTCAAGGTACAACTTTACAACAAGAAAAATGAAAAAATAACATCAAATGCAATGATAGATTCAGGAGCTACGGAAGACTTCATAGATCACAATTTCGCTATAAGACACCATCTACCCCTAAAGAAAATAGGAAAACCAAGAGATATATACACGATTGATGGTACTGTTTCGGAAGCAGGACCTATCACCCAGATAGCGGAACTATCAATAAACATAGGAAACCAGGGAGAGAAGGCTACCTTTCTTGTGGCTAACCTAGTCAAACACGAATTAATCTTAGGAATGATATGGTTAAAGAACCATAGACCAAGGATTGACTGGATAAAGGAAAAAGTCACCTTTGATAGTGAAAGGTGCAAGGCCGTATGCCTAGACAGTTCTCCAATAGTATATGCAGTACTAAAGGAACAAGCTATAAGAGAGAATCTGGAAAGCCGGATTCTACCAATCGATATAAAGAAAAAACTGAAAGAATCAAAAAAGTGGATTCAACAGATAGTCCCCAGCAACGAACAAGATGACCAAGAAAGCCAACAGGCGGTTATCAAAAAATTAGAAAAAAGTGCGAAAATACCAACAAGGGGATCACACTTGGCAGCAGGCCATGACTTGCATAGCATAGAAGAAACAATTGTCCCAGCACGAGGACAAAAACTTATAAGAACAGGGGTTGCCATAGGACTTCCTAAGAATACCTACGCTCGCATTGCACCAAGAAGTGGATTAGCAACCAAGAAAGGCCTAACCATTAATGCTGGAGTAATCGATGCAGACTATACAGGTGAAATTAAAGTACTATTGGTAAACCTATCAGAAAATGACTACAAGGTTAACACAGGAGACAGCGTAGCACAATTGATAATCGAGAGAATTATTATGATGGACTTGCAAGAAGTACAAGAAATAAAGGAAACAAAAAGAGGAGGCGCAGGCTTTGGTAGCACCGACAAAAAAGAAGAACCAATAGAGAAAACCCTCAACATATTCTTCATTTCGGCTAGGGCATTTGGAAAAATGTACCGGAAAAAGGACCAGACTGGCATCCTAAGATGGAATGAAAATGAAACTTCCCTAGCAGCCACAACAATTAGCACGGAACTTGCTTTAAAAAAAGGTAAGAACAAAGATAGGTCAGCAAAAGAAATAGTCCCAAAGGAATACCATAGATTCCTAGAACTCTTTGAAGAAAAAGAAAGGACCGATTTACCTACTCATAGATATGCAGATCACAAAATCGAACTAGAAGAGGGAAAAACAGCTCCGTTTATGACCTTATACCAATTAGGAGAAAGAGAGCTGAAAGCGTTAAGAAATTACCTGGTAGAAAACCTAGATCAAAGGTGGATCAAGCCATCTTCCTCATCAGCTGGAGCACCAATCCTATTTGTCAAAAAGAAAGATGGGGGACTAAGACTATGCATGGATTATCGAGGATTGAACACAGTATCCAAAAAAGACCAATATCCACTACCCCTCATAAGTGAAGCATTAGACCGCCTTAGAATGGCCAGGTACTTTACGAAGCTTGATATCAAGGATGCATATCAACACATTCGTATACAAAAAGGAGACGAATGGAAAACAGCTTTTCAAACCAGATATGGACTATACAAATACACAGTCATGCCATTTGGGTTAGCTAATGCCCCAGCAACATTTCAATGGTGGGTAAATACAGCCCTCAGTAAATACTTAGATGTTATTTGTATAGCCTACCTAGACGACTTATTAATTTATTCTAATACTTTGGAACAACACCGAAAAGATGTTCATAAAGTACTGGAAAAATTAAAAGAGATCAGAGTCAAACTCAAACCAACAAAATGCGAATTCCACAAAAAAGAAACCGAGTACTTGGGATTCATTATAAATCAGGAAGGAGTTAGAGTGGATCCTATAAAAACAGAAGCTATAAGAGAATAGAAGGCACCAGAAAAAGTCAAAGGAGTACAGTCCTTTGTGGGATTCTGCAATTTTTATCGAAAGATTCATAGAAGGATTCAGTAGGACGGCCAAACCCTTATATGAACGAACAAAAAAAAACCAGAAATGGGACTGGGGAAAGAAAGCTCAAGAAGCCTTCGAAAAACTAAAAGAAAAACTTACAACGGCACCCATATTATGTCATTTCAACCCTGATCAACCCATAATGATAGAAACAGATGCATCCAATTATGTCTGTTCAGGTATCATATCACAATAAGACAAAAAAGGAATATGGAAGCCAGTGGCATACCGATCAAAAACCATGACCAAGGCAGAATGCAATTATGACATTCATGATAAGGAACTATTAGCAATAATGCAAGCACTCAAGGAGTGGCAAAAATATGCAGAAGGAAGTCCTCACACAATAAAAATACTCACAGTCCACAAAAACCTGGTACCATTCACTACTACGAAAGAGCTAAACAGAAGGCGAATTCGATGAAGTGAAGAATTAAGCCGGTACAATATCAAAATAGAGTATCGACCCGGAAAAGAAGGAGGAAAACCGAATGCTCTCACCAGAAGGTCAGATGACCTACCAGGGGAACATGACGAAAGAAAAACTCAGAAAGCAAGAATTCTCTTACGAAAGGAAACCTTTATGGACGAAGGATATGAATCCGGAAAAGAAGAAATCAACACTATGGAATTACAAGAAATGGAAACTACTATCAAAAACGAAATAAAAGAAAAAACAAGAAAAGACCAACAAATAACCAAAATAAAACAAGCCCTCGAAAGGGGGGACAAGGAATTCCCAAAGGTAACCTTAGGGCTATGTGAATGGAAGGAAGGGTACCTTTGGTATGAAGGAAAGATAAGGCTACCAGAAAATGAACCCCTTAGAACAAAAGCGATAGAACGAAACCATGACGCACCACAAAGCGGCCATGGAGGAGTGGCAAAAACTATGGAACTAGTACAAAGAACTTACTATTGGCCAGAGATAAGAAATGATGTCAAAAAATACGTCAAAAACTGCGACATGTGTCAAAGAATAAAACCAATACATCATGCACCATACGGACTACTACACCCATTAGAAACCCCCGAGAAACCATGGAAGTCGATCAGCATGGACTTCATTACAGATCTACCAGAATCAAATGACTATGATGCAATATGGGTTGTAATAAATCGTATGACAAAAATGTCACACTTTATCCCATGTCGCAAGGACATGAAAACCATACAATTCGTACAACTATTTACAAAAAATATCTTCAAATTGCATGGACTACCAAAAGACATTGTCACAGATCAAGGTTCAAAATTCACATCGAACCTATGGAAAAAAACAACAAAAGGATTAAACATCGATCGAAGACTGAGCACAGCCTATCATCCACAAACAGACAGACAAACAGAAAGAACGAATCCGTCATTAGAACAATTCCTCAGAGCATATGTGGAATACTCTCAACAAGATTGGGAAGAATGGCTGCCTTTTGCAGAATTCGCCTACAATAACTCCATACAAGAAACAATTAAAACCACACCATTTTATACAAACTATGGATATCACACCATCAATGAACCTATGGGTCATGAGACCATAACGAAAATATTAAAAAGAGAAGATATGAGTCAACTACACGACATAATCAGAACAGAAATTACTATGGCACAACAGATGATGAAGGAAAATACTGATCAACACAGAAAACAAGATCCAAGGTTAAAACCAGGAGACAAAGTCTGGCTGGTGGCAAAAGATATTCACACCACACGACCATCCAGAAAATTAGATTACAAGAAATTAGGACCTTATGAAATAATAGAAAAGGTGGGAAGAAAAGCATATAAACTGGCACTTCCTCCCTCAGCAAACAATAAATACCCAGTTTTCCACATCAGCAAACTCGAACTCTATCAAAACAATCCCTTACCTTCACAAAGAAAAGAACCACCTCCTCCTATAGAAATAGAAGGAGAAAACAAATACGAACTTGATCAAATCGTTGACTCTCGACGACACTACGGTAAGCTACAATACCGAGCTAAGTAGACAGGATATCCCCCTAACTACGACTTAGTGTGGTACCCAGCTGAGATCTTTAATAATGCCAGACATGCAATTGAACACTTTCACCGAGGAAACCCAGGAAAGCCTGGTCAAAGAGGAAGAACAAATGAGCAACAAAGACTGGATCAATCTAGCAGACCTCCCTGCATCCATGCCAATTACACCCGAACAAGAAAAACACAACCAAAAAAGCTGGACAAGTTGCTTCGACGATGGATGCCAAGTACACTTTACAGAGAAAGAAGGGGCCAATTATTGGCCACGCGAAAAACACAGAACCCCCTCACCATCACAGCCCCAATCGACACCAATGATGTCATGGGAAAGATTCCCACCAACATCCCCATCCCCATATATGCCACCGTCGTCACCATGTGACAACAACATCCTCCCAAGAACGAGTCAAAAGAAGTTTTCAGGGATGAAAACAAGAAGAAGGGGGGGCAAAAAATCCTGGCCAAAAGTCAGGAAAGAGAAAAATGTGGCCTGGGGGGAATAGGCACAAGAAGAGATAAAACCAAAACTGAGCCACACCACAGATCAAGATATGATAATGGGCCTATATGATCAGTTAAGGCACCTACAAGAAATAATGGACGAAGCCCGAATAGATCGAAATCTCTTCGAAGGACAGGCAAAGATGTGGGAAAGGACAGGAAGGACCCTTCAGAGGGAAAAAATGAAATTAGAACAGGAAGTAAGGATTCAGTGAATAAGAGCAGGATGGGCAGAATGGAAGGTGATAATTTTGGAAAGGAAAATAGAAATAAAAGAGAGGGAGAACAAATTGTTAAGAGAAATGACGGAAAAAAACAACAAGGAGATACGGAAATTGGCAATAAGATTGGACAAGTTGACAGAAAAAAAGGATGAAAGACCGTTGGCCTAATGGGACTTAGGCCATAGGGAAGGGGGAGCTAGTGTTACAAACCTAGCACGGAAAAAGGTTTTTACATGACTCATGATTATGAGGTCATAGGTTTGTAATGGTTTCGTGCACATGACCAATTAGATCATGTGAGTCTCACACATGACTAGCAATTGCGAGTCATAGTTATTATATTTGATTGAATTGCGTAATAACTTGTTTAAAGTTATTAGTTGTTTTGCGCACATGACTTATTTAGAAGTCATGTGAGTTTCACACCTGACCAGTTAAGGTCAGGTGATTATTATGTTACGCGAATGTATGAGTCACAATTGTGGCTCATAATAGTTATTGATTTGTAAGCGGGTTGCTGGAAGAACTATATAAAGGGGTCAGTAGGACCTGAGAGTTAGTTCTTCACGCAACCACCTAAGTTATTTCCTAGATATAACTGTACGACTTTATGAATATAAAACACCTTTACGCTCTTTACTAAAGAAAGAACATTGTGAGATATCTTCCTTGTAGGACAAGGAAGAAAGTAAACGAATAACTTAGTCTTAGGAAGACTAAGTAAGGATAAGAATTTAGTCTTAAAGAAGACTAAATCTGACAATGAATACTAAGTTAAGTATTAACCCCATTTATAGTATCTAATAAAGATTGATATAACATCATTGCCTGTTGCTCGGTTGTATACTAGAAGTGATAGAATAAGCGATCCTAACACTAAGCCTATTTGGGAATATTTGGACACTAACCTAATTCAGAGAGAGGGCTCTTGCATGAGATCATATGGTACTTGTAGGTTTTGGGTTACACTACAACACAGAACAGATTATCAATATAGTGTAAGAATCATGAGAGTAAGGGGGTAAAGACTTTTAGAATGATTTTTCAATCAGCTGCTTTTCCCAGTAGATATACTCTAACAGGCACTAACAGTTTAGAACTTGGTTAGAACTTATTTAAAACCTCAATTTTGTCATCAAAGATTCTATTTTAGGAGCATTTAACTTACACACTCTCCATATTTTCTTACATCATATCATTACAAGTGCAGTCAATAGATATATCTATCACATGAAATCAGATAAGTAAAAGCAGCACATTGCAATAGAGGATGTATCAGTGATGCCCCTCAGTTTGGTAGAGTAAAACGTATTGGCTCTAATGGTTGCAACATGCTGCTTTTGCTTATCTAATTTCATGTGACAGATATATCTATCAGCTATACTAGTACTACTAGTATAGTACAGAAGTCTCCATTATATATGGCTAACAAGTTCCTTCTCCTTAATTTTCCAGACCCTACTTGTTGCCTTCCTTTTTAGGAAGGTGGTTGCAGGGTAAAACACCAGACATACTCTCACAATCTCCCAATACTGAACTTCAGGGCTTCATAGGCTTGGCATCAATCCTTATCATAGGATAAAAACTCCTCCTCCCTTCCTTAGTAGCACCTTTACCTTTGCTAAGTGAAGTAAAAACCACTACCTCCTTCCTTCCTTAGTGTCACACTCACCTTGGCTAAGTGAAGCTAAACCCTGCTACCTCCAGTCACCACATCCTCCTTCAAGTTGACTAGGTGTCAGTACCACCTCCTTAGTCAGTTATCTGGCTAGCTATTGACCTCCCCTGAGGGCCTGCACCTAGGCTGTATCTTCACTACTATTATAAAGGTTCCTTGGACCCTTCAAACAAGGATAAGGGTTCCCTATATACCTTTACACTCTACTTTGAGGCTAGGATGTTGGAAAAATTGGGATATTTGTTTTCATCATTTCTTTCATTTATTTTAGTGTCTACTAGTAGTACTTTCTTTTCTGCTTTATCATGATTCTTCCTAAGTGAAGATCCCATACTGTTACAAACCTAGTGTGGAAAGTGGTTTTCACATGACTTATAAGCTATGATGTCATAGGTTTGTAAAGTTTTCATACATAAGACTTGCATTTGCAAGTTATAGTTATATTTGATTTGATTGCACAATAACTTATTAGAGTAATATAATGTTTCACATACATGACTCATTTAGGGGACATGTGGGTTTTGCATATAATCTACTTTAGGTCATGAGATTATTATGTTATTCAAATGTATGAGTCACAGTTATGACTCATAAGAGTTATTGATTTGTAAGAGAGTTGTGGGAAGAACTATATAAGGAGGAGGATACAATGTTGTAGTTAGTTCTTCATGCAACTACCTAAGTTATTTCCTACTTATAACTTTACAAACTTTATGAATATAAAACACTATTACTCTCTTTAAGAAAAAGCTCGACCAGATCTACCTTATATAAATAAAAGGATTACAATAGTATTCTATATAAGTTGACGTTCAAGGACTTAAGATTATAAGAGTATAATTCTTAGCTAAACATAGCATAACTTAGAGGAAGATCTAGTTGGAGATCAGGAAAGATACTATTAGGTGTAATAGTATTTGGTAAGAATTCTATAAGAATAATTAATAAGACTTGAATAGTCATTGCCTATTGCAAGATATAACTAGGAGAGATCTATAGGTGATTCTAACATATACATAGTTTACCTACTGGCCATAAGAAAGCTGGTAATGGATAGAGGGTCTATCTTGCTGCATACCACACTAAGTGTTGGGGAGCATCCAAGGAGGAGGAAGAAGATTGATCAGGGGAATTAGGGGCATTGGACAGGGCTGGGATGTGTTTCTTTTGTTAGCGCTTTGGGCCTTTACACCATACCTGCAATGGATGAGCCCTGGTCTTGTATCTAAATCAATCCACTGGACTTAAAATAAAAAAAATAAAAAAACATCATATATAGCTAAACCGACATTTCCTTCCAAACTCGGTAGCGGTTCATAACCTTCTAAAAACCACTGTTCCTTAGAAAGTGGACAATCCGTCAGAGCGAAAGTACCATAATGAACCACTACCGCCCCGCTTGCCCATTACCCACCGACCCCGTACCCGTTCCTCTATCAGCTAGTCTACTCCCCCACTCCCTTCTCTTCCCTTGCCAAAATACCCCTAAACTAACCCACTCTCCTCCAACCCCCCCCCCCTCTGCCAAAAACCCAATGATCGTCAAATCAAGTACACCACAACCACCCAATGCAACCAACCATTTCCCAAGATTTCCGCTACTGCACTCTACTCCCTTAAGTTACACGGGGGATTCAAGCACCGTAGCATTCCAGAAATAAGGCGCGCGCATTATTCAAGAATCGAGTTGTGAAAGTAACAGATTATCCAAGGTATGCTAGTTCCGTGTGCCAGCTTTTGGTGGGATGCGCCTTATTTCTGGAGTTCCACGGTGCCGTAGACTGACTTGCGGATCATATAGAGTATGGTATAGTTCCTTGAAGATCAGGTGCTGGGAGTGATGAACTCATAGATTCCTTTGGTTTTGTTTTTAACTTCCGGGCGGAGTTGGGGGTAGAGTAGTTTCGTTTCCTGCAATGGTTACTTGTGCTTTTGGCGGTTGTTTTTTTGGGGGGGGTTCTGGGTCTGCATGTGAATTGTTTGGACTGAAAGGCCGTGTACAGAGCGGCGCGCCTGAAGGACTTGTGCCGGGGGGTTATTCAAAGTTGCCTAGTTTGTACTGATTTATCCATCACGCTGGCCAAGTACATATCGGAGGTTCACTGGGGAAGTTGAGTAGAGGATAATCTATCCTATCAGTTACAGTACTTATAAAGGCTCCAAGAGTTTCCTGGCATGAAGATAACCAGGACGATCCGGAAAGAGCAATCCCCACTCAAATCCCCAGAATGGACATAGTCTCTGTGAAGTAAGGTAACTCTTTCACAGCGATTGATTGGCAAGGTGGAGATAACATAATTAAGTGCAGGACGCTAAAAACTTTCTTATAACAAAACGGTTCTCAGAATCCTATGATATGATAGGAGTCTATAGTCACTGGATCAATCCTGAGCTCGCTATGACACGCATTGATACAGAACATTGCGTTAAGTATTATAATAGGGTTACCCCCTTCTTCTCACTTATTACCGCCAGAATACATACACACAGCGAGTGACAACCCATGATATTCCATCCCCCCTTTTCTTCCTCCTGCGCCCTTCTCTGCAAATTCAGACATCAGCCATGAAACAAAAAGAAAAGAAAAAAGAAAAAAGTAACAGCCAAGTATGATAAGTAAGCAATAACACCGCACACCCAGACTAGGCTAACATACTAGACAAAAGTTAACTTACTACTGTATATTTCTTATTTGCTCTCCCATTGACATACAAGTAAACACCGTAACCATAAGTTAGTTAACAAGAAGAGAAAGAAAGAAAGAAGTGATGGTGAAAAGGAAGATGAAGAACTATCTAAAGCTCCAACGGTAAGATTGAAAAGAAGAGAGAAGGAAACTTTTATATACTGCACACCCAATCTAAAACAAAGGAAAAAAAAAAGAAACCATCACGTTAAAGTGTTATGTTCGTGTAATGAGGTGAGATTTTCTGAAACCCAAACCCGGCCATTGCCCCCAGCCTTCCTATCATACTACCACTCTACAGCAAAGCCTTCAACCCGATTGCCCAAACCCCCGCCGCAGCGCCGATAATCCCACTACTGACAAGCATAGGCCTAAACCCCCTCGTGCTCTTAAAAATCGCGCCGGCGATAGCCCCACTCACAATGCTATTAGCAGCATCGTGCTTCCCACGCGCGCTTCCAACCAAGTAATTGACCCCATTATACACGAGCGCGAGCACGCCAGCGCTATTTCCCAAGAACGGCCCGCGACGGGTCATTGCGTTGAGGACCGCATTGAGACGTAGTCGTGGCGGGGCGTTCGGTGGTGATCTTCTTATGCCTTCGGCGAATCCCCATGCCCCGCCGAGGGAGAGTGCGAGGAGGTAGGTTGTCCCAGTACCGTAACAGAGGTCGTCGCCGAAGCCGCGGGATGGAAGAGCGGTTTGGGAACCAGGGAGGGTGGACAGGGCCGTTTCTTCAAGGTCTAGGTATGAGAGTCCCTGGCCTAGCCCTGCGAGTGGGTGTAGTGCCGCGGGGTCAGCGATGGCGGGGGCGAGGAAGGAACTGACGGAGGGGATGCTCGTGGGGTCGAAGGCGTTTTGTTGAGTGAAGGTTGTGGTCGGGGCGATGTCGCCGCTGTCTATTGGGTGGTCTGAAGAGGAGGAAATGGTGGCACTACCACCGCCAGTGGTGCTTGCCTGGCGGGAGGATTTTCTCCCGGTAAAGTTGTCCCAGAATGACATATTGGTTTTTTTCTCCTTGCTGAATTATTCGATTATTATTTCCTCTTGTGAATTGGAATCTATGCGTTTTGATCTTTGGGTCCGGTTGTGGCCGTGTGCTCCCTCCCGCGTACTTCTTCTTCTCCGCAAAAAAGTGGGTAAAAGAGTGAAAATGTGAGAGAGTTGGGGAGTTTTCGATGGATAGAGGGGTCGATGGATAGGGTGGAGCGAACGGCTGGGATGAGATTGGGGGAAAGGAAATTCAAGCTTTGGGGAAATTTTCTGGACGTCTGGAATCACGTGCGGCGTGTTACCCGGTTTATTTGCTCTTGCTTTTTTTCCTTTTTTTCCTCTCCTGCTGATTTTTTTTTCCTTCTCGCCTCTGCTCCGGGCTTGGCGATTACAGTAATGCCAGGGGTTATCGGGTTTACAAGTACTCGTATAGGGTTCCGGATGGCATGGAATTGTTTTAGGGTGAAGAAATTTGTGTTTCCTGATTGCATCTTGAGACTTTAAAGAGCAGTTTTCATTTTTTTTTTTGCTCCGTGGCAAACACCAGTAGCCAGATTATCACAGATTTGAGTACTTGAGGCTCTGGTTGCTGAATTTTAGAGGTGAATTGGTAGACAGAGGGAAACATCAGAGAGCAAAGGGCGAAAAGGCAATTGACGGTTGTAGATTCTCATTTCACAATGACAAGATCACAGATTTTTGCACAAACCTAGTAATAATATCAAGAAAATAATGTTATGATCCCCAAGATATGTGCTTTTTTAACTCAACCACTAAACTACTAAATACACCAAGACACGCTTTTTTTAAAAAAAAATATTTCCTCGTCAATCCCATATCATTTTGTTCGCCATGTCAGCGCTCGTTGCCCATTATCCCTGCGCGAGTCGAAGCAATAAGCATGACTATAAAATTACAACATAATCAAGAAAGACATAAAACAAGCAGGATCCTCCCAGAGTCGACAACCAACTGAGCGGGAAATACCTAAATACAACTAAAAGGATCGAAAGGCCTCACGTAATTGAAAGAAATAAAATAGGGCAACATAATAGCCAAGAAACAACGGCACTGGATTGACTACGGTGCTACATTCTTAGAACTAGGGTAAGTTATGGGGTCAGAAACAGCATTATGATGGAAGGGGGATCCTAAAAGGCTCCGACTTCGTAGTTTTCCTAAAAAAAAGTTAGCCAACACAAGATATACCAGGGTAAAAAGGAGATAGGTACCTCTGAGAAGTAAGTGCAGACAACAGTCCTATCAGCGAACTTTCTTCCAGCGAGGGAACGTAGAGCGTTAGACGCTGATTCCTGAGTTTCGAAACGAACAAAGATCTGTTGATATTAAGCCATTAGTTTGCTTCTTACCGGTTGAGATTTAACAAATTGTAACAAACCTTGCCGACACCAGCTGCTTGTCTGCTGCCCCCGCTTGGACGGGGAACTTTCATGTCAACAAGCGATCCAAATTTTTGACATTCATCACGGATATCTTCGCATATTTCTGTTTTCTTGTCAGTATCTATGGATCAGGGCATCAGGGTTTACAGTCACTAGACAAAAGTGTTGGTGAAACAGCATTTCCCTCGCCCTGGGGAATGGGCCCCTCCCGCACAGAGGCCCCCAATTGCGCAATACCCCTCCCTAGGCCGCTTTGATCTCCGTCAAAGGGAAACTCCGTTTCACGAACACCTTTGTCTAGTGACTGTAGGTAAAACTTACCATCATATTCTTCAGGATCGAGCAACTCATCAGCAGTCACCATATTAAGTAATTGCAATACACGGCTGGCTTCAAGATCCACACTGGTCGTGCCAGCCATCATAGCCATTGCGTTGACGCCCATCTCGACACCAGCTGCTTGTTTCATGCCGATGGAAGCACGTCGTACTCGGAGGGTATTGTCGGCAATTTCCATACCGTTAAGCCCCTCCACAGCTATTTCCGTGGTTCCAGGATCAAGGTATTCACAAAAGGCAATTCCCTAAATTCGAAAGAGATAACATATTAAGGTTAATAGCTGTACTTTCTAATAAATGATGATTTAATTAGTAGCCAATTGGAATTGGGGCTTGTTCCTCTTGCTTTTGAGATTAAAGACGGGAGCGGGAATGCGGTTAGTTTTTATCTACCTTAGATGTCTCGTCAGTCATATCTTTGACGAGAACGAACGCTTTCAAATCTCCGAAACTCTTCAATAACTCAATAACCTGTTCATCCTGCAAATATTCCGGTATGTCCGAAATCAATATCTTGTTAGGCGTGTCAGGAACGTCACTTGATATTACTCCGGGTTCTGGGTGGCGATGGTCTTCAGATACAATGGGGACGATATAGTCTCGTGGCCTTTTGATCTCAATATTACCCCCATTAAATTCAACACCCGAGAGTGCTAAGCAAACTGTAGCGTCATTGGTATTTTTGAATTCAAGGAGGCCCAAGGTTTTGCTTCCCGAAAGCTGTACTGAAGTTATTGGGTCAGGGCCGCCTGTTGTAACATTAAGGGATGATAGAGTCTGGTTGAAGAATTGCAATAAGGATTCTTCATCAGTGCCAGCAGGAATGTTGCTCATAAGTAGACGTTTGGCTTGACGAGAGTTGGTAGGCTTCAAAGTAGATGCTGTTGCTACATTACTAGGCTGAGTCATGAATGCATGAAGCCTGGTTGGGTCCATGGGTGCCTGCCTAGGAGCACCAGGCAGCGGAAACATTCCTATAAAGTCGGGTTAGCCTTAGAGCTTAGACTCCAATGATATGAACAATGAATAATAACTAACCAGAAAGTTTAGCCTGTTCAGCTGTAACATTCTCATACCCTTGAGGCTTGATGTCCCACATGGTCATTCTGCGCTTCCTTTCGTTGATGGGAGTAATATCAGTTAAATCCGGTGTCGGTTCTCTCTTCTTCACTGGCGGAGTTGCAGATCGTTTCCGAACGGGATAAGCATCTGCTGCCGCTGCGCTTCTTCCTCCACGAGGTTCAT
Source organism: Choiromyces venosus 120613-1 (assembly GCA_003788595.2). Lineage (NCBI taxonomy): Eukaryota > Fungi > Ascomycota > Pezizomycetes > Pezizales > Tuberaceae > Choiromyces > Choiromyces venosus. The sequence goes on from ML120431.1 coordinate 220,406, forward strand.
CGTATCTAGGATTCCGTTCGCCGCGTCTATCTCCACCACCGCCACCTCTTCTTCTTTCTCTCTCATAATCACGGTCCCGTCCCGCATATCTATCGGTATCGCGATCGCGCTCTCTGTAGCGATCAGTTCTATCAGTCTCGAAATAATCATCCCTACGTGATCTATTGCGATGTGGTGAGCGAGAACGGTCACGGCGTCCTGCACGTTCTCTGTCCCTATCTCCGCGATCCCGATCGCCTCTACCGTCTCTGTCTCTTTCCCGACGATGATCAGTCCCCTAAAGTGATGGTTAGAAAAGATATCCACTTAAAACAATCCAAAGTTGGATGATTAAAGATAGGGCGAATACATACGTGATAATCACGGCCGTACCCATGTCGGTCTACAAATTCGGAAAGAAACAAAATGTTAGCAAATGTTCAATATTAGGAAACGCGCAGAATAAATGCGAAAGGGGGGATAATCAAGCATACCACCACCACGGGAAGAATAAGAATCACCGTTCATAATCGAAATAAGCTTGTTTGTTTGCTGATATCGTTGTTAGAAAGGACTTGATTATTTTTTCAAGCTGGGGGTGACAGTGTTAAGGCTGTCTTCTGCTAGAAGGAAAAGAAGGAAAGTTGGTCACCGTTAGGAATCAGAATGCTTTCAACCAACGATAGAGAGAAAGTGAAGAAGAAGGCTGGGCTGTTTGGTCTCGAGGACCTTTGAGGTGGGTGGACGATGATGGGAGAACGCGGAGAGAAAAGGGAGATGGTGTTAGTTAAGTGGCCGGAATGGGAGCCTCGCCAAGAGCCCCCGAGACACAAAAACCCTATGTTCGATTCTTCCGGGTAAAGTGCGACGGGCGGGCAAGGGTACAGGCAACAATTACTTGCAGCTGTTTTAGACAACCGAATTTCATTCGTCGTTCCTGATAAGTTGAAGTTTGAGCCTTCCTCTCTTCTCAACTCCTCTCGCCCCTCAGTCAACCCGACTACTCTTTTCATAAATGGCCACTCGTCCTCTTTCTCGCTGTGTGTTTTCTGCTGCTTCCAGCAAACATCTTCGTTCCGTAGTCCCTCGAGTTGCAGCCTTCCATTCGACACCAGTCGGTCTTAATTCGTCACCGCCGAAGGATGATCAATCGAGCTCAGAACCGGTAACCCACTTTGGTTTTCAGACTGTGAAAGAGTCGCTTAAGGCTTCAAAAGGTATAACATATAATGGATTTGTATTCTATGAAAATTTGGAGCTGACAAGTTAAATTGACAGTGGCTGAGGTATTTTCTTCCGTCGCCTCATCATATGACACAATGAACGATGTCATGTCCTTTGGAATTCATCGACTTTGGAAGGACCATTTTGTTCGTTCTCTTGACCCTGGCCGTAGACCAGGTGGTCAACCTATGAGTATTCTTGACGTGGCCGGTGGGACAGGAGATATTGCCTTCAGAATGTTGGACCATTCCGAGAAGGTTAATAGTGATCGTGAAACCACTGTTCTGTGTGCGGATATCAATGCAGACATGTTGAAAGAGGGAGAAAAACGGGCAATTCAGAATGGATATGATTGTACGAGTCCTGACATGCAAACATTACCCAATGAATGGAAGCTAACTTTCACTACTATGTTTTAGCCAACCGAATATCCTTTCGTGCTGAGAATGCTGAAACTCTTGAGAGCATCCCCGACAATTCAATAGATCTTTATACCATCTCATTCGGCATTCGCAACGTTACCCGCATTCCCATGGCTTTAAAATCTGCTCATCGTGTTCTCAAGCCTGGTGGTGTATTTGCTTGCCTTGAGTTCTCCAAGGTTTCCCCGGCACCTCTTGATGCGATTTACCAGCAATATTCATTTTCTGTCATTCCTCTCATGGGACAATTGGTAGCGGGAGACAGGGATAGTTACCAATACCTTGTTGAGTCTATCAAGCGTTTTCCCTCACAAACCGAGTTTGCGAGAATGATAAAGGATGCTGGATTAGTGAATGTTGGTAAGGGATACGAAGAACTCACATTTGGAGTTGCGAGTATCTGGAAGGGCGTAAAACCATTGGATTAGATGACTTATACCCACACCTCTGTTCTCTCAAGTTGTTCTCTGTATCATCAGACTTATAGACATAACTTTCTTGTAACATTCTGCTTGGCAACAGAGTATGTATGCGGGAATGCAGTCTACAATAAAGGGCCAATACGAGTGATTTAATGTGACCACTGTAGTTAGGTCAAAAGTACTAGTACTTCCGATATGTCTACTAGTACAATACCAGAGCAGTTGTAATGGGATAGCTCCCCTAGAGTTTAACCTGTTTTTGCTGTAAGGCGGATATAATAATACAAATGGGCTTGGATTTATGGCGGAACCAACTTAAAAATTGATGGTAAGCTCAAGGGATTCGGGTAAGCAATAGAACTGGGAATCAATTACTCCATATCGACCCCCCACATCAGTTATTACCCTCAAAACATGTTCCAGCACTCGCTTATCACAAAGAGGGAGGGGAGGGGGGAGCCTGCCGCTATCCACACCCGGATTATCAGGATCACTAGGATCCAGGATAGCGAAATTAACTTACCGTAGCCCATTCAGTTTCCACCTCTCTTACACTTTTCTTTTAGCACGGTTATTCAAGATAAAGCCAAGCGGTGGGGGGAGGTTATGTTTGGGTTTAACTTAGTAAAAGAAGTTTGTCCTTAATAGTCTATCTTGGCTCATCGAACCGGAAAAAAGATTTCCGTGGGAGGAGGGGCGGCGGACATGTTGGCACTGTCATACCTTGGCTATCATACCGTATCAAACCGTAGGCTGGCCGCTGGCAAGCTAGATAGACGGAAAAACGTGAATAGAATTCCCTGACCGAGTGGTTAGAAATTCAAGGGAGGCAGAAGAGGTACAGCATATGTACAAGTACAGTATAGTTTCTAGCGTTATTGTTAGATTACCGGTAGACTATCCCCGACGCCCAACAGAATTACAAGGGAAAAAGGAAAGAAAAAAAAAATGTGAGATTGTAAACATAGCAGCGAAGAGAAGAGAAGAGAGAAAAAAAATAGTCAAATGAATTGCAAAGTGTACTCGAGTAGACTTCTCAACAAACCCCTCCTTGGCCTTGCCCTCTCCCCCACCTAGTGACCAAAAAAAAAAAAAGGTTGTCTCTTACACGGGGCCTGCCGTTCGTCTTACCAGTGGATCTAGTACAAAGGTCGACGTCTTCCCCCTCGCCGCCTTTCTTTTTTTTTACTTCCCCTCTTCATCCATCTCCATTCATTTTCTTTACCTTCGATCTATCATCTTGCCTACTCTCTACTTTTTTTAAAAAAAAATATACAAAGAGGAACAGCACAGATGACTGACAGTGTTGAGACCCAATACCAATGGCTCAGCCAACTTAACGTTGACCATGTTCCCGCTGAGAGGAACTACAGAAGAACTTCTATCATCTGTACAATTGGTATATGTCTCGATCCATTTTATTTTCTCTTGCTGGCTGGCTTTCTAACAAAATTTTCTTTGTGAATAGGTCCTAAAACAAACTCGGTGGAGTCCATCAACAAGCTCCGCAAAGGTCTGGATTTGGCGATTACCCCGCCCCGCTTGTTCAAAGTTTGCTAAGAGATATTCAACACAGCCGGTCTGAACATTGTTCGCATGAACTTTTCTCACGGCTCCCATGAGGTAATTCCCACATTAGTCTTGTTTTTATCTTATCCCCTGCACTGTTGTGTCCCTAGTCGTGGTCGTCTTTGCGATGAGATCCTTGGGAGTGGGGGTTTGGCGTTTGTCTATATTTTGTTATCGGTGCTGATAAGTGGATCTACAGTACCACCAAAGCGTCATTGACAACTCGAGGGAGGCTGAGAAACAGCAACCCGGCCGACCATTGGCCATCGCCCTTGATACCGTACGTTCTCACCGAAACGAAAATTTCTCCTTGTGCATTTTCTGGAACCACGCGGTCTTCGAGAAAATGCATGGAATCGGGTATATTGAGATTTACTAAATTGTCCTGCAGAAAGGACCCGAGATCCGAACTGGTAACACCACGGGGGATGCCGACCTTCCTATCTCTGCTGGTTCAGAAATTATCATCACCACGGACGACCAATATGCTGCCTCCTGCTCAGAGAAGATCATGTATGTTTGGACTTAATTTATTCCGGATTAACTTATGATTTAAGCTTTCTCGCTAACGTGACTGAATTTTAGGTATGTCGACTACAAGAACATCACTAAGGTGATTGAGCCTGGTCGCATCATCTACGTTGACGATGGTGTCCTTTCATTTGAGGTCTTGGAGGTCACCGATGAGAAGAATATCAAAGCTCGCTGTCTGAACAACGGCAAGATCTCATCCAAGAAGGGTGTGAATCTTCCCAAGACCGACGTCGACCTTCCTCCTCTATCTGAGAAAGATAAAGCAGATCTCCGATTTGGTGTCAAGAATGGTGTTCACATGGTCTTCGCGTCATTTATTCGTCGTGGCTCTGACGTTACCGCCATTCGTGAAGTTTTGGGAGAAGATGGAAAAGAGATCCAGATCATTGCCAAGATTGAGAACCAACAGGGTGTAAACAACTTTGATGAGATTCTCCAAGAAACCGACGGTGTCATGGTTGCTCGTGGTGACCTTGGTATTGAAATCCCACCTGCCCAGGTGTTCATTGCCCAGAAGATGATGATCGCCAAGTGCAATCTGGCTGGAAAGCCCATCATTTGCGCAACCCAGATGTTGGAGTCCATGACATACAACCCCCGCCCCACCCGTGCTGAGGTTTCGGATGTTGGTAACGCAGTCCTTGACGGCGCTGACTGTGTCATGTTGTCTGGAGAAACTGCCAAGGGTAACTACCCAATTGAGTCTGTTACGATGATGCACGAAACCTGCTTGATCGCAGAGACTGCCATCAGTTACGTTCCGCTGTTTAATGAACTTCGTGGGTTGACCAAGAGACCAACTGAGACAAGCGAGACCTGCGCTATCGCAGCTGTGAGTGCAAGTGTTGAGCAGGAGGCCAGTGCAATTATTGTTCTGAGTACTAGGTATGTGACGACTATTATTTAAGTGGCGTATGGATTCACTAATTCTTTTGTTATAGCGGATCAACTGCACGCTTGATCTCGAAATATAGGCCAAGCTGCCCAGTTCTCATGGTGGGCAATTCCTACCATCCTAGATATTGCTCTTTCTGACGTTTGAGAAACAGATTACCCGAAATGCCAACGCTGCCAGATATTCTCACCTCTATCGCGGTGTTTATCCATTTGTGTACCCTAAGCCTAAGCCTGACTTCAACAAGGTTATTTGGCAAGAGGATGTCGATGAGCGTCTGAGATGGGGCACTAGTGAGGCCATCAAGCTCGGACTCGTTAAGGCCGGAGATACCATCATTGCTGTCCAAGGATGGAGGGGTGGATTGGGTCACACCAACACGTATGTGAACCCCTTTGTTATTTTCTGCTTTTGGCTTCTCCACAGCTGCCTCTTTTCCTATTCTATCCTCAAAGCAATATTCAGGAAAGAGGGGAGGAGTCAAAGCAGATTTGATTTTTTGAGGTGGGCACTGATTCTTGATACTTAGTCTCCGCGTCCTGGGCGCCAAAGAATGAAAATTTCACACGTGGGTTAAACTACTCAGCAGCAATAGTCGGGATTAATGGTAGTGATACGCACTACAATAATAGCTTAGGCGGTATTTTCTGGTGCATGTGGATCTGCATTGATAGTTTCCAACTGTTGTGACTAGGTGCAATTAAATTTTCATCGGCTTGATAATTGTATACTGTAATAATCTGTGAATGGGGTTTTATTCGATTAAGTAATATTTCCTCTGGGTGTGAATGTATGACTGGCTCTTGAATGCCTATTACCAACCTCGTGGGATAAAAGCGTTTAGTGGTTTTTAATTAATGACTCTGGGTTGCTATCTATGCATATTCAATGGATTTGGTGACCCGTAGTACAGCAATTCATGTTTCAATCTAGTAGCTAAGAGAGGTGGCTGCTGGAGCTGGCACTATCGGATGGATAGTTTGCGTAGTTGCCTTCGATACCTTCTCATGAGCTGTAGTATTCGCTCCATTATTATGAGTGATCCTAATTGAACTCTAGGCGACAAAATCACCAGCCTCGAGTGACAGCCTATGATCGCAATGCTCATCGGCACACACCAATACGAACGTTGAGAGAATAAACTTTTGTCCGGCAAAACTCACTATCCTATTACCCTGTATCCGAACATGATAGCGCGCGCCCCGCCGCGCCATCTATTAGTCCATCCCATCCCCTCAAACTCATGGTGCCTGAAGGTTACCTATGCATCCCCCTATAGCACCGGATAAACTCTCGGTTAAATCAGGATTTCCATGAAACCCCTGTCCCGCTTTCGTCACGGTGATCTTTTTCCCTTCCCCTCAACGAACAAACGTATAAACTCACCACCACCACTACCGAAATGTCCTACTCAAGAAATTATAATTCCCTTCCCCCTCCTCCCCTAATAAACTCGAAATGTCATCGGAACCACTATACCTAGGGCTAGACCTCTCAACCCAGCAGTTAAAATGCCTAGCCATCACGGGCTCGTTGTCGATGACGCACGAGGAGATAGTCACCTTTGATAGTGACCTCCCGCAATACGGGACGAAGAAGGGTGTCCATACTGATCCTGCCATGAATGAGGTTACCGCGCCCGTGGCTATGTGGATTGAGGCGTTGGATTTAGTCCTCGGTAGGATGAAGAAGGCCGGGGTCGAGTTTGGGAGGGTAAGGGGGGTTAGTGGTGCTGGGCAGCAGCACGGGAGCGTGTTTTGGGGTAAAGAGGCGGAAGGGGTGCTGGGCAGGTTGGATGCTGGGAGGGGGCTCGTGGAGCAGTTGGGAGGGGATGGGGGAGTGTTCACTTGGGAGAGGTCGCCGAATTGGCAGGATCATAGTACCCAGGCTCAATGCGATGCGTTTGAAGAGCGGGTGGGGGGTGAGGAGGTGTTGGCCGGGATTACCGGGTCGAAGGCTCATCACGTATTCCCCCCCCTCTTTGCTTCCCCTTTGGAGAGATGGGCTGACAAAGTTGGTGGTGTAGCGATTCACGGGTCCACAGATCTTGCGCTTCTATCAACGGTTTCCGGAACTTTACGAGAAGACGAGTAGGATATCGCTTGTTTCGAGCTTCCTTTGCAGTATGTTCCTTGGGAGGATTGCCCCGGTTGATATCAGTGATGTGTGTGGTATGAATCTTTGGGATATGAGGAGTAATTCCTGGTCTCAGGAGTTGCTAGACCTGGCTGCGCCGGATCTGAAGTCAAGGCTTGGGGATGTGGAGGTGCAACCGGGGAAGCATTTGGGCCCCGTTTCGGGGTACTTTGTTGAGCGGTATGGATTTAATGAGGGTGAGTTTGTTTTCCGAGTGATATTTTATGTATGATGACCTAGTGCTAATGACGGAACGACAGAGTGTGTAATAGCACCGTTTACTGGTGATAACCCGTCTACGATCCTTGCGCTGCCGCTACGTCCACTAGATGCAATTATATCCTTGGGAACCTCCACTACACTCCTTATGGCAACACCAACATACTTCCCAAGCCCAAGTTACCACCTCTTCAACCACCCGACGGACAAGGGGCTGTACATGTTCATGCTCTGCTACTGCAACGGCGCCCTGGCGCGGGAGAAGATCCGAGACGAAATCGCTACCTCCACCACTACTACCTCTGACCCATGGAAAGAATTCAACGAAAAGGCCCTCTCAACCACCCCTCTCGGCAAATCGTCAAAAACCTCCGACGCGAAACTAGGAATCTACTTCCCCATTCCAGAAATCGTGCCCAACGTCCGCGCCGGAACATGGCGGTATAACATCTCTCCGACCGGCGAGTTGAAAAAGGTCGAATCCTTCGATTCAGGTACGGACGCTCGCGCGATTTTGGAAAGTCAGGCTTTGTCAATGCGGCTGCGGGCGAACCCTCTGCTGTCCACGTCCACCCCGGCACAGCCACGAAGAGTTTACCTGGTTGGTGGAGCGAGTAAGAACCCTGCTATCACTAAGGTTCTTGGACAAGTACTTGGTGGTAAGGAGGGTGTGTATAGATTAGATGTTGGAGGGAACGCGTGTGCTTTGGGAGCGGCGTATTATGCTGCGTGGGCTGTTGAGGGGAGAAAGGGGAAGGATGAGGAGGGGTTTGAAGACTTTGTGGCGGAGAGGTGGGAGGAAGGGGGACGGATTGTTAAGGTTGGAGAGGGGTATGAAGAGGGGGTTTGGGAGGGGTATGGGGATGTATTGGGTGCTTTTGAGGAGGTGGAGAGGAGGATTGGGATGGGGGAGTAGAGCTGCGGTTTGGTTGTTGTATACCGTACTCTGTGGTGTATGACCGGGGGTGGAGGGGTGCTTGATTATTCTTTTGTGAGGAGTTGTTGTCAGACTGTGTAGAAGATCAGCAAACTTTGTTACTTCTTTATACAAAGACCTTTTATTCTGATCCTTTCTCGATAGCGTCAGTAGCTTACTATGTACTGTTACTCTTTACGATACCACTGTAGCACAGACTTAAACCTGTGCTGTGCTGTGCACTCTTCCTGTCACTGCAATCATTATTATTCCCGTGATTATAATACCAATTAGCGTGACACCGTGACACTACATACAGTAGTTCTCTGGTCCCAATTATAATGGTGACAACATTAAAGGTACCGATGCTGGTATTCATTTCTTTTCTCCGAACTTTTTATGGTTGATTTATCTCGAACAGTCTCGCCTGCCTGGTCTTCATCGCTTTTTCTCATCTTTCTCATCTTGCTCGCCTTACGATACTACCCCTCACTTTGAAAAGTATGCACCTACTATCCATACAGCACAGCAGTGTGTCCCTCATGGACCTCTAACTTACCTTACCTATTTACCCCGCTTCACAGCCTACAATACGTGGTTGGGGGTGCAGTGGTGTAGCTTTTCAACGTTTCTTGTTTGGTCGCTTGCCAACACGGCATACAGTACTGTACTGCAATCCCGTGTGCTCGATCATCAGCCAAATGGTTGCACGGGCCAAGGAAAAGGCCACACCATAAGGAAGGTGGAGAATCAGCGTGGCTGGGGGCACAGTTGCAGTCCGCGCGGCTAAAACCCGTGTGTGTGGCTGGGGGGAAGATACCGTAAGAACTCGAATACCAGTAGGGTATTTGCTTGGCGGCAACGAAAGAGAAGATGGATGACCTGGCAACGGCCCGAACGATTCCACTATTCCTGAATGGGAGAAATGTGTTTTAGGCGAGTCGTTGTCAATTTTCTTGACTTTATTCGTTGGCTCAGAGGGATGAGGCGAGGCCGCACTGTACGGGAAGCGGACGGGTGAATTGAACGAAACTATGCCATTGTACTCGAGTAGGCATTCAATGAAAAGTGGTGATGGATGACACTTCATCTGCCTGAGTTGTTGGCCGTGTTTCACACCTCAATTTCGGGGTGGTTGGGTCTGGCCGGAGCCGTTCCTTCCACAAGCCTTCCCTTCCCTTACCCGAACCAACCCACCACTCCATCTCACCCTCTCCTCTCGCTCCCGTCCCCTCGCTCTTCTCGTGGTGGTGAAAAACATTCCATTCTTTGCTAACTCATCGCTTTCTCTGACACTACCCCACCCTACCTACCCACCACCTCCACCACTACTACCACCACCATCACACACCAACCCCTTTAACACCATTCCATTAGGAAATATTCATCTATCGCTAAAGGAAAACAGAAAATAAAGAAAAAAAACTGAAGGGAGGAAGGGTACTGTATGAGAAGCCAAGAGTGAAAAGGAGGAAAGAAGACAATTCCCCATCTTCTTTACCCGCCTAACCTCTTTCCTCCAAACGCACACACTCCAAACAACGCCAATCCTCCAATCGCAATGGCGCCAGCGCCCCAATCAGCTTATCAAGGTACTTGGGATTCGGAGACTCAGAAATATGTTCTCCCACCGCTCGTTGGTTTACCGTTCTCGGAGATGAGGAAGAATGGTAATTTACTTCTCCCTCTCCTTTGCATATTTTTTGTTTTTTTCGTTCATCTAACTCTAACTCTCCTTGCTTTAGGAATGGGAGCTCGATACGCCGGGGACACGAGGTACCACCGACTCATCATCGTTCATGGAATCTTCGCCGCGTTTGCAGTCCTCATCATGATCCCCGCGGCCCTCATCTGTGCGAGATTTCTTCACCACGGACGGAATCCACGAGCAGCAATGTGGGGTCATATCGGGTTGAATACGGCTGCTTTGTTGAGCTTAACCATCACCTTCGTTTCCGGGTATGTCGCTGTAGGTCAGAACGCCTGGGGATCGAATCCTCATCATTTGATTGGTGTTACTCTTTATGGAGCTGTGATCTTTCAGGCCATGTTTGGATTATTTATTCGGGCTCGGAATCAAAAGAAAGTGATCCGGAAGAAGATTGCATTTCACACCATGGTACGTTAAATTTCTGTTTGTGTATGCACTGAATTGGGACTGACTTTGAAATTAGCTGCACCATTGGCTTGGCCGTGGCATTTGGCTGTTGGGACTCGCACAGATTCCTCTGGGACTTTATCTTTACGGATCACCGCTTGTCTTGTTCATCCTCTATGCAGTCTGCGTCTTTATATTTTTCCTCTCTTGGTTTATCTGCGAGTACATGAGGACTCGCGGGTATTTTTCCCTTGGCATAACTCGTCCGACTCGAGAAACGCCGGATATGGCTGAGATTCCTACAGCGGTGGAAGACACTTCATTTCAAGCTGGACATTTTCCGACTGAGGTGCCTCAGCGTAGATCCGGGCGTGGAAGGGGCAGCATGTGGTCGAATTTGTTTTCTAGGCGACAGTCGAGCGCTAAAGAGCCGGTTGTTGGTGTAAGCGGGGGTGGAGGGTACGCCACGGATGTGACCCGAGCAACAAGTTTCGATACCAGTAGAGCTCCTAGTGCGCATAGTCCTGCCATTGGCGGTCTTCATGCTCCGCCTGGACGCCACAACAACATGGTTCCGCCTGTTCCACCGGTTCCAAGCTTGCCGACTAACTATGGAGGGGATCAAGACAACGATCAAATCGCGTCGCCGGTAGGTTCCGGAGACATCCATAGGGATAACGGGGATAGATATTTGCAGGAGCCTGGTTCGGTAAGGGATACTGTGTTACGGGATAGTACTACGTTGGGAACGGGAGTTCATGGTGGACCTTCGCATATTGAGATGCCGCACGAGTCGCCAGTTTCTCCACCATACACGGTTACACCAGTTACTTCTGGCCCTGCCAATATGAGCAGTCCTCATACATCGGATATCAGCGGAAACTCTTCCGGCTATCTAAGGTCGTACCCGATGCCGCCTTATCACACTTCCCCACATCGACAACACGAAGAAATGCCACCCTCTCCCATCGCCGGTGGTGGATACATGGAGGCTGATAACGGATTTGTGCACGGCCCTGCACGACACGGAGAACCACCAATGGCCCCGCTACCACTACCACCAGACCCACGTCGTGGACAGCAACAACAACATCGCCGCGATAGATCCGCTGATAGTGTTCCGCGTCTTCCTACGTCTCATTCAACCGAGCATTTACCTGCGGAGGAGCGCGCTGGAGAAGCATCCGTCGGCCGTCGAAACTCACGGAAGAAGGATGCTCAGGTTAGCGTTCAGGTGCGTGTGAATCCGGACGGTAAGTCTGTCACGGTCCGACGGGTACCTGCCGAAGAGAGCGAGCGAGATCGTCGTGAGCGTGTACGCCTTCGTGCCGAACGAGCGGCCCAACGAGAGATGAGTTTAGATCGTGAACGTCAACATCGCCGGAGTCAATCTGGTCGCCGATCATCCGAACGACATGAACGACATGAACGACCCACGACATCCGGCTCAGGAGCCCATGTACCACCGCCCGCCCCTGCCTCCTCAGTCGGTGGATACGGCCCGGAGTCATCAGTAGGCGGATACGCCCCCTCAATAGGTGGCCAATCATCCACCATCGCCGGTGCCAGCGGCGGCCTTCTCGGAGGCAGCGCACCGCCACTCCCACAACCACAAGCCAAGTTCCGTATGCCCGAACCACCACGAATGCCCGATAGAGTGCTCGACCCACCTATACAAACCATAAACCCGCTCCACCACCCCGTCAGCTCCTCCCCACTCCCCTACGGCGGCGTCTCTCCTAGCGCACGTGGTAGCGTAGTCAGTGCTTCAGGCACAGCGGAGAACAGCGAGCTGGAGCAGGAAGCGGCAAAGACGTATCGCAAGAAGAAGTTACGCGATGGAACGAGTAGTCTGGGCAATCCGCTGAGTAGTCTTGGAGCGAGACATGATGAGGATGGGGTTGAGTGGACTTGAGTTGGTTTAAACATTTGATTTCTTTGTTTCAGCATCTTTTTATCATTTCTTTTCCTTTTTCTTTCTTTTTAAGATGGTAGTTTAGTCTGGGTTTCGGGGATTGTTGTATACCATTTTTACACTTTTCTTTTTTTCCTTAGCTTCTTTATGGTTTTTATGATGAGTGGATGGGTGGGCAGCGTTGCGAACGAAGCGACGAACCGAACGGATATATGCTAAATTACCCCAAGAGTTTTTTTTTTTTTCCAACCCAAAATGCCATGACATCTGGAGTTCTTTTTATCTCCTTGCGTTTCATTTCTTACGCCAGCCAGATCTAACTTACGACTTTTTTTTTTCTCTTCTCCTTTTCATATACAATATGGCGAAGGAAAGATTATGTATCGGAGGGGATATTAATGACCTTTTTTTTTTACTTTTTTACCTTTTTATTTTATTTACTTTTTGCGTTTTAGCTTAGCTTAGCTTAGGCAGTTTAATTTGCTCGTCTTGTAGTGTAGCATTTATGAGGGTTTTCATTTTTGCGGGGGAGAAAAGAGAGGTTCGAAGGGGGGAGGGGAACATAAATTATTAGTTTTTAAGTTTGAATTGGCTTCGCTGGAATATTTGCGTAGTGAGAAAGGGAGTGTGTGACGGTGTGGAAATGATATTCTGGGGAGATATTAGTTTGCAGTGTTGGACGCTGCGGAGGTGGGGGTTGACTTGCATGTGCTGTGCGGGCAAAGGGGTAGAACATGGGTAGGTGGTGTACAGTAACACACGCTGTGATCAGGAGATAAGTAAGTACTATCGTACAGCTTTTGGGTTATTTGTAGTGTGCGTACTATCAAAACCTGTACTGTCCGGCTCGCTGTGTACTGTACTGTACATTATTATGGTACGAGTATGGATAAGAGATAGTCAAGCTTTGGTCTTGTCTGGCCTGGTTTGGATTGGATTGTGCGGTTGTGATTCGTGCGTTGGGATAGTACTTTTTTTTTTTTTGGTGCAGTATCATGTTGTATGCGGTGTGGTTGTGGTTAATGAGCAGAGGGAGGGGTGTACTATGTATTGTTAAACCGATGTTTATGGGGACATGTGAGGATGTGCAGTACATACAGTAACGTTAGTTTCCCCTGTAGAAGAGTGGGTGTCCGGGTGTTGTGTACTGTACTCGGCATTGGCGATGGGGATATTGTACTGTGCGGCGGGGTGTATCGTCGTATTGTACATGGCAGATCTGGGAATTGCACGGTTTTCCTCATCTTTATAACTTTAGAGTGCACTCATCTGGGGTAAGATAGCGCTGGATGGGTGCGGGGCGACTTTTGCTTGTTTTGTTATAGGTTCGGTGTAGTTGGGAGTATATAAGATATTGTAACAGCCTCCCCCGCTTCCGCTTCCGCTGCGTTTAGTGCATGGTTATGGTGGAGGCTGGCTAGGGTGTCTGGTTTTGTTATGCGCCTTTCTCTGTGTTCCCTTAGGTACCGTAGGTGAAGTGTTTAGCTCCGGGTAGGTACTTTTTAAAAAAAGCTTACCTGGGCGGGTGGAGGGTTTGTAGGCTGGATTTAGTGTGATGGTAACGGTATGGAGGTATTCGGGAGTGGGTGTTTAGTGTGAGTGATGGGTACTAATAGTACAGTGTACGGTACAAATACTTGTACTGACGGGGTGTTAGTGCAGTACCGTACAATCCAATCAAGACATAACATCTCACCCGCCCGAAACTTCCACCAAAGTTTCTTTTATTTGAATTATCGAATTGCAGTGCTTGAGGGGGGGATATAACCCCCCTCCCTCCCACCTCCCATGTCCTCTTCTTATCTTGCATATTACAGGACTCTGCGCGTTCAATTCCTCAAAGAAAAAAGAACTGTCCAGTCTCCAAGAGCAAGACCATGGCAAGAGGTAAAGTTACCTCTCCCCCCCTTCTTCCTCCTCCTCCCACCATCTAAAACCCCCCTTTCGTAGTAAAAACCCAAACCCGCCCAAACCCACCCCCACATTACCCCCTCGTCCCGCACTCTCGCGCCACCACTGCCACCCCCATCACTCCTGCCACCACCAGCAGAGTCAAAAAAACCCGCGTCAAATTTTCAAAGACCTTGTTTAGGCGGTATGTAGACGAGGTTACGAGGGGAGTTATGGAGGAATTGAACGGAGGGGCGAAAGAGATGAAGTGGGAGGAGGAGGCGTTGGGGCTTTTGAGGGGGGTTGTAGAGGGGGTTTTGAGCTCAGGGGGTGGTGGGGGGAAGAAGAAGAAGGGGAAAGGCGGTTGTTAGGGGGGGGGTTATTGTAGGTTAGTGGGGGAACATGATTTGTGGATATTTTTTGTTTTTTTAGGAGCGGCGGGGGTGTGAGTGGTGTGGAGAGTAAATTCAATCCGGATGGTCTGGGGGTACGAATAGTATTGTCTCCTAGAAAGGGTTTTCAGAATTGCTAGGTTGCTGTGATACGTTACCGTTACTCCAGGTTCTGTCATATCTGCTCGGATAATGTTGGGAAGAGCGTAAAAGCACGTTCAACAAGTGGTACTCCTCCCCAGCGCGCGGCCCAGTGTGCAGAAAATTTGGACTGCTGTGATGGACATATGTTGTTGTAAATACCCAAAAGGGAAATTCCCGAAATATAAGTCGTAGATTTTAAAGACGAAACTTCAGTACCCAGTGTGTAAAACCAAGACTCTTCCAACCCACTCATCATACGAAGATCTTACTCTATGCAGGATATTTTGTCACAAGTTTTTTTCTTTCGATTCTTGGCCCCAATTATGCTGGTTCAGAGTTGAATTTATCGAGTGATTTCTTGTAATTTTCTTCGATGAAAATGCCATAGCAGAAGGACAGCCCACAATGGAGATGTCTTGAATGGGAAAGGACGTATAATTAACCCTTCGCCGCCCCACAAGCTCGTTGATAATTCAAGAGGGGAGCAAATCAGACCCCTAAGATTGTCTGACTCAAAAGCTGTATATATGTGACCAGCATATATATCCTATCACATCAGGGTACTCTACTCTTGAAGCATGAATATCGCAAAAAGCAGCTTGAGAAAGTAGGCTAAGAGTAAAAAAAATATAAGTAACATATTTGCATCAATTTTCCCCTCCATCAACAAATTGGCAGCGAGCACCACCACAACTTCACCACTTCCAACAAACCCATTCCCAACTCGACCCAAAATCTCGAATCCAAAAAAATGCCCCAGTCCCCACCCCTCCCATCCCCCGCACTCCCCCTGCGCCCTCCCATACTCTCCACAACCTCCCGAGCTTACCAAACCGCCGCCCTGATAACCCGCCTGACCCCAATCCCCCAACTCCCAACCCTCCGCGCGCGCCAACACGCCGCCATACTCCGCATGAACAGCGCACACATCGCCTGCCACACCGGTCGTATCTCACTCCCGGACGCCACCGACGTAGTCATAGGCGTGATGGCAGAGGTAGAAGAAATCGCAGAGCTAGTTGACGACTATGTAATTTTCTGGAGTGAAGATAGGGAGTTAGTTACTGGTGGGTCGGGTGGGGCCTTGGAGTGGAATTTTGTCAGGTATGGGGGGGAGAAGGGTGTTGCTGAACGGCGGAGGAAGAGGGGGGTTGTGGAGAGGATTTTGGAGAGGATTGAGTGAGGGGGGTTTTTTTTTTGGTAATGGGATAGATGGTGATGTGCTTATTTTGGCTTTTGGAATGCGGAGGGGAATAGAGACTTTGGAGGTTTGATTATGGGAGTAGGGTGGTGGTTGTGATTATAGCTTGGTGTTGAAATGCTATGGGAAGATATAGAGTGAGGGATAATGACCATATTTCTGGCATTTCGCATATTGTGGACATGTTCGCAGAGAGTAACAAAACTTCCGCATCTCTTCTACGCTGCGCTAATAGTAAGCTTATAAATCTGCAAAAGAAATACAACAACCACAGTCCGGATCAATAATCCTAACTGCAAGTATTTGCTCCCAACACCCCAAGACCTCCCATTATTCTAATTCAACTATGTCTGCTCCCCCGACAAGTAACACTCCTGAAGTGAGAAAAATCCACAAGAAGCAAGTACTACCATACCACGAGTGCGATCACATCCGGACATTTTTTGTTTTATTCTTTCGGGATTGTTTATTTGTTTATTGAACTTGATTAGATCAAGCTTTTCTTCTGTATTATTTAATGAATGGCATTTTATTAAGATATCTTAGCAGTCCCCAAAGATACGGTGAACGTCGATGTTTATTTTTTTATTTTTTATTTTTTTTGAAACAGGGAAAAATCAGAGATTAGACTAGTATTCACTACTATCAATCTTATTTTCCTTCTTTATTTGTCTTCTCTAGAGTAGCAATGTTCATGAACGTGATGGTTGTATGCTAGATTGGTGTGTGGTAAATGACTGGGATTGTAAAATAACTTATGGTGTTATCATGAGCTAAGTTTGGAAAGTAATGATTCTAGGTGTAGCTTTCTACCAGTTTCCTGCTAGCTCTTGTGTTCTTATGAAAGCCAATGTGCATAACCCCCCCTCTTAGGACACCTTTCAATTTCCATCAAAAAAAAAAAAAAAAAAAAAAAAAAACGAAAATACATTTTGCCTTTTTTTTTTTTTTTTTATCTATTGCCTACTCTTGCCGAGGTTGTGGCTGCCAGCCACAACCCCCAGATGTTCGCTGGCTCACAACCTGGGACACTCCTACAGAGTGCCTGACAGCTCAACACAACTTTACAGCTCAACACAACTTTGTGGCTTACCATAGTAACTTTGTGGCTGAACACAGTTTTGTAGTGTAATATAATATTATTTTGTAGTACGATACTCTAGTAAAGTAGTACTAGTATTCTATTACATATTTATTTCAGCAACTTTACATGTTGCTTAATTCCCTTAACAATAAGCCTAGATACTTTGTTTTTATATGCCTGAATAGTAGTCATAGCCTTTGCCTCTGCCTTTGCCTTTGCCATTATCCTTGCATTGATCTCCTTTGCCTTTGCTTTTATCTCGTCGAGGAAGGGTTTATGCTGAGCTTGCTGTGCTCTTTTCCGAGCATTTTGTGCCTTACGCAACTGTTACTCTGCTTTTTCAACCTCCACCTCTTCCCTCTGTTTCACCATTTGACATGCCTCGGAGGCATATATAACTCCTCCTTTTTGAATCTGCTTTCTGCTTCGAGCCCTGCATCGAGCACTCCTGGCTTGGTTTGCTGCTCTGGTATTATCCATATGTTCCATAGCTAATGCTCCTGATTGTGCTAGGGCCAAGCCCCCTTGTAGAATGAGCTTGAGGCATTACTGAAAGTCAGGTGGAAGATCTTTAGCATCATCAAGGGGCTCTTCACCCTGGGTTTTAAGACTTGCGATCGTAAGTGGAATGCTGGCAAGTGATGCAGGAACTGATATTTCATGATTGATAGGGGTAGGAGCTGCCTCGCATAGTTTTAAAAGGACAAGCTCAGGATTATATGGTATAAGGCTAGTGGCCTGGAAAGCTGATTGAACAGTAGATACCTTGAATATTTGTTGGTGGATGGAATGAATCTGATCAAGAAATTCTAATTTGTTAAAGTCTCTACATCCCATTCATGTCGCAGCTTCAACTGCCTCAAAATGGTAATGCTTGTATGGCTGAAGGAGATAGCTTGAATGAGGTGGAAGACAAAATGCAACAATTTTATAAGTATCCCAATAGTCAAGGAACTGCTTGATGCAATGTGAGCCAAATCTATCAAGGAGTAGAAGCCTATATGATCCAACTTGTCGCAATGCTGAGAATCTTTGAAAATGAGCAAGCCACTTAATGGTCAAATCATTGTTATTGTAACCACTTTCAGAGGTGTCGACCAAGTAGTCATCTGTGATACTGGTTGAGGTGTACCAAGGCTGTTGGTAGATAACACCAGGCACAATAATCATAGGAGGCAAGACTACACTATCACCACTAATTGTTTCACAAACACTGACAAGTTCGCGATTGGTGGAGCTTGGAAGGTATGCTTGACGATTTGGATCTCTTGTAATGATCCATTGGTCTCATCCTATTCCAATATGGAAGTCAGTTTTGTCAAAGTTGTACTGATCAGCCTCTTGAATATTATACTTGGTACAAACCTCACGATATTGTTCAAACCAGGCTCAAATGGCATCTGGCTGATGTGCATGTTTTCGATCAGCATCAATTGTTTGTTGCTTCTGAATAAAGTACTCTGGATGATGATTCAAAAACTGAGGTGCCCACTGAGTACTGATGGTAGGGGCTGGTCCTGGCCCTGTATGGGTATATTAGAGTATCGCATTTGCACAGCTGGACACCATTGGCTGGCGGGCACTTGTTCCTATCTTGTCAAGACAGTTGAGATACTGGCAAACTGCCAGTTCTTGATCAACAGACAGCTTATGGTTTGTCCTGGGTCATTCTTGACGTGATTGTCGGCCATGCAAATGTGTGCATAGTCAGGTAATAGGTATTTCATAGGTGCGAGCAACTGCGGTGATATTCGGATTCTGGTTTTCAGAAGACTGAATGAAGTCAATAGCTGCCTGGATGCATATTTCGATTTCTGCATAAGGCTCAACCCTCTGGCTTAGGAGAATAAAGGCTGGTGTTGGTGGCATAATTTGTGGTGGGTGAAATGGTCCACAATATGGTCTCAAGATGTTGCGAAAACCTCACTTATCCTACTGGGTTTTCTTGGTTTACAAAATAATATTATATTACACTACAAAATTATGTTGAGCTACAAAGTTGTGTTTAGCCACAAAGTTACTATGATAAGCCACAAAGTTGTGTTAAGCCATAAAGTTGTGTTGAGTTGTCAGGCACTCTGTAGGAGTGCCCCAGGTTGTGAGCCAGCAAACATCTGGGGGTTGTGGCTGGCAGCCACAACCTTGGCATGAGTATCCTTTCAGGTAATGCAAGATAAGCCTGTAAAATATTTTCTGGACTCCTGTAGTTATTTTATGCTTAGTCAGCTTTGTTAAACTTTATGTAAAGCTTAGGTGTCACCATAGACCCCAATTTTTCAATGGGGTGGCAGGTTTTACAGGAATAAGTGTTTAAGCAATCAGGAATTTAATAGGAATCACTGAACAAAATCAACTGTATCAAGAGGCAAAAAAAATAAAAATAAAAAAAACTTCAAGTTAAGTTACTGACATTAGAGGGATTGATTCAATACTCACCCACCTATATACTCTCCAACCCTAGCACTTCCTCCTATGATACTACATACCTACTCTTCTCCTTCACTAGTATAATTACTTTTATTCTAAAAGATAAAGGACAAAAGATGAAATATGAAGAAGGAATGGGATACTGAAGTTACTATCAGACACTACTGCCTGATATGACTGCCACTATTGTCACTACCACTACCTCCTCCTCTGCCTTACTTTATCTCAGATGTAGACTCAACAGCTGCAGAACTAAATATGCTCCCCTGACAATACTCTATCATGCAGGAAACATGTGTTATGCTTATCAATAAGGTAGGGAAACAACTAAAAACCCATATATCTGCACAGGAAGATCCATAATGAAGACTATGGGAAATTTATTTATTAGTCTGGGAGCACCATGCCAATATGTTACGTATATATGCCAAGCTAGCACAAGTGACCAAAACAGTGGATGAGATTGTGGTTGGGATTGAGGAGTTGCAGGAGATAGGGGGGGTAGTGGTTGAGTGAAAATGGGGTTCGAGTTGTATGATATATGAGGACTGGGGTTTAGTAGGGGATGGGTAATGGTGATGGAAATTTTACTGGCTTCAAATTGCTTGCTTGCTTGGTTTTCTGTTTATCCTTTTTTTTTTGTTCTGGTTCTGCACAGTATATTAGACATGTGCTGTACAGCACTGTGCATTGAGTTATCCACCAATTTATCTCTGCTGGCATGTTTTATTATCCATTCCACAGTTAAATCACAAGTTATAAGATAAAAGGCCCGGAAGTGCAACCTAAAATGCAACCCGCATGTTATTGATCAACTCTAACTTTACCTTCAAAAATCCAGATAGTAGGAAAAGAAAATGAGCCACTGTACACGACCATTTGGGATGGTCAGCTGTCAGCATGGGGTGAATGTCAGTTCCCGGCACCCTATCAACTAGTCTATCTTTCTGAGCTAGAAAGTAGAAGTTGTAGTAGCGCATCATCGCATCCGGTATGGCGGTATAGTAGTTACGCCTGGGAGACACAACAATACGCTAGGGAAATTCTGCCACTTTTGTCAGTTCATTTAGCCCCGTTGGGTTGATAAACGCTTTGACATGCTGCGTACTTCTCGGTTTACCAGCGAATTTGAAGTCCGGCCATCAAGTAAATTTCCAAAGCTGACAATACGACACTGTCAGACTCGTGGATGGCCTACGAGTATATTACGACACATTGCGTGGGCTTGAATTTGTGATGCGGACAGCAGGTCCCGGTCTTGTATTTATAGCCCCCTATATCCCTTAGCAATAATCAAGGAGGACCGCCCCCTCAACACCTTACACGAGAGGCCTCCCACAACACTCCCCTTTCTAGTAACAGGTCAACACTAACATTAGTTGCGGAGAATTAGCTGGATGTAGGGAAATTCGGCACTACAGGTATCAACGCTGCAGGGGATAGCTTTGGGACGTAACCGCACGTTAGATACTTTACTATGGACTACTGTTTATCAAAATAAAAACTCTGGCGAAAGACCCCCTTGCGGCTCTTTACCGTTGGCTCATGTTTTAATCTTGGAAATTCGCTATTTCAAAGGATAGAATCATCCTCAATCTTGTATATTCTGGGTACTTATCGTTGGAGTAACTTACTGTACAAAGGATACATAATATGGAGATACAGTCTTCACCGTACTGGCGACGAAACGGGGCTGGCGACGAACAGGAATCAATAACAAGTAATTTTTGGTACCCTACAGTACTTTGGCGAATTCTCTTTTTGCCCGTCAAATACCCCGGTTCGTCACCCGCCCAGTTTCGTAGCGGGTACGGTTGAGACTGTAGGTAGTTGAGGGCGGAGCGCTACTATGGGTAGAGGGCTGCCGAAGGCTATCGACGAGCAACTTGAAGTGTCCGTTGGGGCAGACACGTCCAGGAACATGTATCATTCTTAGGCACAGTACTAATACTGTGGGGAAGCAACGTTGGCGAGAAGTTTAAGACTCGTGAGTGCCCGATCACCAGCAAAGTAGCTACCTATCAATACCCGTAAAATAAGAGAACGGTCACCTTTTCATTGGCCAATGATTTCATACATCGATAAAGAGCCTCAGCCTCATATGCATGCTACGCATTCAGTATCGATCGCACTTGATTTCACGCCTCGTGCGAAATTTTTCACCTTTTCGATACTTTTCATACTCACAACAAAGAGCTTCACCTCTCAGCTAATTGATCCGAACTATCTCTCTCTTCTCTTTTTCATCATACCGTAGGTTTGGCCTTTACTTTTTAATCTAACCCCAGGGTTTATCTAACGTGTAGTGCTAGTGTTGCAGCCTGGTTTACCGACTCTCGGATCTGGAGAAATACTTTCTACCTAACCGAAAAGACGGCGCCACGAAATCAGCTATAAAAGAAGCAGATCAGGGCGAATGACAGTCTAGGAGCACGAGAAGAGTGAGTCTGGTTGATGAAAAGGAGGTTGATAGCGATTAGAGACCACGGCTAGCAATCTCAGGTGCAATCATAATACTAACCATGTATATCGGAGGATTAGAGCCTCACCCCCGAGAATGTCGATTCGTCAACCAGGGCTGTCCCTGGGGAACGAATCAGCCACCACCTCAGTCCTTAACGGAAATGGAACGGCCGATGGGGGAACAAATCCGCCCTCCGCTCCGGTGATACAAAGACGGAAACATGGGGCTGCCGTCACCCTCGGGATTAATTTTGCCACGCTCGCTCAAGTTGAGAAGGTCCTAGGGCCGAACCATCCGATTACCTTGACAGTTGTCAGCGACCTGGCTATGGAGTTGCAAGCTCAAGGGGAGTACGGTAAAGCGGAGCAATTGAATCAACGCGCACTAGAGGGGAGGGAAAATATGAGAGGACCGTATCACCCAGAAACTGTGATAAGTGTCAATAACTTGGCTTCGGTCCTGTGGAATCAGGGAAAGCACAGAGCGGCCGAGAAGCTGAATCGCCGAGCACTAAAATGGAGAGAAAAAAACCTTGCGTGCAACCATCCAGACACCCTCACAAGCGTAAATAATCTGGCCTTGGCACTCCAAGGCCAAGGAATGTACGATGAAGCGAACAGGTTGAATCGCCATGCGATAGGGGGCCGAGTGCTGGTATTAGGGCCAGAACATCGAGATACGTTGACGAGTATCAATAACCTAGCGACTGTGCTGCACGACCAGGGAAAGCATGCTGAAGCGGAGGCAACGCATCGACGCGCCCTCGAAGGCCGAGAAAGGGTTCTCGGATCAGAACATCCTGATACTCTCACGAGTCTCAACAATCTGGCATGGTTGCTTCAACATCAAGGACGGCTGGACGAGGCAGAAATTATGTGTCGGCGTGTGCTAGCGAGCATGAGAGGAGTACTACCACCGGATCACCCACATTTGAAGGGGGGTATTGTGAACTTGGTTTCCGTTCTCTGGAGGCAGCGGAAATTCGATGAAGCGGAGGACATCTGTCGATGTGCATCAAGAGGTAAAGAGAAGGTACAAGGAGATCCCCAGGATGTTATCCACAGCTCCAAAGAACTCCCTTGTACGATCCCGACAGAGCAGGTGAGTCAGGATACAGCGGGGAACCTTGGACAATCTGAAAGGTTGGAAAAATATGGAAGTTTGGATGCGGATGATCCCTTCAGCGCAAAGTGTGTGCATGGAGTGGATGAGGAGCTTTGTTGCAAAACAATGTATAGCGAAGAGGTGAAGCTGTGCCAGCGCACAGTGGCGAACAGAGAGAAGACTCTAGGACCGGGCCACCTAGATACCCTACAGAGTTTCCACAGCCTAGGAATGGCTCTGAGCGAGCAGAACATTTACCAAGAAGCAGAGAAGGCATACCGACGTGCACTCGCAGGCAGAGAAAAGGCCTTAGGACCAGACCATCCAGATACTCTAAAGAGTGTCAATAACCTAGGGTTTACGCTATCGAATCTAAACAGGCATGACGAAGCAGAGGTGATTGACCGACGTGCACTCGCCGGCAGAGAAAAGGTCCTAGGACCAGACCATCCAGATACTCTAATGAGTGTCCATAACCTAGGGGTTGCACTACGGTGTCTAAAAAGGCATGACGAATCAGAGGTGATGCACCGACGTGCACTCGCAGGCAGAGAAAAGGTCCTAGGACCAGACCATCCAGATACTCTAATGAGTGTCAATAACCTAGGGTTTGCACTATCGAATCTAAACAGGCATGACGAAGCAGAGGTGATGCACCGACGTGCACTCGCCGGCAGAGAAAAGGTCCTAGGAGCAGACCATCCAGATACTCTAAAGAGTGTCCATAGCCTAGGGTTTACGCTATCGAATCTAAACAGGCATGACGAAGCAGAGGTGATTGACCGACGTGCACTCGCCGGCAGAGAAAAGGTCCTAGGACCAGACCATCCAGATACTCTAATGAGTGTCCATAACCTAGGGGTTGCACTACGGTGTCTAAAAAGGCATGACGAATCAGAGGTGATGCACCGACGTGCACTCGCAGGCAGAGAAAAGGTCCTAGGACCAGACCATCTAAATACTCTAAAGAGTGTCAATAGCCTAGGGATTACGCTACGGAATCTAAACAGGCATGACGAATCAGAGGTGATGCACCGACGTGCACTCGCAGGCAGAGAAAAGGCCTTAGGACTAGACCATCCAGATACCCTAGTTAGTGCCCGTTGTCTAGATCTGGCGCTGGCTGCTCAGAAAAAGAACCTCAAACCAGAGATAACGAATCCGCGAAGTCGGCCAGATCATACACAAACCCCGCTCCTCATGCCCCGAGAAAGCGCAATGACCCGCCTAGCTCGATATCTGCGGAAAGCCAAATTGCGAAAACACCCAGAACGAGAAAGTTAAACCAATACACTTCAGCCGATCCACTCAGCCATCAGCAAGTTTCAGTCATTTCGATTATTCAGTTCGCTCTATTTGGTTGCTTGTGGGTGATGAAGATTAACGCACATAAGATGTCACTCCGGCTACCATAACAACAACTCGGTATGTTGGATGGGCATGTTGGGGATGCCAGTTGGTCCGGGATTTCATTTTTCATATCCATCTCAAGAACCGAGATGCCTTATTCTATAGTTACTGATTTTTTGCTTTCTTCAATTTGTGGTCGGTGGTTATTGGATAAGTTAAACTTCATGTTGGTAGGATTTCATTATGTTCTTATATCTTTCTTTCGGTTTTTTGTTTCTCATAGAGGTTATCTTTCACGTGGTTACCCGGGCTGCCCTCTTGTTACCGTTGGTGGTGGGTGTCATCATGTTTCCTATTCTTCTTGTTCTTCTTTATTAGACTATCGGGAATTTCAATGTGGGTGTAGAGAAGGTATGAGGGATATAGCTTGGATGGCGAACAGCTCGGAGAGGCGGGCTCATATGTTCCTAAAGTTCTTGTCTATTTTACTCACAGTAGTGTCATTATCTACCGAGAAACAATATAACCAAGTTATTCTACAATACTTTAGCTACGTGCTATCGCATGCTGCTAAGCTTCAAGATAGTTATCAAACGCAGGCTTTCCCTCGTTAATGTTTAGTCCTAATCCTTGACTTAATTTACTGTATCTTGATTTCCACCTTGCATAAACTATTCAAAATATCTTCAGCTTCCCCTTCTACTTCCTTTCCCGCACTCTCCTTGGCATTTTGATTACCGCTTTGAAGCAAACCTTGACCTCATACCACTATCCAAATAGATCGCTATTTATCAAAAATTTTAATTTTAATTTAAGGAACAAGTCTTGCCTTAGCCTTCCGCAACCTTACTTCGAGTTTTTTTTTCCTAAAAAGAGGGTAGCTTAACGGACATCTTGTATTATTCAGCTCTGTCTACTCTCAGAATCTGTGTAGAGATTTGTTGTCTGATATATAACAGCTTGCGTCTGTGGCTGCTTGCACGGAGGGTTGGAAATGCATGGGTTGTACTAGTGGTATGGGGATCCTGAGGAATATCAATGTTCTCTAGAATCATGTAGATGTTTGTTTTGTGTTCTGTCTATTGGGACCAGATAGTATAGAGAATTGGATATATCACAAGAAACTCAGAGAATATGGTCAGTATTTTCTGGCTAAGATTTGTTTTAGATTAATACCCAAGATATTAAGGTAAGGAATATTCACTAATGGCATATGTGTTACAGATCATTTTTACATACCAAATGCTAGTGTTCTCACTAGTAGTCACACTCCTTGCATGTATCTATGCAAAACTGAGATAAATCACATCTTGACCAAGATTACTACAGAGCTCAACCAGATGACACATGAATATATACAGCTATAGCTCTACTGGTCATAATAGCTCTTTCATATATTGGAAGAAGTGGAGGATTAGGTTTTATTTGTTATATGTTTTATTAGGTTGTTATGGTAATGGGACTAATAGTAGCAGGCAGGAGGATTTCCTTAATATAATTATATTATTTGTTTGTATGGACTGCTATCTCATTAATGGTATTCTTGTGGAGGAATTTGGGAGGTTAGAAGATTGCTGGAATATGATGTTATAAGATTTCTTTATGTTTCTTTTAGGTTTGTGACTAAATCTCATCAGGAATAATCAGGAGCATGGATTATGTATACACTTAAATAATCAGAGAGGCTAGTAATGGATATATAAAGCCTGAGGTTTCTCCTATTATTTAGTTTCCTTGCACAATCACTTATACACATAAGCTGCTACATAGTTCACAATCTAAAATCCCAATGTGCATCCAACCAATATCTCGAAGGGTGAGAAGAAGGCTCTAACTAGTGTTTGGATGAACTTGTAAAGAGTATAGGGTTGAGGTGAAGATATTACTTGATTGAGACATCTGTGGTTTAACCTAGTAATATTAAGAGTGACAGAGCAGATGTTCCCTACTATGTCAAGAAGTGGTAGTTTATCACACCTGCTCCCTTTTAAAACCTCTCAAAGTAAAAACTACCCCTACCACTCCCACCACCTCCTAGAGCTCTCTCTACCTCTAACATCACCAGCTATTACCCAGTGAGTCTGACTATTTCTCAGCAGAGGAAGAAATTTGAGAAATAAAATCCTAACATTACAAAAATAATAAAAAAATATAAATAAGACTTTGACAGCATCAATGATATGCTCTGAGAAAAATTATAGGAATAACAAATTTGCCTTGGGTATTCCGTAATTCTTAAGAATGACTTAATGGGGTCTGATGGTGCTATTTGCATTAACCTAAGCTTCCTATTGATCATTTAATGGTGTTAAAATTTGCAGCATATACCATCCCAAGGAGTTGATTGTTCAAGAGATTTGCCATGGATAAAAGCATAGGTGCAGGATGATTATTCTCATGAAAAATACTTGTTAAACTACTGTAGGATCTGGTGTCCATGACCAGAGCCTGATGGAAACTGTGCGGACATCAAAGGTTCAGCGTTGTCATTTACTGCAACAAACAAGAGGATTCCTCAGGACAACGCATTTTCTGTCTTGCGTAAATGTGAGTATTGTTTGATTTATTGCACTCTCTTCAGCAAAGGTTGCACCCCCAGCAGTGTTTATAGTGCCAAATTTCCCTGCATCACGCTAAGATTCTGCCAACAGTAATTTAGGTTGCGTCTGGTTGCCACACGGAACTGTCAAAATCACCTTGATTTTGTCAACTTGTGAGGGCCGGTCGGTTGGCTTTGGAGAGGCGCGTCTGGTTGACCACTAATTGTCAAAATCGATTATGATAAAATGTGTCCAAGATTGCCAAAATCAAAATACTGGCCGCAGCAGTATTTTCAGTCTATATTCACAAGACAACTCTACTGCTTGCAAGGTAAAAAAAAAAAAAAAAACAGAATAAGATAATACGGTAGGCTACAGCTTGTCAATTATTCATCATGAATCATGAATTTTATTTGGCTTCAGTATTATGGAATTGACAACACCTTGTGACTTGTACGAGTACAAGTATTGAGAATTTCCAGCGGCAAGCAGACACACTTCTTGAGCACATTCATATATCATTTTGGCAATTCTCAATTCTGGCAACATCCGGTTGCAACTCGAGTTTCGTGATTTTCACATAATCGCATCCCTCAGGTCCATCAGACGGGGCTTTATCTTTCTGAGCCGGAAACCAGAAGTTGTAGTAACGCATCATCCTATCCGGTATGGCGGTACAGTTGTTACGCCTGGGAGACACAACAATACGCCAGGGAGACACAACAATACGCCAGAAAGATTCTGCTGCCTTTGTCAGTTCATTTAATTAGCCTCGTTGAGTTGATAAACGCTTTGATATCCTGCGTACATCTGGTCCCGCCATCAAGTAAACTTCCAAAGCTGACAAAGCTGTTGCGTGTGATGGGGGACACATAATGGCTTACGAGGAAATTCGCGATCATGTCGTAGTGTTTCCACGTCATTGTTTGTGGGTGTCGTTTGCATAATCCTAGTATAAAAAGGGCCTCTGGGACCCTCAGGGGAGGACGAGAGAGAAGAACAGGACATCCTCAGGGGCAGGACAGGAAGAATATTCTGCTTGAGAGATTGAGGATAATTCTGGCTGTGCTTCACGGTAGTTCAGGGACTTTGCACTTTCCTTCATTACATTTCGTTTTACTTTTCTCTTCTACTTTTCCAGGTCGTTAAGGGAATAATTTCGTGGACTCAGTTTACACCCGTACTAGACAGAAGTTGTGAGCGTTTGGACAAGACAGAATACCTCTGTCCTCTCAGGGGTACTCGTGCCAAGGTTGCGGCGTGTGGCCGCAACCCCCGCATGTTCGCTGGCTCACAACCGGGGGCACTCTAAAGAGTGCCTGCCAGCTCAATGCAACTTTACAGCTCAACGCAACTTTGTGGCTTAGCATAGTAAATTTGTGACACAGCATACCTTTGTGACTCAGCATTGCTTTATGACTCAGCAGAACCTTGTGACTCAGCAGAATTTTGAGGCTTAAAACAAATCATAAAATAGAAGCTTCTCTTATCACCATCCAGAACGACCCATACACCATCAAACAATGTCACAAGTACCAGCCTTTGTCCTACCAAGCCAGCGGGTGGAGCCCTATGAGGATATTGAAATACGGATTCAGGCTGCTGTCACCTTCATTCAAACAAGGCAAAATGAGGACCCCCCAGGCCAGGTGAATATTGCTGAGATTGCACGTACATACGAGGTTCCAGTCACCAGACTTCGAAGACGTCTACAAGGCCGCCAGTCGAAACAAGAGCGTCCAGCAACCAACCGTAAGCTTTCAGATGACCAGGAACTGGCAGTGTGTCAGTACCTTGACCGTCTGGACACAATTGGCACAAGTGCTCGACTACAAATGGTTTCAAGCTGTGCCAATGCGATTCTCCAATCTGCGCATACTGGGCCAGAGCCAGCACCTCTGATAGGTGACCACTGGGCACCACGATTTCTCCAGCGTCATCCAGAATACTTTATTAGAAAGCAACAGACCATCGATGCTGACTGCAAGAATGCTCACCAGCCTAATGATATTCTCGCTTGGTTTGAGAAATATCGTTCTGTTTGTGAGGAGTACAACATTCAGCATGGGGATCAGTATAATTTTGATGAGACTGGTTTTCGCATTGGGATTGGCCGGGACCAGTGGATTATTACACGTGATCCAAATCGCCAAGCCTACCTTGCCAGCTCTACAAACAGAGAGCTAGTTAGTGTCTGTGAAACAATCAGTGCTGATGGGGTTGTCTTGCCGCCAATGCTTATTGTTCCTGGGGTGATTCATCAAGAGCCCTGGTATGTGGCTACAAGTATCCCAGATGATTACTTGATCGCCACCTCCGACACCGGTTACAATAATGATGACTTGACAATCAAATGGCTTGCCCATTTTGAACGATTCTCTGCTAAACGACAAGTGGGAGCTCACCGACTTCTTCTCCTAGATGGGTTTGGCTCGCATTGCACCAAACAGTTTATCGACTACTGTGATCGCCATAAGATCATTGTTTTCTGCCTGCCTCCTCATTCAAGCCATCTTCTTCAACCCTTGGATGTAGTCGTATTCCAACCCTACAAGCATTATCACGCGGAAGCTGTAGAGGTAGCGACACGTATGGGATGTGGGGACTTTGACAAGTGCGAATTTCTTGATAAGATTCATTCAATACGCCAACAGACCTTCAAGCCATCCACAATTCGATCTGCCTTTCAAGCCACAGGCCTTATCCCTTACAATCCTAGTATAGTCATTTCCAAACTACGAGAAGCAGCTCCCACTTCTACCATACCTCCGAACCAATTCTCTGGAATTCCTTCTGGCATTCCACTTACGATCGCAAGTCTAAAGACCCAGGGCGATGAATTACTAGATCAAGCACAAGAGATGTCACCAGAATTCCAGCATCATCTTAAGCTAGTACTACAAGGTGGACTAGCATTGGCACAGTCAGGTGCCTTAGCAATGGAACATCTGGAGAATACTCGGGCGGCCGATCAAGCTCGAAGTGCAAGAAGTCGGGCTCATAGTAGGAGGCAGATACAGAAGGGGGGAGTGTTATATGCGTCTGAAGCACGCCAAATGGTTAAAAGAAGGGTTGATGCAGAGGTGGAAAAGCAGACAAAACAGCTCCGTAGGGCAGTAAATAATCAAAGAAGAGAGGACAAGGAAAAGCTTCAACCATTTCTTGATGAGATAAAGGCAAGGGGAAAAGCCAGACGTGCTGCTCAAGCATAGAAAAAGAAGGTGTCAAGGCTGATTATAATGGGTATTAAGCGACATGCAAGGTTGCACAAATTAATGTAAATTCGAATACCACATTCTGTAAACTTTTGATATAATATTCAAGTTAAGTTACAAAGTTATACTCAGTTACTAAGTTATGCTGAGTCAAAAAGTCTTTAAAGCCACAAAGTTCTGTTGAGCCACAAAGTTGCGTTGAGCTGTAAAGTTGCATTGAGCTGGCAGGCACTCTTTAGAGTGCCCCCGGTTGTGAGCCAGCGAACATGCGGGGGTTGCGGCCACACGCCGCAACCTTGGCACGAGTAAGCCCATACATTATCAGCCGCATAACAGGGAGCAATCGTTACACTGTGGACCCACATTCTTGCAGTGCCAATACCCACCAAAGAACCCTGACCCGCCCCCAACTCGATAACAATACGACACTCCCCTTTCCCGTAACAGGTCAACACTAACACTAGTTGCGGAGAATTAGCGGGGTGTAGGGAAATTCGGTACTATCAACACTGCAGGGGACAGCTTTGTCACATAACCGCACATTAGATACTTTACCGTGGACTACAGTTTATCAAAATAAAAACTCTGGTGAAGCACCGCCTTGCGGCTCTTTATCGTTGGCTCGTGTTTTAATCTTGAAAATTCGCTGTGTCAAAGGATACAATTATCCTCAGCCTTGTCTATTCTGGGTGCTTATCATTGGAGTAACTTAGTGTGTGAAGGATACATAGAGAGATGGGTAGTTGAGGGCGGACCGACCGCGCATTCAAGTACTAGTATGGGTAGAGGGCTACCGAAGGCTATCAGAGAGGAACCTGAGGTGACCGTTGGGGCAGACACGTCCAGAAACATCTATCACTCTTAGGTACAGTACCAGTACTGTGGGGAAGCAACTTTGGCGAGAAGCTTGACTCGTGAATGCCTAATCATAAGTAAAGTAGCTACTCTATCAATACTCGTATAGGAGAACGGCCACCTTTTCATTGGCCAATGATTTCATACATCGATAAAGAGCCTCAGCCTCATATGTATGCTACGCATACAGTCTCGATCACTCCAGATTTCCCGCCTCGTGCAAAACCTTTCATCTTTTCGATACTTTTCATACTCACAGCAAAGATCTTCACCTCTCAACTGTTTGATCCGAACTATCTCCCTCCTCTCTTTTTCATCATACCATAGGGTTAATCTTTATTTTTAATCTAACTCCAGGGTTTATCTAACGTGTAATTAGTGCTAGTGTGTCGCAGCCTGGTTTACCGACTCTCGGATCTGGAGACATACTATCCACCCAGCCGAAAAGACACCGCCACGAAGGCAGCTATAAAAGAAGCAGATCAGGGCGAGTGAGTCTTGTTGATGAAAAGGATTCTGATAGAGATTGTGGACCACGGCTAGCAATCTCAGGTGCAATCACAATACTAACCATGTATATCGGAGGATTAGAACCCCACCCCCGAGAATGTCGATTCGTCAGTCAGGACTGCCCCCGGGAAACGAATCAGCCACCACCTCAGTCGTTAGCGGAAACGGAGCGACCGATGGGGGAACAAATCCGCGCTCAGCTCCGGTGATACAAAGACGGAAACAGGGTGCTGCCGTCACCCGCGAGATTAATTTTGCCACACTCGCTCAAGTTGACAAGAGCCTAGGACCGTACCATCCGATTACCTTGACAGTTGTGAGCAACCTGGCTATGGAGTTGCAGGCTCAAGGGGAGTACGGTCGAGCGGAGCAATTGAATCGACGCGCACTAGAGGGGAGGGAAAATATGAGAGGACCGTGTCACCCAGAAACCATGATAAGTGTCAATAACTTGGCTTCCATCCTCTGGAACCAAGGGAAGTACAGAGCGGCAGAGAAGCTGAATCGCCGGGCACTACAATGGAGAGAAAAAAACCTTGCGTGCAACCATCCAGACACCCTTACAAGCGTAAACAATCTGGCTTTGGCACTCCAAGGCCAAGGAATGTACGATGAAGCGAACAGGTTGAATCGCCATGCGATAGGGGGCCGAGTGCTGGTATTAGGGCCAGAACATCGAGATACGTTGACGAGTATCAATAACCTAGCGACTGTGCTGCACGACCAGGGAAAGCATGCTGAAGCGGAGGCAACGCATCGACGCGCCCTCGAAGGCCGAGAAAGGGTTCTCGGATCAGAACATCCTGATACTCTCACGAGTCTCAACAATCTGGCATGGTTGCTTCAACATCAAGGACGGCTGGACGAGGCAGAAATTATGTGTCGGCGTGTACTAGCGAGCATGAGAGGAGTACTACCACCGGATCACCCACATTTGAAGGGGGGTATTGTGAACTTGGTTTCCGTTCTCTGGAGGCAGCGGAAATTCGATGAAGCGGAGGACATCTGTCGATGTGCATCAAGAGGTAAAGAGAAGGTACAAGGAGATCCCCAGGATGTTATCCACAGCTCCAAAGAACTCCCTTCTACGATCCCGACTGAGCAGGCGAGTCAGGATACAGCGGGGAACCTTGGACAATCTGAAAGGTTGGAAAAATATGGAAGTTTGGATGCGGATGATCCCTTCAGCGCAAAGTGTGTGCATGGAGTGGATGAGGAGCTGTGTTGCAAAACAATGTATAGCGAAGAGGTGAAGCTGTGCCAGCGCGCAGTGGCAAACAGAGAGAAGACTCTAGGACCGGGCCACCCTGAGACCCTACAGAGCTTCCACAGACTAGGAATGGCTCTGAACAAGCAGAACATTTACCAAGAAGCAGAGAAGGCATACCGACGTGCACTCGCAGGCAGAGAAAAGGCCTTAGGACCAGACCATCCAAATACTCTAGAGAGTGTCAATAACCTAGGGGTTACGCTATCGAATCTAAAAAGGCATGACGAAGCAGAGGCGATGGACCGACGTGCACTCGCAGACAGAGAAAAGGTCCTAGGACCAGACCATCCAGATACTCTATGGAGTGTCTATAACCTAGGGGTTTCACTACGGGATCTAAAAAGGCATGACGAAGCAGAGGTGATTGACCGACGTGCACTCGCCGGCAGAGAAAAGGTCCTAGGACCAGACCATCCAGATACTCTAAAGAGTGTCAATAACCTAGGGGTTACACTACGGAATCTAAAAAGGGATGATGAAGCAGAGGTGATGCACCGACGTGCACTCGCCGGCAGAGAAAAGGTCCTAGGACCAGACCATCCAGATACCCTATGGAGTGTCAATACCCTAGGGGTTACGCTATTGAATCTAAATAGGCATGGCGAAGCAGAGGTGATGTGCCGACGTGCACTCGCCGGCAGAGAAAAGGTCCTAGGATCAGACCATCCAGATACCCTATGGAGTGTCCATAACCTAGGGGTTGCACTACGGGATCTAAAAAGGCATGACGAAGCAGAGGTGATTGACCGACGTGCACTCGCTGGCAGAGAAAAGGTCCTAGGACCAGACCATCTAGATACTCTAAAGAGTGTCAATAACCTAGGGGTTACGCTACGGAATCTAAACAGGCATGACGAATCAGAGGTGATGCACCGACGTGCACTCGCAGGCAGAGAAAAGGTCCTAGGACCAGACCATCCAGATACTCTAAAGAGTGTCAATAACCTAGGGATTACGCTACGGAATCTAAACAGGCATGGCGAATCAGAGGTGATGCACCGACGTGCACTCGCAGGCAGAGAAAAGGCCTTAGGACTAGACCATCCAGATAGTCTAGATAGTGCCTGTTGTCTAGATCTGGCGCTGGCTGCTCAGAAAAAGAACCTCAAACCAGAGATAACGAATCCGCGAAGTCGGCCAGATCATACACAAACCCCGCTCCTCATGCCCCGAGAAAGCGCAATGACCCGCCTGGCTCGATATCTGCGGAAAGCCAAATTGCGAAAACACCCAGAACGAGAAAGTTAAACCAATACACTTCAGCCGATCCACTCAGCCATCAGCAAGTTTCAGTCATTTCGATTATTCAGTTCGCTCTATTTGGTTGCTTGTGGGTGATGAAGATTAACGCACATAAGATGTCACTCCGGCTACCATAACAACAACTCGGTATGTTGGATGGGCATGTTGGGGATGCCAGTTGGTCCGGGATTTCATTTTTCATATCCATCTCAAGAACCGAGATGCCTTATTCTATAGTTACTGATTTTTTGCTTTCTTCAATTTGTGGTCGGTGGTTATTGGATAAGTTAAACTTCATGTTGGTAGGATTTCATTATGTTCTTATATCTTTCTTTCGGTTTTTTGTTTCTCATAGAGGTTATCTTTCACGTGGTTACCCGGGCTGCCCTCTTGTTACCGTTGGTGGTGGGTGTCATCATGTTTCCTATTCTTCTTGTTCTTCTTTATTAGACTATCGGGAATTTCAATGTGGGTGTAGAGAAGGTATGAGGGATATAGCTTGGATGGCGAACAGCTCGGAGAGGCGGGCTCATATGTTCCTAAAGTTCTTGTCTATTTTACTCACAGTAGTGTCATTATCTACCGAGAAACAATATAACCAAGTTATTCTACAATACTTTAGCTACGTGCTATCGCATGCTGCTAAGCTTCAAGATAGTTATCAAACGCAGGCTTTCCCTCGTTAATGTTTAGTCTTAATCCTTGACTTAATTTACTGTATCTTGATTTCCACCTTGCATAAACTATTCAAAATATCTTCAGCTTCCCCTTCTACTTCCTTTCCCGCACTCTCCTTGGCGTTTTGATTACCGCTTTGAAGCAAACCTTGACCTCATACCACTATCCAAATAGATCGCTATTTATCAAAAATTTTAATTTTAATTTAAGGAACAAGTCTTGCCTTAGCCTTCCGCAACCTTACTTCGAGTTTTTTTTCCTAAAAAGAGGGTAGCTTAACGGACATCTTGTATTATTCAGCTCTGTCTACTCTCAGAATCTGTGTAGAGATTTATTGTCTGATATATAACAGCATGCGCCTGTGGCTGCTTGCACAGAGGATGGGAAATGCATGGGTTGTACTAGTGGTATGGGGATCCTGAGGAATATCAATGTTCTCTAGAATCATGTAGATGTTTGTTTTGTGTTCTGTCTATTGGGACCAGATAGCAAAGAGAATTGGATATATCACAAGAAACTCAGAGAATATAGTCAGTATTTTCTGGCTTAGATTTGTTTTAGATTAATACCCAAGATATTAAGGTAAGGAATATTCACTAATGGCATATGTGTCACAGATCATCATTTTCACATACCAAATGCTAGTGTTCTTACTAGTAATCACACTCCTTGCATATATCTATGTGAAACTGAGATAAATTGCATCTTGACCAAGATTACTACAGAGCTCAACTAGATGACACATGAATATATGCAGCTATAGCTCTACTAGTCATAATAGCTCTTCTGTATATTGGAAGAGGTAGAGGATTAGATTTTATTTGTTATATGTTTTATTAAGTTGTTATGGTAATAGGACTAATGGTAGCAAGCAGGAGGATTTCCTTAATATGATACTATTATTTATTTATATAGATTGCTATCTCATTAATGGTATTCTTGTGAATGAATTCAGGAGGTTAGAAGATTGCTGTAATATGATGTTATAAGGTTTCTTTATGTTTCTTTTAGGTTTGGGACTAAACCTTATCAGGAATGATCAGGAGCATAGATTATGTGTACATTTAGATAATCAGAGAGGCTAGCATATTACAAACCTAGTGTGGTTTGTAATGGTCTCACATGACATACAATTGTATGTCATAGTATTTCATTGGTTTAAAGGTTTTTGCACATGACTTGATTGAGTTATATGATATTATGTTTTCACACTTTAACTCACATGTGAGTCATAGGATTTCACATGACTCACGATTGTTTGTCATAGTTGTTTATGTTTGAATTTGATTGGTATGTTGAGTATTGACTCATATGCACGCATATGAGTCATAAGGATTTAGAGACATGACTTCATTTATACGAGTCATGAGGTTTCGCACATGACTCTTTTAAGGTCATGGGACTTTTGGGCATGACCAAATATGGTCATGAGGTTATATGTTACATGTGTATATGAGTCACAGTTGTGACTCATTGATTTGTAAGTGGGTTACAGGAAGAGCTATATAAGGAGGTCAAGAGGACCTAGTAGTTAGTTCTTCACTCAACCACCTAAGTTATTTCCTATCTTTTAAGTTGTGAATAAAACACCCTTATACTTTTTATACACAAGACCAAACTATCACGAAGAAGGAACAAGACTAATACCAGTTGGTGCTATAAGGACTTAGTATTGGTGTAACATGTGTACATGTTCTGGTAACTGTATACTGGTTATACATATGTTTTCCTTTGTCATGTTATTTTGTTTATTCTTGCTTATGTTGATTGATTGATTGTTTTTCTACCAGTATCATTAGAATTCCGGTAACTTGTTTATGTTTGTATTGGTTATACTTTTGTACTGGCAAGGTTTTGGCCTAGGGATTCTAAGGGAAGGAATGATCATGTATACTGGCAGTAGAGATAAGGCTTGGGTGGAGGATTGCCTTAGGCTTTCAGGACTCCAGTAGGATTACAAGATTCCAGTAGTGTGTACTTACCGGTAATGACAGTGGTTGCAGGTTTTCTGGAACCTCTACCTTGGGTGGAGGAAATCATGTATTTAAGATAGGCTTCCTGACTAGCAGGAAATGCCAGACTTCAGACAGAACCTAGATAAGAAATATACTTGGTTGAATGGCGATTCTCTTGCTTCCTTTTCCTCTTCACTTCTTTTAAGACCTTCTTGTCTTTACCTCTCTAGTCTCCCTCAGGAATTGAACAATAGCTGGCCTATCGCTGATCCTTATTGTATTAGTTCACACAGGTTACCAACTGTTACAATTGGGAAAGGTCAATATCTAAGACCTAGCATATGACAATGAAGTATTAGAACACTCAAGGAGAAGAGAAGTCAAACTGAAGGTAAGAAAGTTACCTCAAGAAAGCTAACTACAGAGTCATTGCCTGTTGCGAGATAGAAGATAGGAGAGATCCTATAATCAATCATAACATTTAGTTGTATCTCTAAGTAACACCCAATAACAAAACAGACTTTAGATTTGAGGATCAATCCCTAGACCTACCAGAGGTAGGGGCAGAACTTGAAAGGTCAGCATCACAACCAGGAGGGACAGTGAGTCCAGTCACCCCAGAGAAAGGATCACAACACAGCAAGTCATCTTCAGATATCAAAGGAAAACAAAACAAAAGAATGTCAGGGGCACCAGCAACAGGACCTGCACTAGGCCCAGGAAGGGCACCAGCACCAGGACTGAATCTACTACCAGCAGAAAGAGAACTGCTCAGACAACTAGTACAAATACTACAGATGAGGAAGAGCCTGAAACTGAAGGTTAAACAATCAAGCACCTACACAGGAGAATGGAAAGAGCTTTGGAGCTGGTTGGTGGAACTACAAATCTACTTCCAAGCTGTAGGATAGGCACAAGGACATTAAGAGGAAAAAGTCACCTATGTATCTAGCTTGTTAAGAAAGGATGCGAGTGCGTAGCTCACACCCTACATGGAAGGGATCAGAACAAAAACCTGGAACAATTGGGAAGAATTCAGGATAGCAATTAAAATCTAATTCAGGGAAATTGATCCAAATGGAGCAGCAAGGATATGGCTCAAAAACATGACTCAAGGAAACCAGACCATGACAGAATACTGGAACAATGTGAGGCTGGCACATACAAAAGCAGAATTAGATGATGCAACAGCAGGAGAATGGCTGTACACAGGCATGAATCCAAGATTACAGGAGGAGTTTGACCACTATGATGAGACAATCATGGGGGTTGAAGAATTGGTAACATGGGCTATGAGCAAGGAAATCTGGCTGGCAACACTCAAAAATCTACACCAAATGAAGAAAGCTAAGATGGAAACATACAATACCTCAAGAAACAACAATGGTACCTCTAAGGTGGCACCTAAGGAGACACCACAAGGAGATCCTATGGATCTAGATGCAACAAACCAAAGGAGGTTCCAAAGGCTACCCAATGAGGAATGGAAAAAATGCATGAAGGAAAGACTGTGCCATTAATGTGGAAAGAAGGGCCACATAGCACAGGGTTGTCAAGTCAAGAATATCAATATCAACAAACTAAAGATGTGAAGGATGGAGGTGGAAAAGAACTAAGAAGAGGCTTTAAACGATGAAAGTCCACAGGAATACATGGTCCCAGAGACAATATGACAAAAACCATGAAAAGAAGGATGATATCACTAGGAGAGGATTGGCCAGGGGATGGCAAGATGAAAACCATCAAAATTGCACATCTCCACTCAACAATTAGAGACAAAGAACTATGGAACCTCAAATCAGACTACATCATGGTCAAAGTATAACTCTACAATGAATAATAACAAATATCAACAAATGTGATGATGGACTTATGAGTAACTGAAGATTTTATAGACTACAACTTTGCTATAAATCATCAGTTACCTCTGACAAAAATCAAAAGACCCAGGGATATATACATGGTGGATGGAACTGTATCAGATGCAGGACCAATCATCCATGTTACAGAAATTCATATGGACATTAGAAGCCACAAAGAGAAAGAAACTTTCTTAGTAGCAAACCTTGTCAAACATGAAGTCATCCTTGGCATGACATGGTTAAAAGATCACAACCCAAGGATCGACTGGAGAAAGGAAGAAATCACCTTCAATAGTGACAGTTGTAAGTCAGTATGCCTTGATGCCTCCCCAATGGTATACACAATACTGGAAAAGGAAGCAATTCAGGAGAATCTGAAAAGTTGGATTTTAAGACTCAGCACTAAAGATGCATCTAACTACAAAGTTGTAGTCAAGAGGCTGAGAGAAGACACGAGGATACCCACAAAAGGTTCTCAAAAGGCTGCAGGTAGTGACCTATTTAGCATTGAGTGAGCCATAGTCACAGCAAGGGGACAAAAGCTCATTGGAACAGGAATCTCACTGGGACTTCTCTACAACACCTATGCCTGCATCACACCCAGAAGTGGTTTAGCAAGCAAAAACAGCCTCACCATTAATGCTGGAGTCATAGATGTGGACTATATAGGAGAAATCTGGGTTTTATTGGCAAACCTGTCAGAGGTGGAGTATGAGGTCCACAAAGGGGATAAGATTGCCCAGATAATTATCGAGAAAATAGTCTCAACACCCTTCAAGGAGGTACAATAGCTTCAACACACTGAGAGGGGTGACCAAGGATTCAGAAGCACAGATCACTAAGATAAAGGACCAACCACGACCAAGAAAAAGCTATCAATAGCTTTTATTTCAGCACAAGCATTTGGCAGAATGCACAAGAAAGGAGAAACCACTGGGATCCTAAAGTGAGATGACATGAGGCTTATGCTAGCAGCTACAACAATTAGCATGTAGCTAGCATTGCAAAAGAAAGGAAAGGGAGGAAAAGGAACTTTGAAGCAAATAGTACCTAGGGAGTATCACAACTTCTTAGACATATTTGAAGAAAAAGAAAGAACTGAATTACTACTGCATTGGGCAGTCGATCGCAAGATTGAAATGGAAGCACCACCACCATTTATGAAACTCTACCTATTAACGGGAGAAGAACTTAAGGAACTTTGAGAATACCTGGAGAAGAATCTGGAAAGACAATAAATAAGGCCTTCATCCTTGTTCACAGCAGCACCCATACTCTTCATCAAGAAAAAGGATGGGGGCTTGAGACTCTGCATGGACTACAGAGGTCTAAATAGGGTGTCAAAAAAGGACTGATATCTATTACTGCTGATAAGTAAAGTCTTAGACTGACTGCAAACTGCGAAATATTTCACTAAACTTGACATCAAGGACACATATCAACATATATAGATTGTCAAAGAAGACAAATGGAAGATGGTATTTAGGACATGATATGGGCTATATGAATATATGGTCATGCTATTTGGATTAGCCAATGCACTGGCAACCTTCCAACAGTGGATCAACAATGCACTCAGCAAATACTTAGATGTCAATTACAGAGCTTACCTGGATGACCTATTAGTATATTCAGATACCATAGAACAACACCAGAAAGATGTCACCATGATACTAGCAAAACTGTAACGACCCACCAGAGGGTGTCTTACAAGGAAACTATTCTTACACCTATACTAGAGACCCAGAGGTCAATGGGTAAGGATAGTTTGGTTCACTATAGTGGACAACTACACATACTATAAGATTATAGTATAGAAGGCAAGCTCAGGAAAGGCTCATGTAACAAGACCTGAGTTACCCTGACATAAGGTCTAAGTTACCCTGCTATAAGGTCCGAGTTACCCTGACATGGCACCCAAGTTACCCTACCTAGCACATAGAGGTACTTGGGTCAGTGGGCAATCCTATATGGGTTGGGCACTTTGGTAAAATCTAAAGGTTACAAAACTGGTAGCATTTGGGGGGCTATAGGAAAAGCTACAGGGCTCCGAATGCTCCAGGATTTTACAGAGGTATTCCTAACACCCTCCTGCAGCCCCAAGATAAGAACTGCATATTATGGAGTTATGGTTATTGAGTTGCTCCCTTCCTAATAAAAGGAATTGTGTGCAGGCACTCACGTAATACTGTATAAGTTGTCACTGTCCATCTGACTGGATGCTATCCGTAGGATATATAAGAGAGCATAGGGTGTGCTCTAGAAGCAGGGCTATCTTCTGGTACTGAAAGTATGTAAAATAGACAAGAACTGAAGGAGTTACTCAGGTAATGCTGGAAGGGTAGTCCAGAGCCACCCAGGTAGTCCTGGGGTGGCCTGGAAGATGTTGAGGCATCTCTAGGCAGGTGAATCACACATATATACAACTCGTGCCCAATCACTATAAGACTATTGAGGTTGTTTGAGAACTCTAAAAGCATGATTCTTATTATGGTAGAAGTACTTTTGAGGAGTTGACTGTGGGTAGTGCCCACCAAGCCAATCATCAAGGTACCCCACTAGTGGAGCTGAGTAGACTTTCCTATCAGGCAAAGACCTAATTAGAATGGAGTAGAAGGTTTAGCTCGATTGTGAGAGCTATGTCTACTTGAGGCTTACATAGATGAAATGCATATGGGTATGAGAGTTCATCAATGGTATGTCTCCTCAGTTGCATAATAGTTTGCCACTAGCATGTCAACAATGTGAAGAGTTTTTCTCCTGTGGTCCCATTGGAGATGCATCACTGAAACACTTGATGTCGGAAGGAGATTTTGCTCAGAATGGACCAACATCCATAAAGGAATAATATCCTGGGTGGTGTGTGTTGGAGAGCCTAGAGTAGATAGGTGTGCTCATAATTAAGTTAGAGGAGTGACGGGTGGGAACTGGCAGTATATGATATTCTACTTAAACTATATGTGAGTTCCACTCTACTCTGGCAATCAACTACCTCTCGAGAAACATACTGAGTAAAGCTGTAGCTTAATGATATTAAGTTTTACTGTTTTGATTCTTCTTTACTCTACTGTTGATTATCACTTTGATCTTGGAGTCACTTCAGTGCGGTCGCAAACTTACAATCCATCTTCCCTCAGGGCACCCCCATTACAGAAACTCAATCAAATTGGAGTTTGCCTGAAACTGACAAAATGCCAATTCCATAAAAAAGAAACCGAATACCTAGGATTTATCATTAACTCTAAAGGAGTATGAACAGACCCTACCAAGACCAATACCATAAAGTATGGACAACACCAGAGAAAGTCAAAGACATTCACAGCTTTGTTGGATTCTGCAACTTCTATTGATGATTTATAGAAGGATTCAGCAGAATAGCAAAGCCACTATATAATAGGACAAAAAAGAATTAGAAATGGGAATGAGAAGAGCCCAAGCAAAGGGTATTTGAAGGTCTTAAGGAAAGACTTCCGACAGCTTCAATACTAAGACACTTCGACCTAGAGGCACCCATTATGATCAAAACAGATGCATCTCATTATATCTGTTCCAGAATAATATTTCAATAAGATAAGGAAGGACTATGGAAACCAAGAGCCTACTGGTTGAAGATGATGACCAAGGCAGAATGCAATTATGACATCCACAACAAGGAGCCCCTTGCAATCATGCAAGCCCTTAAGGAATGGAGGAAATATGCACAAGGAAGCCCACACACAGTCAAGATTCTTACAGACCACAATAATCTTGTCCCATTCACAACTATTAAGGCCCTGAATGGATGACAGATATGATGGAGTGAAGAGCTCAGTCAATACAATATCAAAATCGAATATCGACCTGGCACAGAAGGGGCAAAACCAGATGCCCTCACTTGAAGAACAAATGACATACCAATGGAAGAAGACAATTGCATTACACAAAGGCAAAATATTCTTTTACCTAAATAACAATTCTTCAAGGATGAAGGGTGTGCTTCAGGTATAGAGGAAATCAATACTATGGAACTATGGATAATGGAAGATCAAGGAATAGAAAAGAATATCAAAGAAAAGTCATCACAAGATGTCTTATTCCAGGATATCTAAAAGGCCATCGAAAGGAAAGATAAGGAATATTCGAAGTTTGCATTAGGGTCATGCAACTGGAAAGAAGGATATATATGGTACAAAGGAAAAATCTGACTATCAGAAGATGAACCAATAAGGACCGAAGCAATTGGAATGAATCATGACACACCACAAAATGGACACAGTAAAATGGCTAAAACATCGGAATTAACACAATGAACATATTACTTGCTCAGCATGTACCAAGACATTAAGCGATGTGTCAAAAATTACAACATGTGTCAACAGATAAACCTGAGTCGTCATGTGCTCTATAGAGTACTGCAACTATTGCAAATACTGGAAAAACCATAGAAGTCTATCAGTATGGATTTTATTACAGACCTGCCACTATTGAATAACTATAATACCATATAGGTCATCGTGAATCCTCTGACCAAGATGGCTCATTTCATACCTTGTTGGAAGGATATGAAAACTAAACAATTTATGCAGCTATTTATGAAAAATGTTTTCAAGCTGCATGGACTACCGAAAGATATCATCAGTGACAGATGTTTGATATTCACATTGAACCTATAGAAGGAGATGACTAAAGGAATGGACATCACACAAAAGATAAGCATAGTATTTCATTCTCAGATAGATGGACAAACAGAATGAACAAATGCCTCACTGGAACAATTCCTAAGGGCATATGTGGAATATTCCCAGTAGGCCTAGGAAGGATGGCTATTATTTGTGGAGGTCACATATAACAACACATGACAAGATGCTATCAAAATGATACCATTCTATCCAAATTATAGACATCACCCCATCAACAAACCTATGGGACATACAGGCTTACCAGAAATATTGGGAAGGGATGACATCAGCTGACTACATGAACTCATCCAAATAGAAATATGGATGGCACAAGACAAAATAAGGGAAAACAACAGTCAACACAGAAAACTCAATCCAAGACTGGAATCAGGAGACAAAGTCTGGTTAATTACAAAGTACATTCAGACCATGAGACCATCGAAGAAACTGGACTACCAAAAAATCAGACCATACAGAATTGTTAAAAAGGTTAGAGAAAAAGCTTATAAGCTGGATCTCCTAGCCTCAATGAAGACCAAACATCCAGTCTTCCACATCAGCAAACTCGAACTCTACTCAGACAATCCCCTACCTCTACAAAAGAAACTTCCCCCTCCTCCTATTAAGATAGAAGGAGAAGATGAATATGAACTTGATCGAATCATCGATTTGAGACTAGATTATAGAAAACTACAATAATGGACCCAATGGACAGGATACCCCCCTCAGCACAATTTGGAGTGGTACCTGGCAGAAAACTTCAACAATGCACCCTCATCAGTCAGAAAATTCCACTGAAAGCACTGCAGCAAGCCAGGTCAACCCAGTAGCTCACCCAGAAGACAAGTTCCCACCAATAAGCCCCAAATTCAGTCCTTTGGATGATGAATAAATCAAACTGGCAGACATGCCAATTCAGAGAGAAAACAACCCACATGCGGCCATGTCATAGACAGCATACAACGACAACAAGTGCCCCATACACAAAAGTGAGAAGGAAGTCAGAGGGTATTACCCATGCTTACATGACAGAATGCCACCCTCGTCACCCCTGATAGCACTAATCAGCTCCCCCACCAACAAGACAGGCTGGGACAGGGATGCCAAACAGCCCAACCTCTCAGCAGAGGTCATGGAAAAGACTTTAGGGATGAAGTCAGGAAGGAAGGGGGGCAAAAAATCTCTGCCCAAGCCCAAGAAGTGGAAGAGTATGGCATAGACAGATCAGAGGGGAGGACAACTGGTGACAACCCATTCTGCTTCCTTCAAGATGAAGGAAGCCTTGAGGAAGAAGATCAAGTAAAAGGAGGAAGAGATCACAAGGGTCAGGAGAACCATGGAAGGAGCGATACATGGGCTGGACATTTACAGGAAATGGTCCAAGGAGGAAATGAATGGTAAGGATATCAGGATCTGAGCCTTGGAGAGGGAGCTGGTGAAGGAATGCTATGCAAGGAAGGAGGAGGAGAAAAGGTTCAGCAAGATTGTGGGTGACATGGTATAC
The DNA here is from genome assembly GCA_003788595.2 of Choiromyces venosus 120613-1. Lineage (NCBI taxonomy): Eukaryota > Fungi > Ascomycota > Pezizomycetes > Pezizales > Tuberaceae > Choiromyces > Choiromyces venosus. The sequence goes on from ML120431.1 coordinate 265,080, forward strand.
ATCCACAGGAAGATCATATGTGATGTGTACTATGATGAGTACTGTCACAGATCCTCAAGGGACTGAGGATTTGAGGAGAAGGGAGCTAGTATTACAAACCCAGCATGGTTTGTAATGGTCTCACATGACATATGATTGTATGGCATAGTATTTCATTTGTTTAAAGGTTTTTGCACATGACTCAATTGAGTCATATGATGTTATGTTTTTACATTATGACTCACATGTGAGTCATAGGGTTTCACATGACTCATGATTGTGAGTCATAGTTATTTATATTTGAATTTGATTGGTATGTTCAGCATTGACTCATATGTATGCATATGAGTCATAAGGATTTGGAGACATGACTTCATTTATATGAGTCATGAGGTTTTGCACATGACTCTTTTAAGGTTATGGGACTTTTACACATAACCAAATATAGTCATGAGGTTATATATTATGTGTGTGTATGAGTCACAGTTGTGACTCATTGATTTGTAAGCAAGTTACAGGAAGAACTATATAAGGAGGTCAAGAGGACCTAGTAGTTAGTTCTTCACTCAACCACCTAAGTTATTTCCTCTCTTTTAAGTTATGAATAAAACACCCTTATGCTCTTTATATATAAGACCAAACTATCACAAAGAAGGAACAAGACTAATACCAGTTGATGCTATAAGGACTTAGTATTGGCAAAGGTCAATATCTAGGATATAGCATAAGACAACAAAGTATAAGAATGCTCAAGGAGAAGAGAAGTCAAACTGAAGGTAAGAAAGTTACCTCAAGAAAGCTAACTACAGAGTCATTGACTATTGCGAGATAGAAGATAAGAGAGATCCTATACCTAATCATAATATAGCAATAGATATATAAAGCCTGAGGTTTCTCCTATTATTTAGTTTCCTTGCACAATCACTTATACACATAGGCTGCTACATGGTTCATAATCTAAAATCCAAATATGCATCTAACCTATATCTTGAAGGATGAGAAGAAGGCTCTGACTAGTGTTTGGGTGAACTTGTAAGGAGTGTAATGTTGAGGTGAAGATATTACTTGATTGAGACATCTATGGTTTAACCAAGTAATATTAAGAGTAACAGAGCAGATGTTCCCTACTGGGTCAGGAAGTAGTAGTTTGTCACACCTGCTCCCTTTTAAAACCTCTTAAAGTAAAAACAGCCCCTACTACTCCCACCATCTCCTAGAGTTCCCTCTACCTCTAACATCACTAGCTATTACCTAGTGGGTCTGACTGTTGCTCAGTAGAGGAAGAAATTTGGGAAATAAAATCCTAACATTACAAAAATAAAAAAAGAATATAAATAAGACTTTGACAGCATCAATGAAATGCTCTGGGAAAAATTATAAGAATAACAAATTTGCCTTGGGTATTCCGTAATTCTTAAGAATGACTTAATGGGGTCTGATGGTACTATTTGCATTAACCTAAGCTTCCTATTGATCATTTAATGGTGTTAAACTTTGACGCATATACCATCCCAAGGAGTTGATTGTTCAAGAGATTTGCCATTGATAAAAGCATAGGTGCAGGATCATTATTCTCATGAAAAATACTTGTTAACATGGTTGGTGGTGTTATTACCCATGGTGTAGTTATTACCCAAAGAAATTTATAAAAGTACAACCAACACAACCACAAAACATCCACACCAAAATGCCAAAACACATCAACCAAAAACAAAAAAGATATGATGACTATGAGAAGAAGCTGCAGAATGCTATCGATGATATCAAATCAAATCCTGATGCAAAACTCAGTCATGTCGCAGTCCATTATGGAATAAATTGCAAAACCTTATACAACAGACTCAATAGCAGGACCAAACCTGCACGTGAAGCTCATGTGGATCAAATGACTCTTACACCAGAGGAGGAGAGTAGTGTTTTACAGTGGGTAAAAAAACGAGATGCTCTAAGCTTTCCTCCAAAGCACAAAGAGCTAGTTCGAATGGTCATAAATCTTCATAACTTGAGTCATGAAGGAGAAGCAATAATTCAGAGCCTTGGAGACCATTATGTCAACCGATTTTTGGTCAGGCATAAAGATGTGGCCACCATGGTCTCTAGAGCAATGGACCGTGACCGTCTGCTGGCCCAAAATCCAGAAACCTTAGAAGATTTCTTCAAACGGCTTCAGGAATGCCTAACAAGTGAGGATATTGATCCTGAAGACTTCTGGAACTTTGATGAGAAGGGATTTCAGATGGGAAAGGGTGGAGGACGCAATGAACTAGTGATATCTCGAGTTTGGGTTAAAAATCCAGGGAAAAGAATGCAGCAAGGGAACCGGGAGTGGGTAACTTTAATTGAAGCTGTTTCTGCCATGGGGAAGGTACTGCCAGCATTTTATATCTATGCAGGCAAAGCACACTATGCTGGATGGCATAATAAGTCTGGTATTGATGGTCGGACATGCTTTAGCTTTACAGATAATGGCTGGACCCGTGATTACATTGGTTTAAGGTGGTTGAAGGAGCACTTTAATGTTTTTGCACCCCCATCAAAACCTGGAAACAAACATCTCCTACTCTGTGACAACCATAGTTCTCATGTCACCTATGAGTTTCTTGAGTTCTGTTTAGAGAAAAACATTACCTTATTCTTCTTTCCAGCTCATGCTACGCATATTTTACAACCTCTTGATGTTGGAGTATTTGGACCTTTAGCTCGTTACTGTGCCCAAGAAGTTGATTCATGGACAGCAATCCAACCACTACACACATCACTACTAAAGGGTGACTTCATCCCTATGTGTGAGAGAGCATGGCAGAAAGCATTCACCAGTTCAACTATTCGTGCTGCATGGGCTGGATGTGGCATCCATCCTCTGAATAAAGTTCGTGTTCTTACAGACCCAAAGGTCACAGCAAGTCTTCGGAAACCTACAATTGGATCACTTACTACACCACATAACCTCCGTTCCTTACCCCAGCGCTTACCTATGAGTGAGGCACAGAAGCTTCGTGGTACCCTTCCTTCAAATCTTGAAGATGCGATTATCCAAGTCAAGGACCTCCAAAAAGCTCTGATAAAAGCAGAAGCAGATGCAATCATCTCACATGAAGAGCTACGACAGTTCATGGCACGTGATAAGCCAGCCCAGAAGAGTACAAAGGTTCTTTCTCGTGCACGCTATATTACACAAGAAGATTTAATGGTGGCTAGACATGGTGTTGAGGACCCACTTGGAAATGGGGGTAAAAAGATGTTAAAAAAAAAGGTTATTGGAAAAGGAAAGGAACAGAAAGAAGTAGAAACCTCTAGCTTACCTGAATCTGATCATGATTTAGTTGTGTTATCCTCAGATTCCAGTTAGGATGAAGATTTTGAAGAGATAGATTTTGGAAGTGATGGAAGTAACTATTCTCCAGCACAATCTGAGGTTCTTGACTATCCTGCTCAGTTGCAAATCTGTCCTACTCCCTCATCTGTAGGTGAACCTTCCTCTGCCATAGGACCAGTAACAGATACTATAATACCATTGAGAAGATCTTGTCGCAATCAGTCTTCTCTAAATTAGTTTTCAATATAGTTTCACTCAACTTTGTTACTTCAAATTTATTCAATTGGATCCAGTATTTCTTTCATGTATTAGTAAGTATAATCACAGTATTACTAGTGAATTACAGTTCAAGACTATTTAAACTATTGATGTGGTAGCAATTTCTGGTCATATGATCACAATTATGCAGAAAATTTACTTTGGGTAATAACTACACCATGGGTAATAACACCCCCAACCATGTTAAACTACTGTAGGATCTGGTGTCCATGACCAGAGCCTGATGGAAACTGTGTGGACATCAAACGTTCAGCATTGTCATTTACTGCAACAAGCGAGTGGGTTCCTCAGGACAACGCATGTTCTATCTTGCATAAATGTGAGTATTGTTTGATTTATTGCACTCTCTTCAGCAAAGGTTTCACCCCCAGCAGTGTTTATAGTACCAAATTTCCCTGCATTACACTAAGATTCTGCCAACAGTAATTTAGGTTGTGTCTGGTTGCCACACAGAACTGTCAAAATCACCTTGATTTTGTCAACCTGTGAGGGCCGGTCGGTTGGCTTTGGAGAGGTGTGTCTGGTTGACCACTAACCATGCCAAGGTTCCCGTGAAATTGTGTAACACGCGAGGGGTTCAAATTTCACGGCACGTCTCACGACATGCCAATCAGCTCAACATCAGATTTGGCTCAATGTCAGATTTCTATCAACCCCACCCCAAACATCCTGGTTAGTCCACCACAACACAATCACTATGCCGGAAGAGTATGTGGAGATTGAAGACAGGATTCAACTTACCTGTCAAAACTTATTTGGAAATAATAAACCAAATATTGCTGCTACTGCGTGGGAATTTAATGTTTCTGAGAGCTGTTTGCAAGGTAGATGGAAGGGCCATCAACCAAAGTCTGAGTGAACTCCAGTGAATAGAAAGCTCACTGAGGATGAAGAAATCGCTGTTTGTCTTCATCTCAAATGCCTAGATGAGATTGGAATGCCAGCACGACTCCCAATGATTTCGAGTTGCGCCAATGCTATCCTCAGAGCAAATCACTCAAGCAATGAAGCAATGTCTCCACCCCCAACTGTGAGTGCTTCATGCATAACTCGGTTTCTTGAACGACATCCTGAGTTTCATATCTAGAAGCAAAAAACTCTTGATCAGGATAGAAAGAACGCACATAATCCAGATGATATATGGGATTGGTTTGAGTGGTTTAGATGTTTGTGTGAAGAGAAGGGTCTCCAGAGTGGAGACATATATAACTTTGATGAGACTGGATTCCACATTGGAGTTGGAAAAGATCAATGAATAGTAACTATTGATCCAGACCGCCAGTCATATATTGGTAGTTCAACGAACCGAGAGCTCGTAACTTCCTGTCAAGTTATCAGTGGTGATGGATACGTGTTACCACCAATGGGTTATTCTTCCCGGTGCATTACACCTTGAGGATTGGGCGATAAAGACCGGTTCAGAAGATGATGTTTTGATGGCCATTTCTGAAACAGGCTACTCAAATGATCTTCTAGGGTTGGAGTGGCTTCACCATTTTGATAGGTTTTCGGCTCTAAGGTAAATTGTTGTCTATCGCCTTCTGCTCCTTAACAGACACGGGTCTCACTGCACACACGAATTTATTTCCTTTTGTAATGAGAAGAAAATAATTCCTTTCTGTCTTCCCCCACATACCACCCATCTCATTCAACCTCTTGATGTCGTTGTGTTTCAGCCTTTAAAACACTATCACGCAGAGGCAGTTGATCAGGCAACACGGACAAGTTGTTGAGATTTCAATAAACTTGAATTCTTATCTGCTCTAACCTCTATCCGAAACCAGACCTTTAAGCAGACTACAATCCTCTCTGCCTTCCGAAAGACCGGCCTGATACCCTACAATCTGGAGATAGTCTTATCACGTCTCTCTGAGTACTGACAACGAAGCCACCCTCCAATAACACCACCATGAACTCATCTGGTACCTGCTTTCTCTACACCACTTACCATTAGATCCCTTAAACGGCAGGCACAATACATTGAAGATGCGGATCCTGTCTCTCCTACCTTCAAGATCAATCTCAGAAGGTTTATTAAGGGTAGCCTAGCGCAGGTACAAGTAGGTGCACACTCTTCCTTAGAGTTAGCAAATACTCAGGCAGCAGAGCAGGCTCGAGCAAACCGACAGAAACTTTCCTGAAGATACGTTCAGAAAGGTGGAGTTATCTATGCACACGAAGCCCGAGCGATTGTGCGAAAGAAAGAGGAAGATGATGCTCAGAGAAAGGTTGAGAAAGTGGAGAAGGAGCTCGAAAGGATGAAAAATGATGCCATCCGGGAGTGCAAAAAAATCTGAAAGCCCATATTTCAAGAACTTCGACGTTCCACTTGCAAGAGGAGGAGATATCTCAGGACTATCACCAACTGTCATTGAGAAATATTACTTTTAGTTATATAATTATCTACTTAAACTTGTCTTAGAAATGGTGAATTCCCACGCAGTAGCAGCAATATTTGGTTTATCACTTCTAAATAACTTTTGACAGGCAAGTTGAATCCTGTCTTCAACCTCTGCATACTCTTCTGGCATAGTGATCATGTTATGGTGGACTAACCGGGATGTTTGGGGTGGGGTTGATAGAAATCTGACGTTGAGCCGAATCTGACGTTGAGCCGAATCTGACGTTGAGCCGATTGGCACGTCGTGAGACGTGCCGTGAAATTTGAACCGCTCGCGTGTTACACAATTTCACGGGAACCTTGGCACGGTTAATTGTCAAAATCGATTATGATAAAATGTGTCCAAGATTGCCAAAATCAAAATACTGGCTGCAGCAGTATTTTCAGCCTACATTGGCAAGACAACCCTACTGCTTGCAAGGTAAAGGAAAAAAAAAAAAAGGAAAAAACAGAATAAGATAATACGGTAGGCTACAGCTTGTCAATTATTCATCATGAATCATGAATTTTATTTGGCTTCAGTATTATGGAATTGACAACACCCTGTGACTTGTACGAGTACAAGTATTGAGAATTTCCAGCGGCAAGCAGACACACTTCTTGAGCACATTCATATATCATTTTGGCAATTCTCAATTTTGGCAACATCCGGTTGCAACTCGAGTTTCGTGATTTTCACATAATCGCATCCCTCAGGTCCATCAGACGGGGCTTTATCTTTCTGAGCCGGAAACCAGAAGTTGTAGTAACGCATCATCCTATCCGGTATGGCGGTACAGTTGTTACGCCTGGGAGACACAACAATACGCCAGAAAGATTCTGCTGCCTTTGTCAGTTCATTTAGCCTCGTTGAGTTGATAAACGCTTTGATATCCTGCGTACATCTGGTCCCGTCATCAAGTAAACTTCCAAAGCTGACAATACGACACTCCCCTTTCTCGTAACAGGTCAACACTAACACTAGTTGCGGAGAATTAGCGGGGTGTAGGGAAATTCGGTACTATCAACACTGCAGGGGACAGCTTTGTCACATAACCGCATATTAGATACTTTACCGTGGACTACAGTTTATCAAAATAAAAACTCTGGTGAAGCACCGCCTTGCGGCTCTTTATCATTGGCTCGTGTTTTAATCTTGAAAATTCGCTGTGTCAAAGGATACAATTATCCTCAGCCTTGTCTATTCTGGGTGCTTATCATTGGAGTAACTTAGTGTGTAAAGGATACATAGAGAGATGGGTAGTTGGGGGCGGACCGACCGCGCATTCAAGTACTAGTATGGGTAGAGGGCTACCGAAGGCTATCAGAGAGGAACCTGAGGTGACCGTTGGGGCAGACACGTCCAGAAACATCTATCACTCTTAGGTACAGTACCAGTACTGTGGGGAAGCAACTTTGGCGAGAAGCTTGACTCGTGAATGCCCAATCACAAGCAAAGTAGCCACCCTATCAATACCCGTATAGGAGAACGGCCACCTTTTCATTGGCCAATGATTTCATACATCGATAAAGAGCCTCAGCCTCATATGTATGCTACGTATACAGTCTCGATCACTCCAGATTTCCCGCCTCGTGCAAAACCTTTCATCTTTTCGATACTTTTCATACTCACAGCAAAGATCTTCACCTCTCAACTGTTTGATCCGAACTATCTCCCTTCTCTCTTTTTCATCATACCGTAGGGTTGATCTTTACTTTTAATCTAACTCCAGGGTTTATCTAACGTGTAATTAGTGCTAGTGTGTCGCAGCCTGGTTTACCGACTCTCGGATCTGGAGACATACTATCCACCCAGCCGAAAAGACACCGCCACGAAGGCAGCTATAAAAGAAGCAGATCAGGGCGAGTGAGTCTTGTTGATGAAAAGGATTCTGATAGAGATTGTGGACCACGGCTAGCAATCTCAGGTGCAATCACAATACTAACCATGTATATCGGAGGATTAGAACCCCACCCCCGAGAATGTCGATTCGTCAGTCAGGACTGCCCCCGGGAAACGAATCAGCCACCACCTCAGTCGTTAGCGGAAACGGAGCGACCGATGGGGGAACAAATCCGCGCTCAGCTCCGGTGATACAAAGACGGAAACAGGGTGCTGCCGTCACCCGCGAGATTAATTTTGCCACACTCGCTCAAGTTGACAAGAGCCTAGGACCGTACCATCCGATTACCTTGACAGTTGTGAGCAACCTGGCTATGGAGTTGCAGGCTCAAGGGGAGTACGGTCGAGCGGAGCAATTGAATCGACGCGCACTAGAGGGGAGGGAAAATATGAGAGGACCGTGTCACCCAGAAACCATGATAAGTGTCAATAACTTGGCTTCCGTCCTCTGGAACCAAGGGAAGTACAGAGCGGCAGAGAAGCTGAATCGCCGGGCACTATAATGGAGAGAAAAAAACCTTGCGTGCAACCATCCAGACACCCTTACAAGCGTAAACAATCTGGCTTTGGCACTCCAAGGCCAAGGAATGTACGATGAAGCGAACAAGTTGAATCGCCATGCACTAGAGGGCCGAATTCTGGTATTAGGGCCAGAACATCGGGATACGTTGACGAGTATCAGTAACCTAGCGACTGTACTACACGACCAGGGAAAATATAAGGAGGCGGGGGAAATGCATCGACGCGCACTCGAAGGCCGAGAAAGGGTTCTCGGATCAGAACATCCTGATACTCTCACGAGTCTCAACAATCTGGCGTGGATGCTTCAACATCAAGGACAGCTGGACGAGGCAGAGGCTATGTGTCGGCGTGTACTAGAGATCATGGCAACAGCACTACCACCGGAACACCCACATCGGAAAGGGAGTATCGCGAACTTGGTTTCCGTTCTCTTGAGGCAGCAGAAATTCGATGAAGCGGAGGACATCTGTCGACGTGCATCAGGAGGTAAAGAGAAGGAACTAGGAGATTCTGTGGATGTTGCCCCAAGCTCCAAAGAACGCCTTTCTATGACCCCGTTGAAGCAGGCAAGTCGGGATGCAGCGGGGAACCTTGGGCAATCTGATAGGATAGAAAAAGATGGAAGTTCGGATGCGGATGATCCCGTCAGCGCAAAGTGTGTGCATGGAATGGATGAGGAGTTGTGTTGCCAATCAACGTATAGCGAAGAGGTGAAGCTGTGCCACCGCACGGTAGCGCACAGGGAGAAGACTCTAGGGTCGGGCCACCCAGACACCCTACGGAGTGTCCATAACCTAGGAGTGACTCTGTGCATTCAGAACCTTTACCACGAAGCAGAGAAGGCATACCGACGTGCACTCGCCGGCAGAGAAAATGCCTTAGGACCAGACCATCTAGATACTCTAGAGAGTGTCAATAACCTAGGCATTACGCTATCCAATCTAAACAGACATGACGAAGCAGAGGCGATGATCCGACGTGCACTCGCTGGCAGAGAAAAGGCCTTAGGACCAGACCATCTAGATACTCTATCGAGTGTCAGTAACCTAGGGATTAAGCTATTCGATTTAAACAGACATGACGAAGCAGAGGCGATGGTCCGACGTGCACTCGCTGGCAGAGAAAAGGCCTTAGGACCAGACCATCTAGATACTCTATGGAATGTCAGTGACTTAGGGATTAAGCTATTCGATTTAAAAAGGTATGACGAAGCAGAGGTGATTGACCGACGTCTACTCGCAGGCAGAGAAAAGGTCTTAGGACCAGACCATCTAGATACTCTAAAGAGTGTCTATAACCTAGGGATTACGCTATTGAGTCTGAACAGGGATGACGAAGCAGAGGTGATGCACCGACGTGCACTTGCTGGCAGGGAAAAGGTCTTAGGACCAGACCATCCAGGTACTCTATTGAGTGTCTATAGCCTCGGGCTTGCGCTCTCGAATCTAAACAAGCATGACGAAGCAGAAGGGATGCACCGACGTGCACTTGCTGGCAGAGAAAAGGTCTTAGGACCAGACCATCCAGATACTCTAAATAGTGTCTATAGCCTCGGGCTTGCGCTCTCGAATCTAAACAAGCATGACGAAGCAGAGGTGATGTACCGACGTGTACTCGCAGGCAGAGAAAAGGTCTTAGGACCAGACCATCTAGATACTCTAAAGAGTGTCTATGTCCTCGGAGTTACGCTATCGAGTCTGAACAGGCATGACGAAGCAGAGGTGATGCACCGACGTGCACTTGCTGGCAGAGAAAATGTCTTAGGACCAGACCATCTAGATACTCTAAATAGTGTCTATAGCCTCGGGCTTGCGCTCTCGAATCTAAACAAGCATGACGAAGCAGAGGTGATGTACCGACGTGTACTCGCAGGCAGAGAAAAGGTCTTAGGACCAGACCATCCAGGTACTCTATTGAGTGTCAGTAACCTAGGGGTTACGCTATTGAATCCAAACAGGTATGACGAAGCAGAGGTGATGCACCGACGTGCACTCGCTGGCAATGAAAAGGTCTTAGGGCCAGACCATCCAAATACTCTAGTCAGTGCCCGTTTTCTAGATCTGGCGCTGGCTGCTCAACAGAAGCACCTCAACCCAGAGGTAACGCATCGGCGCACCCGGTCTAGATCATACACTAACCCCATCCCTCATACCCCGAGAAAGCGCAAAGTCCCACCTGCCTTGATATCTTCGGAAAGCAAATTTCTGAAAACACCCAGAACAAGAAAGTTAAATTAGTACACTTCAGCCGATCAAGTATTCTGTGAGTTTCAGTCATTTTGATTACTCAGTTCGCTCCGTTTGCTTACTGGTAAGTGAAGGAGATTAAGCGCACATGAGATGCCACTCGGGCTACCATAACAACAACCCGGAATGCCGGATGGGAATGTTGGAGATGCCTATTGGGCAGGGGGTTTTATTTCTCATTTCCACCCATGGCACCGAAATGCTTTGTTTTACAGTTGCGAATTTATTTTTTCTTTCTCCAATTTGTGCTTGATAAATATCGGATAAGTTAAACTCCATGTTGATGCTAGGATTTCATTACTCTCTTATGTCTCCCTTTCTGTTTTTTTGTTTCGTTAGGGTTCTTTCCCATAGTTTCCCCGGCTCCCCTCTGGTTATTGCTGGCTGTGAAGATCATCATGTTTCCTATTCTCCCTGTTCTTCTTTGTTATCAGGCGTTTCATTGTGGGTGTAGAAAAGGTAACTTATGTGGTGTGTGGCGTGGAGAAGCTGGCCCAGTTGTTTATCAAGGTTTTTCTCTACATTCTTTACTTTCCTGTCATTCTCTGCCGGACAATGTTTTACCAAACATATTTATAATCGAGCGCTACTATCAGACTTCCGCTACGAGTTATCAAATAATATGGCCACACATCGATCCAATTATCACAATTTCAGGGAGGCTTCCCATGGTGGTCGCAAACCCTAACCCTACCGGACCCCACGGAAAGTGGCTTCAGCCGACTTTAGGTCAGCTAGCGCAGTACTGCCAGTCACAATACCGTTTCAGGAAGTGCCCACCCCAGTTGAATCCGCGAGTCAATCTCTCACCCTCACTGTTGGTCACCAATCGCGAGGTACCCGCATAGTGATGGACCAACGTGAACCCCCAAGGAACTGTATCCAGGGGTCTACCATCAATCATTAGATGAGGCTTGCGACCATAATTATAGGTGCTCAGCCAGCTGATAGAGAAAGTTAGTTAAAAGGCCGTCAATATATCACACAGCTTATAAAAAATTTTCTTCCCTCTTGCTACTCATGTAACTCCCGAACCCCAGGGACCTATACAGCAATTAGGATATCACACGATCTTCAATAAATAAATAAACTTAACTCAATCACCAAATTCGCCTTTCAGGAAGAAAATACAGTAACTGCGATATGCTACTCAGCAGGAGCCATACCGTCTTAGCACAAACCCTTATGGCAGAGCAAGCCCTGCCTGACAATAAAGCACCCTCATACAACACCTTCACTCCCCATCCTTGATAACCAAGAGGCTACTACAAGTAAAGTTTAACCTGTCCAAGCCAGTGGCCATTTATATACTCGCGCGGCCGAATTGAAGCCGGACACTTTGTGTGGGAACTAGCACCTTAGGTGTCCGGCTTCAACTCGGCCGCGCGAGTACTGTACTGTACCAGGGATGCACCTCCCTGCGCCCACCTTCCAGATAGGTATACCCCACTAAGCTAACGGCCGGACAAAAGAAAATCGCCTACGGTAAACAAAAACCCTAACCCCATGCACTAACAACCTTGAGCAATAAAAGCCACAACCCTCCAAAATGACAACCCATAAAATCGAACTTAAACACTGACAATCACAACCTCAGCCTGACTAGATATTCATCATATATTCCTGTAAGTAAAAGCCTTCACACCTCTTCCTCCTCCTCCTCGAATACCTTCTCTATAATATCTACCCATCCAGTCACACCTGATTACCCTCCCGCCGCCCGGTCTGTCGATCCAGCCCAAATAAATACCGGTACCCGCTCACTCGCTCACTCACCGGCAAACATCTCCTTCATTAAAAACCTTCCAGAGCGCAGCTTCTAATGAGAGGTTTTTTGGAAGATAGAAGCGAAGTTTACTATACTTGTAATATGTAAGCCCTTTGTAGTTTACATTGAAGTGTTACAACTCTGCGGTGTGATTGCACTTCTGTGCTTGCTGGGGGGAAAATTCGGGGGGGTTGTATTATGGGAGTTGCAGGGGAGGAGGGGGTTGATCGGCCGGGAACGGGAGCGGGGGGGGTTGCTAAATGCTTGTTTTTGTGATGTGGGTATTTTTTTTCTTTCTTTTCCTATGCTCCGGTGAAGGGGGGGGGTTAAAGTATTCTGCTACTTATTTGTAAGTTGTTGTAGGATTTAGTGTTGTCAGCAAGTTAATTTACTTCCTTCCTTGGTTGTCAAACATAATCTCCCATATGCCAAGCCGTCCATCATTCCCGAAATGGAGAGAATGTGAAAGGTAACCTAGTATTATACTTCAACCTTCTTTACAGTATTGGGTGAAAAGACGATGTTAAGCCTAGACAAGGAACGCCTCCGAGAGGTGTGAAGTGGGCGAGGGAAATGCGCCGGAAAAATTAAGAGGTACTATCATACCTAACCTTTTGTTAAGTAATCGTGTTATGTAATCATGTCACCTGGTGTGTGTTTTTAGTTTTTATTCTTTTTTTTCGACCATGTTATCATTATTTGTAACTCTGACCTAACATTCGTAATATGTGTGTGATTTTTGAAGCAATAGCCATGAGATGATTGGGCTTCGCCCAATAAGTACAGCACCTACCACCTTCTCCCCAACCTACCATATCTCACCCCAATCCCCCCGCAACCCCCGGACAATCTTCACAGAAACAGCACATCTCCCACCACCAACCAACCACTCAAACTCCCCCTGCAAGACCCCTCTAGTCTCTAGATACAGTACTTCTTCCCAAAATACTTGACAAAGCCAGCTATAGAAAACTCAAACCCCCATATCATACTCCACAAACACAACCCCCCCCTCTATTCCCAAAAAAAAAAAAAAAGTTTTACCAAACCTCAACCACCCATACAACACAATCCTCCAACCCAGAAACCCCGCCCCCCCCCCCTCCACCCTCCAACGCACATTCCCATTTCCAATCCCATACCCGCCCCGGCTTACAGTACGTTTGCCAACGTCATACCATCATACTCCCGTCCCAGAAAAGCCAAAACAAGAAAACTACAGCACGAGCACTGTACGATAAAGAAAAGGTTAGTAAAACAGGCTAGGGTACTTACACTTGCTTGTCGAAAACCAACTTTATGTGCACCATACTTGTACCCAGGTGCGCAAGGCACAAGTACTACCAAGGTACTCGAGCTCGGGTTTACACGTCCAGTCCAGTACCCAACAACCACCCTCCACCCTCCACCCCTCCCCCTCTATACCTTCCCATCCGCCCATCCGTTACAGCAAGAGCACTCCCTCCACGCCATTATCAACACTTACATACATATCACCGAAGTATAAATATTTCACAACACCCCGCAATCCACCCCACGCCCCATTAGAAAATATACGATATCATACTTGCCGCTACTCAGATACTATCCAAAGTTAATATCTCCCCGTATCCAAGACCAGAGACGGAAGTAATCAACGTAACCAACAAGAAACAACAACCGGACCCCTGCATAACTACCGTAGCACACTTTGACCGCAACTTCAATAACAATGGCACAAGTAGAGATAGGCTACGGTATCTTCCCGTATCTCCGGGTTCCTACATACTTACCTACCTACCAGGCTACAGTCACACATCGCTATCTATCCCTGCACCGTAAATAGCACGATATGTTATCACGATAACAGATAGGTTTTCGTGTAAAAAAGACAAAGGGTATTTACATAGAGTATGGTACGGGATAGGGAGGTTTGACTGTACTGTGCTCGGGTACTTACGGTTTGGTTGGCTGGCTGGTTTGTATCACATCTGCAGCCCTCTTCTCTACAGTACAAAACCGCCAGGCATAGCATACGGTAGCTGAAATTAGGAGAGAAGACTTTAGGTATAAAATGAAGTATAGGAAGGTAGAGTAAGCGAAATAGAATAAGAAATATTAAAGTTGTTGTTTCCGTTATTAAAAAAATTAAACATCGACGGTGATGACTTGGAATATATACAAACTTCAAAGTCTTGTACAGCCATCAGAATTTCCCAAACATTCCATACCAGCTCTCATACCAAATAGCAACACCATCATTCCAAGTACTAACATCCTCATTCCGAATACCAACATTCCCATTCCGAATACCAACCATCATTCCGACAACGCATTTCCAACATTTCTGACAACAGTAGCATAAGCTGACCATCCCGAGTGACCACGCATGAACACACCTACTTCCTCGCCGGAGCTAACTGACTACGGTAACTCACCGGGCTTCGCGCCCGCCGGTCACAGATTACTACTTACTACTCTACCGAACGCAAGAAAAATAAAAATGCCGGAACGCCTTTATTCGTAAAAAAATCCACTGAGCCCTATTGTATAACTAACTTGTTCGAAAAGAAAAACAAAGAATGAACAAAAAAGATGAAGAAAAAAAGATGAAAATAAAAAATGTCACAGGCGAAAATGGCTTTTAACAGTACGATACCTACATATAAAAGAGTGGGTAAATTTTGGAAAAACATTACATGAAATGAAGGAGAAGAAAAAAAAGGTACGGGTGTTGGGGTTCACCGGCGGGGATAGATATAAATAGGTAGGGACGCTCAGCGAGGGAGGGATGGGGTGAACAAGAGGTTAAGAAGTGAAAATATACAGGTATGGGGGGAAAAGCAATACACGATCTACCAGGAGAAGGCCTCTTCGATAAAGTCTATGTTCGCTTTATGTATCTTGTTCCTGACAGCACGGCGGACGTCGTCGCTCAGCGAACCACTCCCGCAGACCGTGACGGCCATCTTTCCCATTTTTTGGTCGATCTCCATGTCCAGCAGGGTATCGATATTGGCTAAAAGAGCAAACACCAGTTAGCACTATAAATAAAAAATAACAAGACGGAAAAGGATTATAAAAACTTACGTCTACCAGGGAACATCTGCACCGTGGCGGAAGGGCTATGAATCTCCTTCGTCGATTTGGGCCTCGTGACGAAGAGCAAGACTTTCAAAACCTCCCTGCGCCTCTCCATCGCGAGGATATCCGTCATCCAGGGTCTGATCCACTCCAAATGCTCGGGACTTTGGATAACCCACACCAGGGTAATCCGCCGAGTTGCTACCGTGCCCTGCACGTATCCATCCACGAGCTCACGTACGTACGGTACCGGATGAGTAATCCCGACTCCACCGGCAATCAGCACGACGGTGCCGTAACTGCCCAGCGTATCAGCCTTTCCATAGGGGCCCTCGACAAGTGCTCTAGTGGTGAATATCTTTTCCGGAGCATCATACGCCTTCTTGTAAAGGGTGTTTGTGAAACCCGTTCTACGACGGATGATGAGCGAGAGGCTGGATTGGCCCGCGTGGACGATATCTTGGCGGTGGAGTGAGAGCTTTTCGTCGTCGAATTTGACGAATTGCTCGTTCTCGTTCCAGGAGATGGTGAAGGGGTGGGAAGTCCATAGTGCTAGCCGAGGCATATACAGGTAGAGGTGCTGTCCTGGCTTGAAGGTCCATGGCCGGGCGAGATGGAGCGTTACACGGATGGCGTCTCCAGGAAGGGCTTCGCAGGTTGCGGTTGTCATCTTGCGCCCGACGTTTCGGTAGAGCACACGCAGGAGGCGGAGGCCCCGGTCAAAGGACCAGAGCGCAATCACAATCTTAACGTACCTGAGCCAGGCGTAGCCTTTGATTGCCAAATGGTAGTAGAGACCAACTACGGCGAGTGCTGCTGCGATGATGTGTAGCACCAAGAAGGTTTCGTAAAATGCATGTCGGAGGGCAGAGGGAGAGTGTAGCATGAGGAAGACGAAGCAAACGGTTGCCTTTGATTGTTAGATATTTGCACGATTGTTGGAAAGAGGAGACTTACGATGAAACCGAATTGGATGAATGGACTTGTGTTGATGGAGATTGCAACAACCGCCCAGCCAGCTATTGTTTTCCATATCAGTATCAAACTCGGTATGATACTTCCAAACATTAAAGGGAGACATACATTTCATAGCCTTAGACGACATCCAGCAAGCCGTGTGCACCACAGCTTCAACCACCACAATCCTTCCCAACCACCTGTGAATAAGATTGTATGTATCAAAGGAGATACCCAAAAGCTGAATCAAAGGATTATTCCTCCCAGCAAGCAAAAACAACGGCACCATATTCACAGTAGACAGCACCCCAGTACGATTCCTAATCTCCCCAATGGTAGTCGTAGTATCCGCCGCATAATCAATCATAAACGTGCAGAAGACCACATTCCCAACCAGATAACCAATCAAGAAGAAAGTCTGAAACCGAGTAGGAAGAGTGCCCACGTTCACAGCTGTCGAGAGCTGAAATTCCCGGTTGTGACGGACGCGGAAGAGAGGCGAGTACGTGATATGTTTCTTGATAAATGAAGCCCAAGTACTCGGGGGAGCAGCAAAGAAGCGTTGATTCTCACTACCGAGTGATACGAGCAGGCGAATACGGGAATATATGACGGAGCAAAATCGGTAAATCAATGGAAGGGCAGCAAAAGCTGCAATTGATACCATCATCCATTTACTACAAAAACGTTCCTTTTTAGCAAACTTTCACGATATCGAAAAAAAAAGTCAAACAAACAATCAAACATACCTAAAATCCGAATTCTCCCTCCCCCCCGCAATCCTAGCAGCAATCTGTGCAGGCGTCAAAGTAACACCATGCGCATCTCCCAAAGCCAACCCTCCAAACAAAACCCACGCAAGCATGGTTGTAGAACCCAACATCATTATAACCCCACCCATTGTATCCTTCGTTCCCAAAAGAAAATTTATATATCCAAAAGAACAAACAAAAAAAGAATCCAAAACAAAACTTTTTCTAAAAAGTCAAGGTAAATGAGCGTAAATGCGCCCCGCGCCAAGTTGTTGAAAGTTAGAAGCAAGTCAGAATGTTGGTGGGAGGGGAATGAGGGAGGGAGGGAAGGAAGGGAAGGGCGGAGTGAGGAAGTGATAAAGGCGAGGAGAAATAAAGAATAACGAAGATAATTAATTACTTTTTTCTTTTTCCTTTTTCTCCTCCTGCACCGGCCCGGCCCACACTACATGATTATAGGGGTTATGGTGAAGGCTTAATATGTTAGGGATTTGAAGGATGAGGGGATGGTGGATGAGGATGTTTGCTGGTCTGGTGGGTAGAGAAACATGGAGGGGAGGGGTGAGTGATGCCAGGCCCCAGGAACTGACAGGACAGGGTTATTTTGGCTTGTTGCACACCGTAACTCAAATTCCCATTCACTTTTCTTTCTTTGTTGTCCCTATTGCACTTATCATACATATAAGTAATATGTTGATCCAAAAGAAAGGAAAGGAAGGATTGGCTAGGTTCACTTCGTACAGCAGTGAAGCACTTCAGTCAACTCAGTTTGCAGAAGTTAGACCCGTCCCTTGCAGAAACTGCCCTAATAATTCCAAGGTTGCGGGAAGGAAGGAAGATACCTACTTACCGAACAGTAAAGTGCAAAAAAAAAGGGGGGGGGGAAGTCATAGATAGATAGATAATGGTATTGATAGCTTTTCATGGCTGGCGGCAAATAATTTAATACGAAACCCAGGTGGCGAGGATGATATAGTCAATTAATCAATTGTAGACTGGAAAACTTGATAAACCCTGAGGCGGGACTAAGATGCTTCTTCCTCACAAGTACCGTACTCGAGAGCACAAGTCTAGTAGCCACCAGGAAGAACTGTCCAACTTTGTTCTCCACTTCCCCTCTCCCTCCCTCCCCAGCTTTGTTAACATCCAGATAATACTCCCATATTGATAATTAAAACCCGAATCCCCAGGGAAATACCTTCCTTTACCGCGTCGCAACCAACCAAACTACCATACCCTGACGAAGCAGAACCCCAGTATGATACGAAACAAACAAACAGATTGCACCCTCAGTCCTCCTCCTGCTACGGCACTCCTATCATGGGTGCTTAAGCACAAAGGAGAAACAGCGAGGAGAGGAAGTTTACACGCCGTTGTCGCGCTTACGAATCGCCCATGCTCGCTCGCTTGCAGTATCCCATCCATCCACCTACTTACCGTACAATGCCAAACCAAACCGAAAACTTCAAAGCACAAACTCCAGTACAGTACAGTATTTCCGTACACTCCGACATCTACCATCCGAGTAGATACCGTACGGTATCCAAATAAAAATATCAATCAATCATACCGAATCACCCCAAATACCATAGCAAAAGCAAAAGCAATAAACTTAACAGTACGGTACCAATACATTTCAGTAGGCTAGTAATGGCCCCCAAAAAAAACTAATCAATAATCCCCACCACCCGCAATCTACAATACACACTCTAGATCTAACCCACCTCCCATCCCATCCCATCACACACTCCGTAGACCAGATAGACAGAAATATATCCAAGCACGTCCCAACCCCTTCCACTCCACTTCCCACCTACCACCAACTTTACCAGTTCGCGCGTGCACAATACCGCAGCGAGGAACAAGTATCAGAATCCATTCACGGTTTCACAAAGACGTGAAGAAACAAGGCCGCGCGGAAGCTCGGGTTTATTCCCGAGCTTGCTTCGAGGTTCGAAGTAGGGCAAAGCGGTACGGCAAGTAGGGAGGACAAGGTTGTTGCTTGTAAAGTAGGTGTTACACATTGTATGCGGTACAGGAGAGGACAGGACGGAGCGGCAGTGGATTGCGGTACGTATGATCGGAGGGGGGTGTATGTGGGAATTTATTATTGTATTGTACTGGCTGTGTGTGATAGGAGTACCGTAGGGGAGGATATTCTGTGGGCATGGGGAATCACTCGAGATTTTGTGTTTCGGTTTCTGGGAGGGAGTGGGTTTCAGGTTGTTGTCTATACAGAGCGGGGTACGGGTACAAGCGCTGTGGTAAGTGTGTGGTGACTGGAGGGAGGCGGTCTGGGCTTTTGTAGTTGTATGTAGGATTGATGGATGAAGGAGTGGATGGGTGGGTAAGGTGGGCGATTGCCCGTGTACTGTACTCGTGCGGCCGATAGATATATTAGTCACGTGTGATAAGATAAGCAAAAGCAAAAGCAGCAAGTTGCGACCAGAACAACTATCAGAAAAATTTTTTTTTTTTTGTTAAATCCTTGGTTTTATTCGTAACTACAGGAAAAACCAGGCATGCACCCTAAGGTATGGCCTAGAAAATCTACTTAAACCAAAAGAAACGTCAACCCCCCAAAAAACAAATACCAATAAAAATCAATCTTATCCATCATAAGCCCTAAGGGCTGAAACATTGCTCAGGAACCCAAATTGAAACCTCTCATAAAAGGAAATCATCCCAGCTTCACCACAAAATTTACCGAATTCTTAGAAACAAACAAAGAAAATTTCCTAATTAAAACCCTCCCTGCTTCATTTTCCTTTCATAGGACCGAATCCAGCACTATGTTGAAACTCTGAGGATCTAACCCCTCCCTCTACTTTCCTAAGGCTGAGCAATCCATAATAATATAATGAAATGTCTGGTCAGCTAACCCATAATGGTTGCAAGTGGGGTCATAGTCCTGACTAGACCAGTCTGATTGTGCATTCAGGTAGCTTTTATTCCCCCTCATTTGGTGTATTTGACCCAGTTAGAATTTAGATAGGTCAATAAAATTCTAACATGTTCTAAACAGGGGTCTATAGAGGTAATAAGGAGGGTAGACATTGTCTATCTATTCCTTATGTATATCTTACCTCATGTTCTCACTTGCCTCTATCTCGCCTTTCACACCTTCTTTGGTAATAGAAGCTAGTTTGCTAGGTTTTTCAGGAAAGGGCTACTGCTCAAAAATCATGGCTGACCTTGCCCCTATTTCATCTATTGGGAGGTGTCTCTGGATGTTCAACCTGGACAATGAATTCTAAATGTTTGACCATGCACTTTTGTTTTTTGAAAAAGAAAACCTTCTGTTTGTCCCTAATCGGAAGGGTCAAACTATAGGGTAACTCCCCAGAAGGATTGCTATTGCAATATTGTTTTCAGGTAGTGCTATAGTAATGTAGATCACTGTCATGAGTGAGATTTATTTAAAATATAACTCAATAGGCACTTGGCGAGCTTCACCTAAAAGAGTCACCAGATTAGTAGCAAGAAACATCTTAGTGATTTACCTCACTACCCTATTACAAAATATCTGCATCTCCTTTTTCATAGACACCATTAGGGTCAATATCTTAACTCCATACAGCAGTGTAGGTAGGATAATCCCTTTTGCCAGTCTGCATGCTCTATAAGGGGACAGTCCTTGGCCAGGAGTGGAAAGTCCGAGTCTCTTGATCCTAAAGAAGTCTCCTTAAGCTAGAGTGAGAATTTTTGTAAAATATTTCAATATTTGTATAACAACCCACCAGAGGGTGTCTTACAGTAAACTATTCTTGGACCCATACTGGAGACCCTGAGGTTAATGGGTAAGGGTAGTTTGGTTCACTATAGTGGACAACTACGCATGTTATAAGATTGTAGTAATAAATGCAGGCACAGGAAAGGCTCATGTAACGAGGCCTGAGTTACCCTACCATAAGGTCTGAGTTACCCTGACATGGCACCCAAGTTACCCTACCTAGCACATAGGGGTACTTACTTGGGGCAGGGGGCGATCCTATAAGAATTGGGCACTCCAGTAAAATCCAAAGGGTACAAACCTAGTAGCATTTGGGGGACTATAGAAGGAGCTACAGGGCTCCAAATGCTCCAGGATTTTACAGAGGTATTCCTAACAGCCCCCTGCGACCCCAGTGTAAGGACCGCATGTCATGGGCTTATGGTTGTTGAGTTGCTCCCTTCCTTACAAAAGGAATTGAGTGGAGTCACTCTTGTAACACCATATAGGTTGTCACCGTCCGTCCAACCGGATCCTATCTGTAGGATATATGAGAGGGCATAGGGTGTGCTCCAGAGGAAGGGCTATCTTCTGGTACCCAATATATGTAAAACGGATAAGAACTGAAGGAGTTACTTAGGTAATACCAGAAGCATAGTCCAGAGCCTCCCAGGTAGTCCTGGGGTGGCCCAGAAGATGTTGAAGCATCTCCAGGCAGGTGAATTGCACATAGATACAACTTGTGCCCAATCACTGTAAGACTATTGGGGTTGTTTGAGAACTCTAAAAGCATGATTCTTATCATGGTAGGGGTACCTTTGGGGAGTTGACTGTAGGTAGTGCCCACCAGGCCAATCACCAAGGTACCCCACCAGGGGAGCTGAGTAGACTTTCCTATTAGGCAAAGACCTGATTAGAATGAAGTAAAAGGTTCAGCTCGATTGTGAGAGCTATGTCTACTAAAGGCTTGCATAGATGAAATGCATATGGGTATGAGAGTTTGTAAGTGGTATATCTCCTCAGTTGCATGATAGTTCGCCACTAACATGTTGATGATATGAAGAGTTTTTCTCCTGCGGTCACATTAGAGATGTAGTGCTTGAAACACTTAATGTCAGAAGGAGATTTAGCCAGAGTGGGCCAACATCCGCAAAGGAATAAGATTCTTAGTAGTATATATTGGTCAGCCTGGAGGAGACGTGTGTGCTCATGATTAAGTTAGAGTAGTGATGGGTGAGAACTGGCAGTATATAATATTCTACTTAAACTATATACAAGTTCCACTCTACTCTAGCAATTAACTACCTCTCAAGAAACTTACTGAGTGAAGCTGCGGCTTAATGATATCAAGTTTTACTGTTTTGATTCTTATTTACTCTACTGTTGATTATCATTTTTGATCTTTGAGTCACTTCAGTGTGGTCACGAACTGGGGATACATCTTCCCTTATGGTGCCCCCTTATAGTATATCATTAAAAAACTTCCTCACTTAACTCTCTTGAACTTGTTACCACAAAACCTTCCTACGTTGACATATTCAAGTACGAGTCACTTGTCTGGTACAAGAAGCATTAGGTGGAAAGAATTATGTCTTCTGAAGTTGATTTTAATGACCTTGCAGTACAGGAACATGCCACCTAAACCCTACGAGTCAATATTATTACAGATCTACAGGGTTTGGAGTGGGAACCTGTGCCACTATTACTTGAAGCTGCTCCCATTGAAGTTCTTCAAGCATGTCAAGAATTGGTTATTGTAGACCTGAGGGCCCTTATGCAATCCTTTTCCCATGATGCTGAGTTCACCAAGATGATGAGTATTGACAACCAGGGTATCAGCTTTGCAGACTTTACACATGAGTATGTTGAGCTGTATATTCTTCAGGAAATCAGTTGTCAGTTTCACATGGCTCAGGAACAGTTACATTTCTGAAATGAGCAAAGGCAAGCTGCATTTTGTCAGGCTATGGTAAAGATAGTATGGAGTTGGATGTTGGATCAACAGGCTGCATTTTGTGAGCATGTCTAAACTGCCAACTCACTAAATACCAGGATTGGAGCTCAAGAGAAGGCAATCCAAGGTGGATATGCTATAGACTCTGATAATGATGCAATTATGAGAGATACTCCTCCCCTTCCATTAGTGCTTACTGAAAAACATGCACCTAACTTTACTCTAAAGCTTCATGAAATGTTGCAGAAGGCAGAAGAAAGGCAGTTTCTCACCCTCTTAGGGATATGAGAAATCAGTAATGATGGGGAAAAGCAGTTCTCTCAGGAAGCCTCACAGGCTCTGTCCAATCCTCCCCCATGAGCATGCAGAAGCACAGACAATAGTCCCTCTGGGGCACTAGGTCCTATGACCAGGCCCATGCCGAGGGTAGAGAGAAGGATAAGGTGAATACCACTGGTCAGAGTAACATCAACGACTCTTGCAGGAGCTAGGAACACCCTGATAGTTGCAGTCTGACCACCTACAGGGGCGAGACCTTTTGGTAGTGCAATGCCAGTTCCTATGGAACAAGCACCACAGACACCAGTGTGAAATACTCCTATAGTCATTCTGCTAGCCCCAGGACGTAAGCCTTTGGGCAGCAGTCTTGGTTAACATCTCGGGGTCCTGGGGGCTTGGGTTCAGTTGCTTGCGAGTGATTGTTCCCTTGCTTATTGGGTTGAGAGAGGGTCAATTATGGAAAGACACTACCACCATGTCGATGGGTGTATTAAACTACCTTCACAGGTAGTTAGTATTACAAACCCGGCATGGTTTGTAATGGTTTCACATGACATACAATTGTATGTCATAGTATTTCATTTGTTAAAGGTTTTTCACATGACTCGGTTGAGTCATACAATGATATGTTTTCACACTATGACTCAGGTACGAGTCATAGGGTCTCACATGACTCACAGTTGTAAGTCATAGTTATTTATGTTTGAATTTGATTGGTATGTTGAGCATTGACTCATAGGTACGCCTATGAGTCATGAGGATTAAGAGGCATGACTTTGTTTATACGAGTCATGAGGTTTCGCACATGACCCCTTAAGGTCATGGGACTTTCGCACATAACCAAATATGGTCATGAGGTTATATGTCACGTGAATGCATGAGTCACAGTTGTGACTCATTTGATTTGTAAGCGGGTTGCTGGAAGAACTATATAAGGAGGTCAGTAAGACCTGATAGTTAGTTCTTCACGCAACCACCTAAGTTATTTCCTATCTTATAAGTTATCAATAAAACACCTTTACGCTCTTTACAAACAAAGACCAACCAACACGAAGAAAAGACAGAACGAATACTAGTTAAAACTATAAGGACTTAGTATTAACAACAGTCAATATCTAAGACATAGCATAAGAGAACTAGTATCAGAATTCTCGAAGGAAGGAGAATACAATAGGAGATAGGTAAGTACTATCCCTATAAGAAAACTAACAATAGTGTCGTTACCTGTTGTGAGATATAAGAAAAGAGAGATCATATAGCGGATCGTAACAGTTAGGCACCCAATGGGACAAAATGCGTCATGAGAAAGAAGACCTGAAGTTGAAAAAATGCCATGTAATTTCTGTAGCTTACTTCACCACCAAGGACTCCTGCTCACACTGGACACTTGTTTGGAATACCAACAGTCTCAGTTCAAACCTGGGCAAGCAATAGGAACTCCGAGTCAATCGGATGGCACTCGCTTACCCCCTCTGACACCACCCCCAGTCCCACCATACAGGAGTGGTTCCCACTTTAGTGGACCAGGTAGTTCAGAGGAATCCTTTGATGAATATGATGTTCCGGGGGGACGTGGAGGTAAAAGACCTCCTACAGGTGGAAATGCTGGGGCTGGAGGAGATCCAGGTGGTTCCAATTCCTCTAGCAGCTCAGATGATGACACCAACCCCCTCCCTGATCTTGAGCAATTCCTTAGATGACATCAGTCAAACTAGAATAACTCAAAGAAGAGATGCTATGACTACAGAACTTGTAAGCTGTCCAAATTCTTACAGTCATGTAAGAAGGAAAGTAAGACAGCTTCCAAGGTAAAGCCTAAGAAACCTGAGAAATTGGATGATGTTAAGGCTTTTACAGGGGATATTAATGACATTCTGATGTTTCTTAGTAATATGGAAATCAAGTTTAATTATTTCCATGAGTCTGTCACTGAAGACATGGATAAGATTAGCTTAGTTATCCCTCTCTTGGAAGGTTCTGCCCAAAGCTGATATATGGGTCTCCACCATTACATTAATGAGGAGGCTGCCCAATGAAGTGGAATGCCATTTAACCCAGACAATGAGCTATGTACCTGGGAAGGATTCTGCCATCATCTGGAAACTAGTTTTGGAGGACATGCTGATCGGGATCGCTCTTTAGCCAAGTGGACCTCAGTGGAGATGAAACCTGACCAAGTAGACAAGTACTCAGATAACGTCATTGATCTAATGACTAAACTAAGGTATACGGATGGATGAGCAGTGAAGGACAAGGTGCGTATCGGCATTACATCAGAACTGCAGACAGTCTAAGCTCAGAAGAACCTCTATCTTGAGGATGTAAATGAGTACCTGGATCTCCTAAGGAAAACTGACCATGACTTGGAGGACAATATACACTTCAGCTGAATAGTGGTTAAGGATAAAGGATCCAGTCATGATAAGAGTGAGGACGAACATTCCTCAAAGAAACAACAGAAGAAGGAAAAAGGGTTCAGGTAAGTAGAATCCCAAACCTGCTAACTCTTCGAGCAGCTGTCAGTCAAAGCTGGAAAATTCAGAGTATTCAATTACTCACAGGAATATTCCTAGCACACTCCTTGACAAGCACTGAAAGTTAGGCCAATGTACCAAATGTGGACAACCAGGTCACTTCTGACAGAAGTGTACCTTAGTTACGCCAGTTGTTAGCTCTTCCAAGCTGGCCAAGGCATGCAAGTGATCCATGGAAGATGCAGGCCATACTTCTGGTCCTTCTAACAAAGTTAAGCACATTGAGGCCCCTCCTCCTGTTACTAGAAAAATTCTTAAAGTCCACAAATCAACTCCTCAGATAATGGAGGTTGATATGGACACTTCAGACTAGGTAAGTAACCCTCTGAAGAGAACTTAGTTAGCAACTAATAATTCTCTAGGCCAATGATGGCATGCAGGGGTGATAAACTCTATGGACTAGAGATGGTCAAGGTAAGTCCACCCTCAGAAGACTGTGTACAGAAAGCTAAAGATTGGTTAGGCTCACCGGAGTAAGGTAGTCAAGGATAGAAAATGTTTTCTTATGGGTTTTCAGTATTAGGGGTTCTCTCTATTATGCATCTATTGGGTTTTCTTATTATATTCTGTCTGCTTTTTCTTGGTTTGTTTGGATCAGGTTTAGTTATGTTTACATCAGGTGGGACTTGATTATATACAATTGAAAGTTATTTCTAAGTTTACCTGAGGAGGGTTTGGTACCCCAAATCATGCTGGCATGATAGTAAACAGTACTACTTACTTTCACTCATGATTTTTATACTTAACTGTTTGCAAAACACTTTAAACTTAACTGTTATTAACCTACTTTGACCCCTCTTATATTGAAAGATGAGAGACCCCATACCCTTACTTTCCTACTCATATTATTTGATTTAGAAATGTCTAGTGAAGAAAAAAACCAGAAAGTGTCATAGACTCTGAGGTCTTCTGTGACATACAAAGTCTATCCGAGTAAAGGTTAGACTCAAGTGGCAACTGAATGCAAAAAGGAGTAGTGCGGAAGCAGTACTAATTCTAGATAGTGGTGCTACTGGAGCAGTGCTCAGTAGCAGATGGGTAAAGGACACTCAAATGCTCTGTGTCCAAAGGAAGACTCCTTCCCCCATACTAGATGTAAGTGGGAATAATATCCCAGGATGTGGTCTCACTTATACCAAGGCAGTAAAGATGATGATAGGAGACTACTCAAATAGAATGAGCTTTGAGATTGCAGAAATGCCAGAGGGCAAAATTGATGGGTATCTTCCGATGTCCTGGCTCTCTGAACATAACCCAGACATTGATTGGGAAAAGGGTATACTGGCCTGGCAGTCAGCATACTGCAAGGCCAACTGCCTAGCTGGGTGTAGTTACCAACGATTAGAATTCATTACTGAGGAAGAAATGATGCCTGAGGATCAAGGATCTATCCATCTCCTCGGGATGGCTAAGTTCTCAGATGAAGATGGGAATGATATCACGATAAAGCTCCTCCCAAAATATAAGGACTTTAGTGATATCTTTAGTCAAGAAAGGATAGAGTCCTTACTGTAGCACTCCAAGTATGATCATAAAATTGAACTACAAGCAGAAACGACTTCTCCTTTTGGTCTGATCTATCCCCTCTCCAAGAAGGAACTAAAGGCACTTCGTGAGTACCTTGATGAGATGCTAATGACAGGAAAGATCAGGAGATCTAGCTCACCGGCTGCTGCTCCTATATTATTTCTACTAAAATTAGATGGTACATTACAGTTTGTATTGACTATAGAGGACTGAACAAGATAACTGTGAAGAGCCATTATCCCCTCCCGCTAATGAATAAGCTGAGAGATAGACTTGGGAAAACAATGATATTTACCAAGTTAGATCTGAAAAATGGTTACTACTTTTTGCAAATGGCAAAGGGTGAAGAGTGGAAGACTGCTTTTCATTGTTGGTATAGTTTGTATGAGTATACTGTAATGCCTTTTGGGTTATGTAACGTACCATCTACTTTCCAGAGTATGATAAATGATGTAATTAGAGGTCTATTAGATGAAGGAGTCATCGCTTATATGGATGAAATCCTGATCTACTTGGAGACTATTGTCACAATCCGCTATATGATCTCTCCTGTCTTATATCTCACAATAGGCAACGAACCTGTAGTTAGCTTTTCTGGGAAGTAACTCTTACTTGTCTCCTATTGTATTCTCTTTCCTTCAAGAATTCTTAATACTTGTTATCTTACGCTACATGTTAGATATTGTCCATTGCCAATACTAAGTCCTTATAGCACTTAACTATTATTAATCTTGTTCTTCTTTGTGATCGTTTGTCGTTGTAGATAAAGAGCGTAAAGGTGTTTTATTAATAACTTATAAGATAGGAAATAACTTAGGTGGTTGCATGAAGAACTAACTATCAGGTCCTATCGACCTTCTTATATAGTTCTTCTAGCAACCCGCTTACAAATCAAATGAGTCATAACTGTGACTCCTACACTTGCGTAACATATAACCTCATGACCATACTTGGTCATGTGCAAAAGTCCCATGACCTTAAAGGGGTCATGTGCGAAACCTCATGACTCATATAAACAAAGTCATGCCTCTTAATCCTCATGACTCATAGGCGCACCTATGAGTCAACGCTCAACATACCAATCAAATTCAAACATAAGTAACTATAACTCACAACTGTGAATCATGTGAGACTCTATGACTTGTATGTGAGTCATAGTACGAAACATAATATCGTATGACTCAACTGAGTCATGTGTGAAAACCTTTAACAAAAGAAATACTATGACATATAATTGTATGTCATGTGAAACCATTACAAACCATGCCAGTTTTGTAATAACTATAGAGGAGCATGTTACTCTAGTTAGAAGAGTTATAGAAAAGCTGCGAGAAGCAGGCTTAGGTGTTAGCATCAAGAAGTCAACCTTCCACCCAAGGGAAGTTTAATTCCTAGGGTACAAGATATCTGATTGTGGGATATCAATGACAATGGAAAAGGTAGAATCGATCAAGAACTGGTTGAGTCCAAAGAGCGTCGTCAAAGTACAAAGCTTCATAGGTTTTGCTAACTTCTACCAAAGGTTTATCAAGGGGTTTAGCAAGATAGCAAGACTATTGACAGACCTGATGAAGAAGGACATTAAGTGGGACTGGATACCCACCTGCACAGAGACTTTTGAACAATTAAAGAGTTGTTCACATCCAGCCCTATTCTAGTACACTTTGACCCTAACCAGCCAACAAAGTTGGAGACCAATGCAAGTGACTTTGCATTAGGTGCAGTTCTATCTCAGCTCTGTGAGGATGAGAAATGGCACCCAGTGGCCTATCATAGTAGGAAGTTTGTACCAGCAGAGGTGAACTATGATGTCCATGATAAGGAAATAACTGCGATTATGGTGGCATTCAAAGAATCGGATCATTTACTGAGGTCAGTTACCTATCAGATTATTATATATACTGATTACAAGAATCTTGAATACTTTAATAGTACCAAGATACTGAATAGATGGCAACACCACTGGGCAGAGTTCTTGCAACCATTCAATTTTAAGGTTATCTACTGTGAAGGTAGGTTGAATGAGAAGGCAGATGCATTGTTGAGGTGTAGAGACTACAGCCTTGAAGGGGGGGGTAATTCTCAACCAAACCACAAAACAACCTTTTTC
Source organism: Choiromyces venosus 120613-1 (assembly GCA_003788595.2). NCBI lineage: Eukaryota > Fungi > Ascomycota > Pezizomycetes > Pezizales > Tuberaceae > Choiromyces > Choiromyces venosus. The sequence goes on from ML120431.1 coordinate 294,361, forward strand.
TGACCTGATTAATGTGTCGTAAATGAGGAGCAGGACATCTTGTGAACATAGGTGTTGCAATCTTGCCAAGGCTATTGGTTGCAATCTCCCTTTTTGGAAGCGCTTAAGAAAGCAACAAGAGCAGATGACAAGTACATGGTCATATTCAAATCAGTCATCAATGGGCAGAAAGATATGGACACTAGTTTTTTGGTAGAGGAGGACTTACTACTCTATAAGAATAGGTGGTATATACCTGAGGCCAAAGGGTTGAAGCAAACAATCATGGAGGTGGAACATGATTCCCATATTACAGGGCACTTTGGGACCTACAAGACAGTTGAACAAATCAAGTCAAACTTCTATTGGCCAAAGATGGATGAGCACATCATGGAGTATGTGCATACTTGTGATACATGTCAAAGGAGCAAGACCATCTAGCATAAGAAATTTTGGTTACTTGAACCAATTGAGGTAGCAATAAGACCATGGAATGATATTTCTATGGACTTCATTGTAGCATTACCAGAGTCAGAGGGATACACAAAGATATGGGTCATTGTTGGTCGATTCTCAAAAATGGCCCACTTTATACCTTTGGCAATAGAGGTGTCTATAGAAAAGTTGGCATTAATATTCCTGAAGAAGGTATGGCGACTACATAGGCTCCCAGAATCAATAATCTCAGACCGAGATAGCTGATTCAGCTCTAAACTTTGGGCAAGCTTGATGAAGTTGCTACAAATCGAGCTTGATATGTTGATGGCTTTCTATCTAGAAACTGATGGGTAGACTGAACAAGTGAAACAGACCTTGGAACAATATCTTTGGAGCTATTGCTCATATCAGCAAGATGATTGGGTATCTTTGTTACTGTTAGCTGAGTATGCATATAATACTTCTACCTTGGAATCCACTAGAGCGTCTCCTTTTGAGATCAACTATGGATTTAACCCTCATACCAACTGGTTGGGCATAGTTACTGATAGTAAAGGGATTCATCCAAGCAGTGAGCTCTTGGTACGGAACTGTGAAGGTTCATGGCAAGAGGTCAGAGAGACCTTACAAGGGGCACAAGAAAGGCAATGGAAGTGGCATGACTAAAAAAGGCTACCATCTCCAGAATACATGACAATGGAAGATGTGAACAATGGAGTTGCAAAAAAGGCTGACCGGGTAATGTTGAACTGAAAGAACATTCAGACAAACAGGCCGATGGAAAAGGTAGACCACTGAATGTTGGGCCCCTTTCTGGTCAAACGAAAGGTAGGATCCCTGGCATATGAGCTCGAACTCCCAGCTTGTTGGTCAATCCACCCTGTATTCAATGTCAGCCTACTGGAGCTATATCGAGATGACCCAGTGGGTAGGCTGCAGAGGGAAGTTCTGTTACCTGAGATAGTTAACAATGAACCAAGTTATGTTGTTGAAGCTATCCTGGATAGTTGTTGGTATGGTGGGATAAAGATGAGTTCTTGCCACTAATTTGTTCAATACTTAGTAGGGTGGAAAGGTTACGGGCCAGAGGAGAATTCATGAGAACCTTTCAAGATGCTGGAAGGAACAGCCACAGAAGTCCTTAATGATTTCTACTGAAGGTATCTATCCAAGCCATGGGATCACTGCATAGTGGATGTACTGAAGCTGGGAAATAAAAGACATCGCTAAAAGTCTGAGGCGGACCTTAGAGAAGAGGGGAGTCATGTAATGACCTACCAGAGGGTCTCTTACAGTAAACTGTTCTTACACCCATACTGGAGACCCTGAGGTCAATGGGTAAGGGTAGTTTAGTTCACTATAGTGGACAACTATGCGCGCTATAAGATTGTAGTATTAAAGGCAGGCATGGGAAAGACTCATGTAATGAGGCCTGAGTTACCCTAACATGAGGCCTGAGTTACCCTGACATGAGGTCCAGGTTACCCTGCCATAAGGTCTGAGTTACCCTGACATGGCACCCAAGTTACCCTACCTAGCATATAGAGGTACTTACTTGGGGCAGGGGGTGATCCTATAAGGATTGGGCACTCTGGTAAAATCTAAAGGGTACAAACCTGGTCGCCTTTGGGGGACTATAGAAGGAGCTACAGGGCTCCGAATGCCCCAGGATTTTACAGAAGTATTCCTAACACCCACCTGTGGCCCCCTTGTAAGGTCCACATATTATGGGCTTATGGTTGTTGAGTTGCTCCCTTCCTTACAAAAGGAATTGAGTGGAGTCACTCTTGTAATACTGTATAGGTTGTCACTGTCCATCTGACCGGATGCTGTCTGTAGGATATATGAGAGGGCATAGGGTATGCTCCAGAAGAGGAGCTATCTTCTGGTACTAAATATGTGCAAAACAGACAAGAACTGAAGGAGTTACTCAGGTAATACCAGAAGGGTAGTCCAGAGCCTCCCAGGTAGTGCTGGGGTGGCCTGGAAGATATTGAAGCATCTCCGGGCAGGTGAATTGCACATAAACACAACTCATGCCCAATCACTTTAAGACTATTGGGGTTGTTTGAGAACTCTAAAAGCATGATTCTTATCATGGCAGGGGTACTTTCGTGAAGTTGACTGTGGGTAGTGCCCACCATGCCAATCCCTAAGGTACCCTACTGGGGGAGCTGAGTAGACTTTCCTATCAGGCAAAGACCTGACTAGAATGAAGTAGAAGGTTCAGCTCAATCGTGAGAGCAATGTCTACTAAAGGCTTGCATAGATGAAATGCATATGGGTATGAGAGTTTGTAAGTGGTATATCTCCTCAGTTGCATGATAGTTTGCCACTAGTATGTCAATGATCTAAAGAGTTTTTCTCCTGCAGTCACATTGGAGATGCAGCGCTTGAAACACTTAATGTCCGAAGGAGATTTAGACAGAGTAGGCCAACATCTACAAAGGAATAAGGTTCTTAGTGGTATATATTGGTCAGCCCAGAGGAGACAGGTGTGCTCATGATTAAGTTAGAGTAGTGATGGGTGGGAACTGGCAGTATATGATATTCTACTTAAACTATATATGAGTCCCACTCTACTCAGGCAATCAACTACCTCTCAAGAAACTTACTGAGTGAAGCTGCAGCTTAACAATATTAAGTTTTACTATTTTGATTCTTATTTACTCTACTGTTGATTATCGCTTTTGATCTTTGAGTCACTTCAGCGCAGTCGTGAACTTGGGATCCATCTTTCCTTAGGGCACCCCTGTTACAGTTTCAATGTTGTCTGACAGCTGGTAGCTGAGCTACTTAAGAGTTCAACCTACTAGTTCAATGGTGTGGGCTTAAATAGTCACCCTATTCATTAGCCTTGTACCTCTCTCTCTGGGTATTCACCAATGTATAAGTTCTGTTTTTCCAATACTAAAGGAGAGCTCCAGTGCATTTACTCTCTGGGTAATCATATGGCCTTTCCATTCCAGCATCCTTGTATTTCTGTACTATGAGTTGCTGGCCACCAATATCTGGAAGTTGTCAACATAGTATGAGGAGTGTGTGAATTGGTTGTCCATATCTATATGTAGTGAGCTCATATATATTAAGAATAGAAGGAATAATGAGGGGAAACCTGGTGGGATGCCTTTGTCAACTGTTATCATGGTTGTTGAGCTGCTTAGATAAGCTAGGTCTATTTGTTAGTTGCTAATGAAGTTCCTGATCTTGTACAGTAGGTATCCTAGTATATGGCCATCCTATCCTAACCTTTTCAGAAGCTTCCAATAATTCCTATTGTTGAAGCCACTCTTCACATCCTGGAAAATTATGCTAACTTTCCTCCTAATAAATTGCACCTCACTTGTCCAGTTTTTAGGTGCCAATACTGCATCAACAGTTGACCAGTATAGAAGTGAGTCCATCTGGTTTAACAGGTACATGCCATTCTTGGAAGCAATTTTTATCAGTTTGTTGTTGACTACTCTCTCTGCTATTTTCAAAAAGGTCTGCATCAGGGCAATGAGTCTGAAGCTACTACAGTTGATGTAGTTAATTTTATTTAGTTTTGGGAGAATAACACCAATTGATTCTTTCAACATTGGGGGGTGGAGGTTCTATTTCAACATATCTTCTACCAGAGTAGGCAGTATCTTTGTGTTGATTTGATGTATATTTTTCCAGATGAAGTATGGTACCTGGTTAGGTTCATAGGGGTCGAAGTGTTACTGTATGTTTCTAGTACCTTCAATACATCATGACTGAAGACTTGTTCTTCCTTACTTACCTGATATTCTGTGGGCACTGTAGGGTTGACCGAGTTTTAGTTTGGCAAAAATGGGTAGTGCATTATGATATTATTAGTGGTCTTCAAGTGGTCATTATATTCTCATGGTACTCTATTCAGTATCCATTATTTGGTAAACTAGTGGGACCTTAAAACATTGTTTTTCTTCACATTTACTAGGACCTCATCAAAGTGTCATCTCTTCTCCTTCATGATTACAGCCCTATATGCCTCCCTAGTTTTTCTCTTCTCCTCTATCCTACTCCTGTCATGTCTCACACGTTGGGCAGATATTGTATATATCCTTCTCAATTCAGTGATCTCTCATGTCTAGCATGGCTTCAATCACTTTGTCAATTGTTTCATTGGGGCCCAGGTTTATACTATACTGATAGGTTTCTGCAAGTTATTCTTGAAAACATCCTGTACCTCTGTCATCTAAAGTATTGGTTCAGATGCTTTTCCACCACTCCAATAACTCTCTAAGGCCTCATTGATTATTGGGTTTGGAATTCCCTCCTTACTCCCCCAATTGATCTTGTTCCAGTTTGGGGCTAGCCTAGTTAACTTCAGGGTCTCTGAGGCAATTTCAGTTAGGATTACTGTGTGATCCAATCGAGTTCATTGGTAGATATCTTTCTACTTCAAGATCCTGGCCATTATAGATGTGTTGGTCAGAGTATAGTCAATTACAGAAGATTTGTGAAGTATTGGGTCCTCTGGAAACCTAGTATGGACCCCTGATATGTTAAGTATACTGTAACCTCCCAGGGCTACCAGTCTCATATAACTCTCCCCCTTCCTCCTTTCCTCCAAAATAAAAAAATGTAAGTGTCAGTAAAACTAGTATATATATTCAGATCCCATACCACTAGGGTAGTTTCATTTATTTCAACAAAGACTGCTTCAAGATGGACAGAATAGCCCCCCTTCACCAGCCTGTTGTAAATATTCATCAAGCTAAAGGAACAGTGGGGCCCTAAAATGGGACTCTTATTTAAAAAAACCCTCAAATATAAAATATCCTTCTCTTTTAGAAACAAAACAAAAGAAACATCAAGCAAAATCCTCAAACTAACATACAGCCACTAGTCAGAAGTGTTCATGATCTGAGACATGTGTTTAATTATGATTGCTCTATAGTAGGGCCAGTAGTGGAGTAGTAGGGTTGTGGTATCAATGGCAACAAGGATGCACATACACATACACAAGTGAATGAGCAAAGAAATAAACATGTAAGCCAACTACCAAACAACTCACCATAAATTTAATTATGGAAATATGAAATAAAGAACCTTGATACTATCTAATGATTTGTATAGCCTCCCCTTGCTTCCAAAACCGCAGCCACTATACTAGGCATTGATTTCCACAACTTCTCAAAAAACTACTCAGGAATTATCTCCCAAACCAAGGGTAAGATCTAGGCTAATCTCTTCTTTACAGCTTCCTTTCCTCCTGGGGTATCTGCAATCCTAGGGTACTACTGATGCAATCACTTTTTAGGCTCAACCCATGTGTACTCAATAGGATTTAAATCAGGAGAGTAGGGGGGGTGTTCCTCTACTTCAATACAGTTTCTCTCTAACTAATCCATAATACTATAAGCTTTGTGAATAGGAGAATTATCATGCTAAAAGAGGATATCTTGCATAACAAAAAAGATCATTTGATGAATAATAGGAAAAAGATGTCTTCTCAAGAGTCTAACATACATGGTCTTATTGACATTTTGGGTAATAGGAACTAAAGGACCTTTTCTCTTACCCTAAAAGCAACCCCAAATCATGAGAGAAATTCCCTTATCCTTCTCCTTTAGATGGATACAATCATCTAGCCACTTCTCTCCAGGTTCTCTAAAAACTCATTACTGCCTTAGATCCTTGGATTTCTCCACACTGCACTCATCACTCCAGATAACTCCTTCAAAATCCTGCACTGTCCAATCCTTATGAACTGTAACCCATTTCAATCTCTTTACCACATGCTCAGGCTTCAGCTTAGGTCTTGATTTGGCTAACCATTTCTTGACATTTACCTCTTTGAGTACTCTATCTACTATTTTATATATAGTTTATTTATTAGTCAATCATGTCCTATTACTCAGAATAGTACCAGTATGGGGGGCTTTACCAGTAGAAAGTGATACACCAGGTGCATAGCTATCTCTGAAATCAGATCCAGTCATTTTCCAGTTGGATTTGGCTGCCAGGATGATTGTGGGACATTGCTGACAGCTAAGAATGTGGGTGCAACTGGGGTGAGGGATATGTTCCACTGACTGGTGCTCACATGCCTGGATAAGGAAGCTTTTAACTGTTGTTGAAGGCTGACCAATGAGTTGAGCAATAAGGGCAATATTCTGGAGGGAGTAGAAAAAGGGAATAATTATGCCTTTTTCAATATTTGACATCTCTCTTTGTGAGGTTTTAGGAATTCTCTTTTTTTTTTGGTACTGTGGGCTTTGTATATCCAGATGGGTAAACCATAATTAAAAGATAAAGGGGTAGGTAGTCATGACCAAAGTATAAATTGTTTGGGTATATTATGATTGTAACAGTGATACCATTCACATTCATAGTTGTGATCTGGCATTTTTGGCAAGGTAACTTAGTAAGCCAAAAAACATGTTTTACAAACATTTCTGACTAGTGATTGTAAGTATAAATACAAATTTGAGCATGAATATAAGAAATGAATTAATAACTTGGGGCCTGCAGTGGGTTCTAATTATATAAAAAGGGGTCCTGAATACAAATAAAGGAAACTTTAAAACTCCTAACTATGTAAAATAATGAAAGAAAAACACTATTGCTCCCTCTGTAATTGTGCTGAACCACATTTATGTTCTATCTGAGTCTATTATTATTATCATATTCTTGGTTGTTTGACATGATGATATCTATTGGGGTTCTATTTGTGCACTGGCCCAGCTGGCTAGGGTTGTCATCCTAAGAGTATATTTTACTTTTGCCACCAGAATAACTATCAGAATATCATCATATACAGTAAAAACTTATTAAATCCTCTTTCTGGGGTTGGGCTTGGCAATGGTGAAAGGGTAGTGTATATGATTATGCTAAGTCAGTGAGTGATCAGCAGTGAGGCTGAAATTAAAAAATATGCACAGTTGGTATCAAACTGAACATGGGTCAGTAGAGCTACAAACTTGAATATATTGTATAGAATTGTTAATGAGAAGAATTGAAATACAAGACTTGTGAAGACCACTGGCATATAGTATTTATCTAAATAGAGTTAAAGGATGACTGTGAATTTGAAATTAGGATAAAAATATTGAGTCACCATGATAATGATTCAATGCCATAGAAGATATTTCAGTAGGAGTCATTATGATATGATATAGTAGTAGGAAGAAAAGAAGATATAAAGACCATAATGTAGATTACAAGGGGAAGAGAGAGATACCAAAGTCTTCACAAGAGTGAAAGAAAATGTTTCAAATTCAAATACAAAAATATCCATAGGGCTGAAAGTGAAGCCAGTTAGGTAGTGAGTCTTGGGTCCTGCTGAGTTAAAGATAATTTGCTGCCCACCAAGACAGTCAAAATCAAAGACTCTTACTACTTAACTTTCTGGAACACCATTGGATTCCTCTTTCCTGGTCAGGAGAATATCACCACTACACTCAAGAAGAAGCTATCCAGTTTTACCAGATTCCATAGAGAATAATTAGTGCTAGTGACTGGGTGAAAAAAAAAAAAAGAAATAGAAAGAGTAGGTAGAAACTCACCAATCAAGAAAGAAGCAATATTAGTCTATACTAGGAGGGTCCTATGGTTAAAAGTTGAGGACAAGTTATATAGTGACTTTATTGAATGAAGGAATACAGGATGAACAGAATGACAGGGACTTGGATTGTTTTGAATCTAGTCCCAATTTCTATTTTGAGTAATTTACCCAAATGCTATCTCAACACTATTTCTGTTCAATAATGAGTTGTTTCAGAGGTTCCTCAGTTGCCACAAAATTAGCCTTCATAGCATCACTACAGAAACTCATAAGATTCCTTCAGATTATGAGATCCTAGTTATCAATTGCTTACGTTTTAATTGGCTGAATTCATAGCCTCATATTAGCCAATATTGGGATGTTACAATTCAGCATCCAGTAGGTAGATACACAACAGCCAAAATTATATCTTGTGCTCATTGCATCTAGTGTATTTGATGTGTATAACACCTATAATGATAACTCTTAATCAGGGGCCAACATCAAAATAACCTTGTATCCGGATATTGAGTGTTGTACCTGGTATGTACTGATGGAATCTGGACATAGACCTCTATACCAGGTATGTTCTGATAACCTCTGATGCAATACTTTTGTATTCTGATTACATCTAATGTGAACCTACTGCATCCTGACATCTTCTGATACTGTAGTATTCTATGCTGATAGCAACTGCTTGCCTAGTATTTTACAGGACATTCATGATGTCAGACATACTAGAAATATGACTCATATATAGGAACTAGGTCACAAGATATTTTTTGAAAATTAAAATTAATATTATCTATTCTATTTAATATTTACAGCTGGTATACAATGAGAAATCCAGATCTGACATTGGACCATGAAGCTACATGCTATTGAAGCCAGTACAATTGTATAGAATAATTCATTTGCATAACAGGCTCAAGATTCATAGGGAATGAGACCAGCCAGGGATGGAAAGATCTGTTGGAAGGTAGGTACCAAGGAGATCAAGGGTCTATTGAGATATTCAAGGTCTGATATTAGACCATGGAGATACCTGCATTTGAAGTTAACTTAAATATATAGAATAATTCATTTACATAACAGGTGGGAGATTCATGAAGAACAATGCCAATTGGATATAGAAGGATGCATTCAAATGCTGGCATCAAGGGGATCTAGGATCTATTGAGAAGTTCAAGATCTGACATTGGACCATAGAGATGCCTGCCTTTGAAGTTAGCATAATTGTAAAGAATAATTCATTTGTATAACAGGCTCAAGATTTATGGGAAATAATGCTAGCTAGGTGTGGAAGGTTGCATTGGAATGCTGATATTGAGGGCATCCAAGATCCATTGAGGGAATTGAAATCCAATATCAGACTGTGGAGATACTTGCCTTTGAAATTTGCACAAATGTACAGAATAATTCAACTATATAATAGGCTCAAGATTCACTGGGAATAATGCTAGGCAGGCATGGAAGGTTGCATTGGAAAGCTTGCATCGAAGGGATCCAGTGTCCATTGACAGATTCGAGATTGAATATCAGACCATAGAGATCCCTGCCTTTGAAGTCAGCATAATTGTAAAGAATAATTCATTTGAATAATAGGCATGAGATTCACTGGAAATGATGCCAGACAGGTGTGGAAGGATGCATTAGAAAGCTGTTGTTGTGAGGATTCAGGTTCTATTTAGAGATTCGAGATCTGATATCAGACCATAGAGATACCTATTTTCGAAGTTTGTACAATTGTATAAAATAATTCATTTGCATAACAGCTAGGAACTTCATAGTGTTTGTTATCAGGGGGATATAACTAGGTGTGTTGGAATACTAGTGTGGAGGAGATTGAGGATCATTTTACAATATCGGGATCATGTAGTAACATCATGTTAGGTTCATATCTTTACACTACAATGCCAAGTTCTAGTTACAATGTCACATTGTTGGGTTCACATTATGATGTTGGTGTATTATTGTGACTTTAGAATCATTGCATAATCTTAGTATCTGTCTTGCCAGTTAGGATTCTTTTACCAGTACAGGCTCTTTCCATAACACACAATCTCTTCATCCTGGAGGACTTTAGCTTCAAATCTTGCTGAAAATCATCACAAGTAGATGTTGTTTGTAGATGTAATTGTAAATGAGAAAGATGAAACATATGCTAGTGTGGGAAAAATAACAACATACTCAGTTAGCTACTATGTTATATCTATCACTCATAAGTGCACTAAATCCAAGTATAATTTTCTCTAACTTGATAGTTTTATGACTAAAAAAGAAAGCTGAATTATTTATCTGTTCTGCTTTTTTTCCATTCCTAATCTAGTTTAGCATTCAAGAATAGTGGCTAATATGTGGCTTGTATTTACTGAGTCTCACATCTAGGGTACATTATGATGTATTTTAGTAAAGATTGAGATATTTAGACACAAACAGGTATCACATCTAATCTCTAGCCTGAGTTATATAGAGTGGAACCAAGTATTGCATTCTAACTATGGTTGTGACCAGGTATTAGATCCAAACTCAGAATCCACTGGGTACTAAGTATTACATACAAACTCAAGACATGATCAGGTGTTACATCCAAACTCAGGACACATTGGGCACAACTAAGTATTGTATCTAAACTCAGAGTATAATCAAGTATCACTTCCAAACTCAGGATACACCAGGTATAACTGAAGGTCACAACAAAACTCAGGATACATCTCATGTACTGGGTGCAAGATCCAATAGGGCACTATCAGGATGCAGAATCCTTGCACCAGATATGGTCATTTTTTTTGCTGATACAAGCTATCTAATATTTGTAACCTTGATGAAATGCCAATCTCATTTGAATATCTTCAAGGGGTAACCTATAATATAGTTGGAAAAAAAGACAATTTGGGTGAAAGAGAGTCAGTCTGGATGGAACAAGTAACAGGTGAGGTTGGTTTTATGTGTCTTCACTAATAGTATCCTAAGGGTACCACCTATAATAATCTTTCATAGTATCAGGCTAGGTTGAGAGCAGAAATACTATGATATCATCCTGGGGTCTTGATTGAGTATAATACTACAGCATATATGAATAATAGTTTATTTGAAAGATATATTACCAATCACCTGATACTGGTCTTTGGCAGTCACCCAACCCTTTTTACACATAACTTAATGGGGTCTCACAAGACCCTCACTATCCTCAAACTTCTACAAGACAATAATATTACCCCCTCCCTCATTCCCACTGGATGTACCAGTCTTATTAAGCCTCTTGATGTTTCCATCAATAACCTATTTAAGGAGCTCATGAGGGACCTCACTAATCAGAATATATTTGAGTTGGAGTCTATGGAGGATTTTGAGAAATAGACTATTACTAGTGACCATTAGGTTATGACTAGTACCCACTATATTGGAGATACCTTTACTCAGTTTCCTGCTGAAAAGACAGGTCTAATTGTTATTTCTTTTGGCAAATTAGGCTTATCACTTCCAGTCAACAGGAGTTTGGATCACGAAGTAGATATAAAAGGTTTTGATCACTTAGAAATTGGCAATTAGAGGGAAGATTTTAGCATACTAGATAACCAGGCAGATATTGGAGTTGAGGGAGATAAAATTCTAGCATTTATAATCTAAATAGTATATATATTGTGCTTATATCATTTGTATTAGTTGTGAGCTGTTGTCTAATTCATCTAATTTCACCATCATTACTAATCATTCACTCACTTAGCATCATCATGCATACCCCCCTTATACCATTACTAAGCCTAATCCCAGATAGTGGATTTTACAAGTTTTTATTGTAATCTTATAAATGATACATCACCAAGCCTCCTCCATGAGAGAAGAACTATTCCCATCTCTATAACTCAGTTATATTTCTCTCCATAGTTCAGTTGAATTTCTCTACATAATTTTCTTTTCTTCTTTTTTTATAAATAAAACATGTTTTCTTTATAGCAGACTTGAGAATCATGGGCCATATACAAGTGGCTTCAGATACTTTGCTAGAAATATACTGTGCAATCTTTACTCATCAAACAAAGGATTGTGATTGACTGATACTCATTGCTATAAATTGGGCAATAAGAAATACACTTAGGGGTGGAATTCTACTATCTAATTGGACTGAAATTAATATATACTGGGATGGACTTTGCAAATCCCAACTGTATCTATAATACTACTAGTATATTTTACACCAAAGTAAGGACATGACCAATATTCTGAACCATCTAAGAGCCTTTCATAGATGGGGGAGATAATGCCAATAAGACAAGATAGGACTGCTAGATACTGTCCTGTGTAGGGCACATTGACTGGTAGACTACAAGACTTTTCCATAATCACTAGACCCAACATACTATATCATTATTGGTATAATTACATATAATAAACTGCGACTGTCTAGATGAGAGGGGTGATGGAATGACTGCAGGAATTGTGGAACAGATTATAGAAGGTATCAAAAGACTGTAGAATATGGTAAAGGACTATGGGGGATGCCTCCAGATGGCTGATATTGGAGATGACTGCAGGGCACAACTATGTCTGTAGACCCAGAAAGGTTATTTAGTTGGTAAGTTATTGTTTGCTTTTATACTTCTTCAACTTCAAGTATCTGGTGGAAAAGCCAGAGTATTACTGTCTGGAGTAATGAAATTAAAATTCTTTTCCAATATGTCTTATAGGGTATTCCATCCTGCCTTAATCTACCCTACAGTATCCATTGACTGGAAAAAGGATGGACTACCAGTTGTAGTCCATCCTGTCAAACCCCTAAGACAGATATCCTTCAAGGTTCAGAATACTGTCACTCAGCATCATGAGCTATCTACTCAAATGCAAATCACCACTCTATCTAGGCTAGCAGGTGACTCATATAGGATAAAATACATCAGATAGAAGTAGGAAAAACAGAAAAAATAGATTTATCGATGAAAATTGCAATTACCCTTATTGCATATAAGTAGTTTTAACTTGTTTTGAGTATTCAAACAGTGTAGGTTAATCAACTTGATAGGTATTTTTTCCCATTCTTGAATAAGTGCTACCTTAACTTAGTCTTTTATTTCCTAACTTTGTCCTTTAAACTCATACTCCTCCAACAAATCCTTCAGGTAGTCTCCAAAAGGTTCAATTTTATTTAGGTCTGGAGATTGAGCTGGCTAGTCAGCAAAGCAAATTCTAAGCTGTCTCTGTTCCTCCTTTCCAACCTGCTTTGCTACAGTATGATCTAAAGTATTATCTTCAATTGCCCATATGTAATAGGTACAGGTACTCTATATACTATATTTATTTTATGTTATTATTTTATGTAATATGTGTTTATGTTTAGTTTCAAGATGTTTCATTTGAGACTATTTTTATTTTATATTATTATTTGATATGATATTTGTTTATGTTTGGTTTCAAGATGTATTATTTAATACTATCTTTGTTTTGTATTTAGTTTCAAGACATATCACTTGATATAGTCTTTATAATTTATACTGTACATGGTAAATAATCATATTATTTAAAGAGTCTGTTGAGTCTAGTATCTGGAATAGTAGACTTCAGCAGATAGTTTATTCTTAAATATACTTGATTGAATAACTACTTCTTTGATTTCTCATTTTACCTCTTAAATGAACATGTGACTTTACAGACTTAGTATCTGGAATAAGGACCTTAGTCATCCTAACTCCCGAGGTTGACTTAGATATTACTGTGCTTGATTCTACTAGCTAGTACCAATTAGTTGATTTATTGTATTTATTGCTACTATGATCATAAATACTCAACTAAGTGTAGATCACATTATATTTATTTAGCCTCAACAGATAAGTTGAGAACCTCAGAGTAAGGAACTGATCAGCCTTAGGAAGACTCCATCAAGTCAGCAGTATTAGGCAATAGAATAGTAACTATTTGGCCTAGATAGTACTACTGACAAAATTGAAAAAACACTTAGAACCTACATTGGGAAGGAAATCACAAGAAAGGACATTGTAGCAGGAAGAGAACTAAGGAAGTTGGGACCTAAGATTGAGGAAGTCTCACAACAACTCATGCATGAAGAGGCACAATAACTTTTAAAAGAGTCAAAATAATACAAGAAGGAGGAGGAAAAACTATTACTAGGAGACTTGTACACTTCAACATGACTGCACTTGTCAAAAGGTAAGAAACTAGAGAGTCCTCTCACAGGTAGCAATAACTCAGATAGTTCAAGTGATCTAAGTGATCCAGGAAATCTAGGAACTATGGGAGACTAGATAGTGCCAGAAGCCCCTCTAGCCCTATCAGAATTGGCAGTACTTAAATTCAAAATCTCAACACTAGCATCCTTTACTAGTAAAGGAGATGACTTGAAACTAGAAGCAATCACATGATAAACTAACATAGTGGATCATTACTTAGTCTTAAATAGAATAAATGTAGATGATCCAGGAGTGGAAAGTTTCTATAGATTATTGACTAGTAGTCAAGCCAAGGAGGTATTTTTTGAAGTATTGGCAATACATGTGAATATGCTTAGTAGAGAGGATATAATTGATCACATATAGCTACAATTCCAATCATTAAGGAATATCAATGCATTTTTTAGGAAGTTCAACAAGATCAGTCATGTGAAGAATAGGAAAGTACAATGATTGGTAACTTACAAGTTACAATAGATATATTCATGTATAGATCATGGCTACCTCTCAGAACAGTCTCAGATTATACCTAAAGAGAAGGCTCTATGAGGCAATATATATAAAACTACACTAGGCAGTGGAACCCTTGGAAGACCTGGAGGATGAGGTGAGTGATATAAGAAATCTTGTAGAATGGACAGATGCTATCTTTTATGGACTTCAGGTATACAGTGAGAAACCAGCAAAATAGTACAAGAACTAAACCAATAAAAAGAAAAAAGGTGGAAATAAGAAAAACTTTGATAAAAAGGTAAACACATTTAAGCAGCAAAAACAGAAGAGAAAGGAAAGTGGAGAATATTTCACCTACAGAAAGAAAGGGTATATTTCATGGAATGGCCTAGATCGAGAGAAGGACAAGTTAGTTAAGAAAGAAACCTCACCAAATAGAGCTGAAATTGATTAATCAAGCAAACTTATCTAAGAAGTATGGATTAACACCTTAGAAATTAAGTGCTACTAAACTAACCTACCTAGGATGAGAAAAACAAATAATACTCTTGAGGGAATAGTTATTATCAATGCCCAAAAGGCTAGGGTATTATTTGATACAGGAACAATGAGGGTAGATGTGATTAGCACTTCATTTATAACCACCCACTACATCAAAACCCATGACTTCCTGACATCAGTCACGATCAATATGACAATAAAAGCCTCCTGAAGTACTAGTCACAAGCAATATTTTTCTGTGATTAATATCAGAAAAATGAAGACAAGATATAACCCTATGTTGGTAGAAAGCATTGTAAAATATGATACATTACTTGGAATGGAATTCCTGGGATGAAATAAAACTTTGATACAGTGTGGAGATATGAACATTGAGTTCTCAAAGCATAAAGTGAAGGTCCAATGTACAACTACAAGTGGTAAGATATGTGCAGTAGTTATTGAGATAACTGAGGAAGATATCAGGGAAATATTTAATGATGTATTCCCAGAAAAGATCCTGAAGGAATTACGAAAACTTTGAAAAACAAATCACTACATATAATGCTAGTGGCAGTGCTCATGTTCCTTCAACCTTAGAACAGAAGTAAGGTCAGAATATTGGTTGACTTATGAAAATAAAATAAAATCATAATCAAAGATCAGTCACTGATCCTGAATCAACAACAAATCCTGAATGCAGTAGAAAGGGCACCCTTTAGGAGTAAGATTGACCTGAGTGACACATACTTCCAAACCTAAGTTACAGAAGAGAACAAGAAATATAACTCATTCAAGACACTATTTAGAGGATTGGTTAGCAAAGTAATGCTACAAGAAGACACAAATATGATGGCCACATTTATGCATATAATGGAGAATTTTAGTAATTTCCTTGGCAAATTCATGTTGGTACAGGTGTATATCAATAACATCCTTCTATTCTTGGATAGAGAGAATGATCACATGAAACAAATAGAATAGGTTTGTGAATGACTAAGGAGGGAAGAATTTTATACTAGTAAGAGAAAGTCAAAATTCTTTGTAGATTACTTAGAAATACTTAGACATATTATTGACAATGATGGAATCCATGCATCCCCTAAGAAAATCTTGAACATCAATGAGTAAACCCAGCCCCAAAATTAGAAACTACAAGGATTCTGAGGAATAATTAATTATATATATCAGTTTCTCTCATACCTCACAACTATAACTGTACTGTTAACCAAACTCATTAGGAAAGCAGAATTCATTTGGACTGATACATACACTATAGCATTTGAGAACATTAAGTAATTGATGAAACAACAAGAGGTTATAAAACCTCTATGGTATGGAGAGGGGGGAGAGCCTAGATGGCTAATTACTAATGTATCTGAAATTATAGTAGGAGCATGGGTAGGATAGGGACCAACTCCTAAGATGGTAAGACCTGCAGTACTCTATAGTAGGAAGTTCACAGGAGCCCAAATGAACTACAGAACTAGTGATAAAGAAGTACTAGAGATTGTCAATGCATTAAATACATTTGATCACATACTATCAGGTGTAAAATTCACAATTATTACCAATCACTAACCCCTGAAATATTTACAAACAATTAAAAAACAAAGAAGTAAATTAGTTGAATTATGTAACTTAGTAAATATAACATGACAATAGAATATAGGCCTGAACTGAGAAAGTATTTAGCTGATGCACTTCCTTACTTATATACAAAAGAATATGAAGACATAAATTACCTGCAAGATCCTACTATACATGATAATGATATACCTGATAACCTGAGTTTTTTATCTGACCCTTATTATGCTAACCTTCTCTACAACGAGAACAGAGTTTTCTTACAATCTTGTCATAGCTATTGGATTCCTAAACCAACTGAGGAAATAAATGAACCTGAGTAACCCTATGCTCCTGAAGAACCAATACAACTAGTAGCTAACATGTATGAAAAATCTATCAAAAGATGGAAGAAGGAAGAAGATACCAGATGATCCATCATGGAGGAGTTCTCAGCTTCAATTGATGAAATACTAGAATGAGGCTCTAATCTATTCAAATCTGATGAGTCTGATTGCTTGATCAGAAATTGTAATACTTGGGGTGACCAGGTCACCCTGCTCCCATAACCTAAATACTATAAACTGAACCAGATGGCATATTATGATGACAGATCTATGATCTATTTAAGTGAAAAAGAAGGAAGATATTAGTTCCCAAAGAAAACTAAAGGAAAAATAAGACGGTACAAAAAAGGTTTCCAGGATATAGGGTATGAACCCTTTGAGTTATCATGTAAATCATGACCTGCCTATACTACCTTTAGTAATGTCATAACCTCCCAGCTCATACTACTGCTGATATTTCCTAGGGACTACACCCTCTATAAGATAGCTGAGGAAGAAGAAGAAGGGGACATAAACCAACCTGAGAAGGATGTGATAGAATACAAGATAGAACAAAAAACAGAGATAGCTGTGTACTAAGATATTATAGTAACTATAGATGAATTGAAGACAATATTTAGAGAGCAGATAATTCATGGCTATCAAAATGACATGGTATACACAATGGCCATAGACTCAGGTAACACAGACCACAAGGATTTTTAATACTATTGAATATCAGATGGAATGTTATACTATAGGATGCAATATAGAGAATACTACTTATACATACTAGAAGGTTCCAAATAGATAGGAAAGACATTGCAAGAATATATTATTGATGAAATCTATAGAAAACAACACTTTAGCACTGAACAAAACCTTCACTATACAACCCAATAGATGTTCTGGCCCTAGATAAGGAATGATTTCTATGAATATATTCAACAATATGAAATCTGCTAAGTAAACAAGGAACAAAACTAGTTACTTGATGGGATAGTGCAGACACTACTGACACTTCCTAAGATTGTCATGTCCTATGCAATTGACTTCACAGGACCCTTTAACAAATCCAATAGTCTTAATTTCATCCCTATTATAGTGGATTGCCTTTTGAGTTACACCTGTCTACTCCCTACTATCACTAATATAGCTGCTGAACAAACCTTTACCTTACTCCCTAAGAATATCTTCACTCATTATAGGTACCCCTTTAGTATTATTTCAAATACAGACCCTCATTCACTAGTCATTTTTGGTGATAAATTGTGAAACCTGTTGGAATTGAGATTGTAATAGCAATACCTGTGTACTTCAAGACAAATTAAGAGGTAGAATGAAAGAGTAGGTAGTTTGAAACAGGTTTGAGAAACATGGTAAATGTGAGATAATAGATATGGGCCTACATCCTACATGAATTGATGGGATATATTAATGCAAGATATACTAATATCTAAGAGATGTCACTGTACAAAGTAGTTTTCAGAAAAGAATACCCTTTCCTTCCAACCTTGAAGTTCTCAGATACCTCTGTCCCCTACCTCAGATGAATTCATCAACTATCACTAATCTCTCAAAAATGTTACCTTCTAAGCCCTCAAGGTGGCCTGCTTCTGAAGTACTAGGAAAGTAGGAGAATACTAGAGGCACCATATTACTATCCTAGTAGGCCAATACCTCATAGTCTATAGAATAAAATTTGTCACTGAGTCTGGGCATGGTAGGAAACTACAACCCTGATGGTGTAGACCTTTCAAGAGCCTCAAATATAATAAAGATACACAAAATTATAGGATGGAATTAAATAGTATGATATACTGGAAGAGGACAGGAACATTCCATTATTCAGTCACCAAAAGATATTACTCTAATAATGATGAAAGGTTCCCTGATCAACACCTTACATAACCTATAGACATCCTTACTATAAATAACATAGAGGAATAGGATATGGAAGAAATCCTGAACCATTATACAAGATTTGGAAAGGACCAATTTCTTGTTAAATGCTAAGGTTATCCTAGCTTGGAAAATAGTTGGAAAGCAATTGAGGGACTCAAAAATGTAAAGGAACTTGTGGAGGAAAGGTAGAAGGAAATGAAGAGGAAGCATTACTGGATAGATCACCAATCTACCTGGAATTTGTGAGGACAGAATGGGCACCAGAAAAGCCAAGGGTGGGTTGATAGTTATTGGATATCCTAACTGAGGAAGGATTCTTTGTATCACCTTCCAATGGCAATTTTGAATTAACTGATAGTGAAGACCAGGTTATGGAGGATGTATTGTGAGGAGTTTAAGTTTTTCCTTGGAGTTTGTTTTGTTTTATTGAAATTTTATTTTAATTCCAAGAATGTAATAGGTACAAGTACTGCATATGCTATTTTTTTTATTTTTATTTTTTTATCTAAAATATTCATTATAAAGGTACAAAAATGTGCATGCAGCATAAAAGTTATGGCATCTTCTGTCTCCACTACACCTTCAGTCATTGAAATTTATTACATGTTTGGGAACAACTCAACACCACAACTATGAGGAAAATTATCACCACTTTTTTCTCTTCCCCCCCTGCTTAGGGGGGGGTCAGGAAGAATACTTTCCATCACTTATTTGTATTTAGGCATCCCCTCCTCACTTCCTTCTTGAGGTCTACCCTCTTGAGGCTATTCATTCCCTCCTCCAAGCATCTCATGATGTTGATTACCTCCTGTACCCCACTTTTGCTTCACCTCACTTAGCAAACCCTATGGTCGAGTTTTTTCATTTGGTCTTTCTACAGACCACTGAGAATACAGTTAGCAGTAAGAGGAAACACTTCAAGAGGCTACAGTCGATTTCTTGACTCCCTTCTCTCTTAAGGGGCTGCCTTGTCAGACACAAACACAATAACTGATAGTATGTCCCACTGAGTGAACACTCCTCTCCCATCCTTCCCTTCTCCGGATGATTGGCTAGGAGTCTACTGCCCCCCTATCCCCTCCTCTAACACCTCCCTCCCCCTGGGATGCCCTCTAGAAGTAACTCTATCTCTCTTATCACAAGGGACTACACAAGAGATGCGGTAATATGGTTGGTTGGCTTCAATTCTATACCAGCTGGTACCTTACTACCACTCCATCCTCTCTTCGGCTGGGACCCTACTGCCACCACCACCCCCTCTGTTCAGGTGCGTGCTCAGACTACCTCGCTTCTGCCACACATACAGTGGAGGCCTGGGCTTAGGACCCAGGTTTGGCACTTTCAACTTGGAATTCCTCAGGATGGTCTCTGATGAGGCCAGCCTCACTCCAGTGAGTTTGGATATTTTTTCCTTAGGTTATTAGGCTTGTGTTCTTTATTGTGTGCACTGTTAGGAGTTTTGTATTCTTAGTTACTGCATGACATTGGTGGGATTTCATACCTTGTAGTTTATGAGGGTCTGCTTGTTAGGATAGTTTTTTTGACTAGGTTCTCAGGCCATGGTTTTTCTATAGCTTTTCAGGGCCTGGTCCAGGGTGGAGGTTTTTTGATACCATAGCCCTTATGGCTCTATGCAGATTTTGTACCTGAAATGAAATTAAATAATAATATAAAAAAAATAAAAAAAAAAAGTATAAAAGCTATGGCATCCTCCATCTCCACTACAACTCCAGTCATTGAAATTTATTTCCTATTTGGGAATGACTCAATTCTGAGAAAACATCATAACTTTTTTCATCCTCTCCCCTTATCTAGAGAGGGCAGCAGAATACACTTTCCATTCTTTCTTTGCCTTTTGCCATCTAGCCTTCACTTCTCCCTTGAGGTCTACCCTCCTAGAACTGCCAATTCCCTTCTCTCAGTATCTCACAATGTTGGTTACCTCCCTTACCCCACTTTTGCTTCACCTCACTTAGTGATTGCTATGGTCAGGACTACTTTGTCAGTCTTTCTACAGACAGCTAGGTACAGAGTTCACAGTAGGAGAAAATACTTCAACAAGCCACAGCCGATTTCTCCATTCTCCTCTTTCATTGGAGGCTGCCTAGTCAGACACAAACACATTATTTAATAGTAGCTCCTGACTTCTGACCTGTCCCCTCCTCTCTTTCCCCTCATAGATAATCGGCTAGCAATCTACTGCCACTCTTTCATCTTTCCCAATGCCTTCCTTCCCCTGGGATTCCTTGCAGCAGTGACACTATCTCTCTTATTACAAGAGACTACACAAGTGACATGTTAATACAGTCGATCAGCTGTAGAACCATACTAGCTGGTACCTTACTACCAACCATTCACTTATCAGCGGGCAACCTTTTGCCATCTACCCAGCTGGCACCTTACTGCTCCCATCCACCCCCTCTATTCACGTGGGCTTCTGGACCTCCTCACTTCTACCACACCCCTATTGCAGTACTTAGCTCCCTGTTGATCTCCCAGCTTAGGTTATATGCTTACAGATAAGATTATCCAACTTTTGCAATGGCTTGCAACCATAAGTCAAGTTTGGTTTTTCCTTTGGTTTGGGTTTTAGGATTTCATTACTAGGTGCACTGTCAGGAGTTTGGTTTTCCGAGTTACTACATGACATTGGTAGGATTTCATACTTTATTGTAGTTTATGGGAGGGTTGCTTGTTAGCATAGTTTTTCAACCAGGTCTTTAGGCCATGGTTTTTCTATAGCTTTCCAGGGCCTGGTCCAGAGTAGAGATTTTTTGATGTGATAGCTATTGAGGCTTCATGTGGATTTTGTACCTTAAATGAAATAAAATAATAGGATCAAAAAAAAAAAAAAAAAAGTCATAAAAGCTATAGCATCTTCCATCTCTACTACAACTCTGGTCATTGAAATTTATTTTCTATTTGGGAACAACTCAATACTGAGAAAACATCAAGACTTTTTTTCTCCCCCCTTTAGGTGCAGAGGAGGGGTTAGGAGATATACTTTCCATCTCTTTTCTACCTTTTGGTATTAAGTCATCACTTCTCTCTTGTGGTCTACCCTCTGGAGGCTATCCATTTCCTTCTTTCAGTATCTTGCAATGTTGGTTACATCTGTAACCTTGCTTTTGCTTCATTCGACTTAGCGATTGCTATGGTCGGGACCACTCAGTAAGTCCTTCTATAGATAGCTGGGTATACAGTTTGTAGTTGGAGAGAACACTTCAATAGGCCTTGATTGATTTCTCCATTCTCCTCTTTCGTTGGAGGCTACTTAGTTAGACATGAATGTATTATCTGATAGTAGCTCCTACCTTCTGAGCTACCCCCTCCTCTCTTCCCCATCACAGATAATTGGCTAGCACCCTACTGCCCCCCCTTCCTCTTCCCTGATACCTTCCTCCCTGTAAGATCCCCTCTAGCAGTAATGCTATCTCTTATATCACAAGTGACTACATGAGAGACATAGTAATATGATCAGTCAGATTCAGAACTACATTAACTAGTACCTTACTACCACCTATCTACTCATTGGCTGGTAACTTTCTGCCATGTACCCAGCTGACATCTTATTGCTCCCATCTACCCCCCCTGGTCAGGTGGGTTTCTGGGCCTCCTTGCTTCTGCCACACCCCTACTCCAGCACCCTATCTTCTCATAGCCCCTTAGCTAGGACTATATGCCCATAGATAGGATTGTCCAACTTTTCCTAGGGCTCACACCCATAAGTCAAGTTTGGTTTTACCTTATCTTTTGGTGTATTGGATTTCTTTGATAGGTACACTGTCAGGAGTTTGGTTTTCTTAGTTACTGCACAATATTGGTGGGATTTCATACTTTGTAGTTTACAGGAGGGTTACTTGTTAGGATAGTTTTTTTGACCAGGTCTTCAGGCCATGGTTTTTCTATAGCTTTCTGGGGCACAGTCTAAGGTAGAGGTTTTTTGATACTATGACCATTAAGGTCCTATGTGGATTTTGTACCTTAAATGAAATTAAAATAATGATAAAAAAAGAAAAAAAGCATAAAAGCTATGGTGAAAATAAAACCTTAATCTCAAATAAAGGAATAAAAGAAATCATAGCCCTGACCTCCCAATTGACAAAATTGCTGATGCACGACTCATAGTAACTAATCAATCAAAGGAAAGAAACTCATGAAATCCCAAAGTGAGCCTAAGAAAAACATAAAGTATGGAAAGAAAAGAACAGTTGATGTAGTTCCAAAAGTTGTTACTAGGAAACCTGTTCCCTGAGCAAGAATGTGGCTAACTGTAGAAGAAAGTCCAGAAGGCTACTGTGGATAGCCTAAAGCTTTTTTGTCAGCCAATACCAGGGAGAGAGTGCAGGTGAAGGTAGGCTGGGTAGGGAAAGTAGGTAGTGGTATGGATAAGTTGACAATAGCTAAAGCTAAGCAAAGTGGAGTAAGGCAAAGTAAAGACAGTTTGAGTTAAGTGTCCCATCTTATGAGATGTGGGAAAAGTTGACTGATGCTTTTAGAAGGGTAGACACCAGGAAAGAAGTGGCAATAGGTTGCCAGCAAGCAAGTAGTAAGGTATCAGCTATAGTGGAATGCAGTAGTAGTAATATGTCAGCTAAGGGTCAAAGCTGACTGCCAGTGTGGCCAATATTACATGAGGGAAGCAAATGTAAGATGGGAAAGACCATCCAATATACTAAGACATGTAGGGATAGAAGTGTAAACCATGACAGAGTAGACTCTAGGAGGCAACTGAAGGGAGAATGCCCCAAAGGCAAACATTAGAAGGAGGTGGCAGTAAGGTACCAGCTGTGGTCAAAGCTGACTCAGACTGCCACTATAGAATGGGAGTGAGGTAAGGGGGTTTCTTAGCACAAAGGAGTATGGGAGAAGGGAAATAAAGAAAGACAGTGAGGGGGAGCTGGAAGTACATTCTTGTCCTGAAGCTGTATCCTTGCTGGCTGGCCTAAGTAGCCAAGTGTAGTGTCCAAAGCTGATTGAGAAAATTACTGCATCTCTCATATAGTCCCTTGTTATAGGAGAGAAAGCATCACTACTGAGAGGGATTCCAGAACTTGAGGATTAATAAGGCAAGTAAGGGGGGACAGTAGGGTGCTGGCTGATCCTCCTTAGGAGAGAGAGGAAGGAAAGTTGTTTTTCCTGACTATAGAGTCCTGTAACTAAGGTCCAGAACAGGGTAGAGAAGAGACCTAATACTGTAAGATATTGAGATGGTAGGATGGAAAGCCTGAAGAGAGTAGACCCTAAAAGAAGAATAGGATAGAGATGCAAATAGGCAATAGGAAGATGGGTAGTGGACTTCCTCGCCCCCTCTAGATGAAGGAGCAGGAAGAAAAAGTCATGTTGTTTCTCATAGTGGTGTTGAGTTGTTCTCAAATAGGAAATAAATTTCAATAACTGGAGGTGTAGTAGAGATAGAAGATGGGTACTCCATATACTATTTTTGTTTTATGTTATTGTTTGATCTAATATTTATTTATATTTAATTTCAAGATATATCATTTGATACTATCTTTGTTTTATGTTATCATTTGATATGATATTTATTTATGTTTGGTCTTAAGATATATTTAATGTGATCTTTGTCTAGTATTTAGTTTCAAGACATATTACTTGATATGGTCTTTATAATTTATACTGTACATAGTGAACAATAATCTTATTTAAAGAGTCTATTGAATCTAGTATCTAGAAGAGTAGACTTTGACAGATAGTTTATTCTTAAATATACTTGGTTGAATGACTACTTCTTTAATTCCTCATTTTACCTCTTAAATGAACATTTGACCTCATAGACATAGAATCTGAAAAAGGATCTTAGTCATCCTGCCTCCTAAAGGCTCCCTTGGATATTACTGTGCTCGATTCTACTAGCTAGTACCCATCAATTTATCTATTACCAGTGTATTTATCGCTACCATAATTATAACTACTCAGTCAAGTATGGATTACATTACATCATACTTCCCTTCTAGTCTCTTGCTTGATCTTTTGAATAAAAAGGTAATGTAGAGGATGCAAGATCTTTTCTCTATAAAGTGACCAATCAATTTCACCTCTACTCATATCCACTCTTTTTTGTATATTTTCTTTAAATCCCAACTCAGGATAATGCTTTTATCAATAGTATCATCAATGGTATCTAGAGGGTAGAGGATCAGTTTGACCAAGTTGTTGAATACCAGTATGGATATCTTGTAAAATCTCATATTCCTTGGTTTCTTCATTCAATGCTCAAGCTCTCCTTTACTCCTACATCCATCTCATTCCTTTATTCTCTACCTCCAATAATTTATTATAGTAGTCTGTCTTATCACTTCACTCCTTCTCTCATATCAGGTATGCCTCTTAATATCTATATATCATACAACCTCCATATATAATTCTTATACCACAAGAATTAAATATATTGGTATTATAATCTAATGAATTGGAGCTATGTAGATGAGAGATATTCAAAGGCTGACATACATTTCTAATTTTAACCTATGTTTCATCTAAATATACAAAATATCTGTTAATTAAAATTTATTAGTTATACATAACTTAGATATCAGTACTAGTTTTTAAAATTGAGTAGAGTGGAGTGCTAGCTATTTGTTTTAGTCTCTGAAATAGGAAACAGAATGGGAAAAATATTGGTGACTAAGTTATAGGATTATTAAAGGCCTCATAATAGTAATACACAGCAATGAGAGAACATAGTAATACAAGAATGTTTATACCAAATATATAAAATAAGGACTATTTGAATGTGCATTCTTGCTATACTGTAGACTCACTTTACTGTGGATTAAAATGATACCAAATATTAAAGTAAACACCATAAAAGCTTCAAGCTAGGTATAATAAGTCAGACTAGACTAATTGTGCAGCAATTTCCAGCTCTTTGAATGGATAAAAAGGAGACCCTGGAAAGACTCTTAGTGATGTTATCTGGCCTAGTTCATGAGCTCCTCACCAATCAAGGAGCTTTAATCTTCTTACAGATCCAGTCATAGCTTAGGCTTGTTTTGATAGCAACTGTTCAATAGTGACTCTGGCACAATAGCGATTTAGCCACAGTCAGTAGTGGAAATAGTGTGTGGTACAGGAGGAAGAACACTTGTGTTGTGGTCGAGGAAAAATAGAAGACTTGTTCGTTGTTGTTTACTTGCTTTACGGAGAACTACAGTACTAGCACAACTGTGCTCTCTATACACACAAACAGGAAAACCCCACACACAATAGTCATGACTCTTCTGACCCTCATGCCCTAGGCTAACTACTGTACCACAATGCCTATCAGATGGGATTATATCTATTACTCCCCTAATCCCATGTAGCTTCTGTAGACATATATGATTGTGTGTTCCTCCACACTTTTCTATAAAAAAGAAAGAAACCAAACTTT
This sequence comes from Choiromyces venosus 120613-1, assembly GCA_003788595.2. Taxonomy (NCBI): domain Eukaryota; kingdom Fungi; phylum Ascomycota; class Pezizomycetes; order Pezizales; family Tuberaceae; genus Choiromyces; species Choiromyces venosus. Next base: position 320,581 of record ML120431.1, read on the forward strand.
TCATAATACTAAAAAAAAAGAAAAAAAAAGAAAACATAGCAATAGCATAGACATTCATATCGTGATACCTTTAATCTATCATTGATAACATCTTAATAAATGCTTGGGGTCTCCCACACTCCAACCCTTGCATCAGTCCATCCACTACCATCTCATCTGTCCTAAGATACACAATCTTCACTTCTCCTTCTTGCACCAGCTCTCTGAGCCAGAAATATCTGACACCAACATGTTGTGTAGATGCCTTGAACTCCCCATTGCTCAAGCTAACAATGCAGGCCTGATTGTCATTGAATACTGATATAGGATTATTCTTGTTCTCAGCTTCATCCAGGTAGAGCACTTCTTAGATTTTGGCTAACCAGGTACCCTCCTCGATGGCATGAGCGGTAGCATTGAACTCGGCATTGGTGGTGGATTTTGCAACAGTCTTCTGATGCTAGGATTTCCAGTGAACAATTGCACCATGTTGATCGAGAATGACAAACCCTATTGTTGATCTCATGCCATCCACCTCTCCAGCAAAATCAGCATCTGCGTAAATGATGATAGGAGTTTTTTCTTCTTTTTCTCCCCTAAAAGCCCTAGTCACACATTTGCCCAAACATATTCATAGGCTGAGTGTTTCCTTCAAGTAGTGTAAGATTCTCTTAACAGTAGTCCATTGCACTTCAGATGGGTCTGCGCTGAATCGGCCAACCATGCCTGTTGCAAATGCGATATCGGGGTGTGTAGTATTTGCGGCATAAGTAAGGCTTCTGACAGCTTCATGGTAGATGAGCTTATTTGCTTCTTCTTCTTCTTCCCTCTTCTCATATAGCTTCATCTTAACATCCATCGGAGTTGCACACCCCTTGCAATCCGCCATTCGGAACCAATTCAAAATCTTTTCCAAGTATACCCTCTGACTTAGGTAGATTACTTGTTTCTCATGGTCATACTCCACCAGCATACTGAGAAAACACTTTACATTACCAAGATCCTTAGTAGTAAATCATTTTTGAATCTCCACTTTCATAGACTTTACCTCATCAGAAGTCTTAATTAAGAGCATATCAGCTACCCAGGTGATGATTGTTGCTCCAGTTTCACTAGTGTATATACCAGCTTCATACCTTGATGTATGCATTCCCATATCAATAGTAAAATAAGATGCCAATGTATTATACCAATTCTGGCCAGCCTGCTTCAGTCTATAGAGACTACGATTCAACCAGACAATAATGCTTGCTTCATCATCCAGTGATTGTTCCTTTTCTTCAGCTCGTAGGACGACTTGGTTATGCTCTGACACGTGAAACTCTTTTGGTAGACGTAGATAGAGCTCCTCATCCACCTCGCTCTCAAGGAACACGGTGACTATATTGAGCTGGACAATTTCTTTGTCCTCTACCACAGCTGGGGAGAGTACCATCCGGATCGCTGCAAATGAGATTGTAGGACTGTAGGTTTCGGTATAATCAATTCCTTCATGCTGGCAAAATCCATATACGATGAGGTGGGCTTTGTATCTAGCAACCTTCCCATCCTCACCTATCTTCTCCTAAAGTACCATTCTTGACAAAATAGTATGTGTTCCCTCTAGCAACCTTCTCTTGTCAACCACTGTCCAGGTCTAGTGATTCTCCAATGACTCCAGCTCATCGTTGATTGCAGAAATCCAATCCATATGATTAGGGCCTTTGAGTGCAGCTGCCACAGTTCTTGGTCCATCAGTGAATAATAAAGCCAAATCAATACTCATTACTTGATTGCTTTCTCCTCTAGGATTACTTTGTCTTCTTCATTCTCGCTTAGAACTTGGCAGCTGGTCCCAGTATGATCTGAGATCAGATTTCATTCCAATCATCATGTGACTCCATCTCTGGGGGTTGCCTTCAGTTACTTGCTTGTGATAAACTCTTCCCAATCCTTGGGTTGATACTGCAACTGCCTCTTCTTCTCTCACCTCTCCTTCAATAACTCCACCTACAATGATCTGATCATCTCCCTTGTCATCATATAATGACTGGTCTTCATCCCACCCTGAGTACAGGTCTGCATCTCCCCCAGAATCTATGGGAACAATAACTGTAGACTCCTTATTCTTCATTGAGTGGATACCCTGCTTCTCGAGTAGCTTGTAGAATAGGCAATCCTCATGAAATACAATGTCCCTCAATGTAATCACCTGCTTGATCTTTGGATTATACAGGCGGTATTGTTTTGTAGTCAATGTATACACAACAAAAGTCAGATGTTCTGACCATGAACTCCATTTCTTATCCATTCGTTTAGCTGGGTTGATATGAGCATATGCTGTACACCCCCAAACTCATAGATATTGGATGTCTGGTTTCTTCCCAAACTAAAGTTCGTATGGTGTTGCGTCAACTCCGTATGTTTCTTTTGTGATGGATAGATTCTTCAAGTAGACTACAGTCTGTATTGCTATAGCCCAATAGACTCATAGGACTCCAGCATGCTGAAGTAATACATTCACTCTGCCAACCAGCATTCTGTTACCATTCTCTGATACACCATCCTCCTGTGGTGTATAGGGGACTGTAACATGTGACTCTATCCCACATCTTCTCAATTCTCTCAGGAAAGTCTCACCTGTAAATTCACCTCTGCTGTCAGTTCTTACAGCTTTGATCACATAGTCTTTACTATCACCTTGCTGTTGTTTCTCTATGTGAGCTTTATACTCTTAGAAACAGTCCACCACCTCACTCTACCATTTCAAAAAGTAGACTGCCATGAACTTTATAAAATCATCAATGAGTAGCATGAATTAGGAACAACTACCAAATGACTTCTGCTGCATTGGTCTACACAAGTCAGAGTATACAAGTTCAAGTGGTATGGTTGTTCATTGCTTGGTCAGTTTGAATGGTGTACAGATCATCTTCCCTTCTAGACAGGGGGTGTAATAGCCCATTGTTGTAGTCACCTGCAAGTCAGGTAGATTGCAAACGAGCTCTTTGCTACTCATCCTCAAAAGAGCTTGGTAGTGAAGGTGGCCTAATCGATAATGCCATAGTGTCCTTGGTGTCTTATCTTTGGTTGAACTAAGCAGTCCCAGCTCATACCCCTCACTTTCTGTGAGAAGCATGTAGAGGTGATCCATCTTTTTCGCAATCATTGTAATGACTCCATCTTTATAGATTTTAGCAGAATCTTTCCCAAACGATGTGTTGATATCTTTTCCTGTCAATTGACTGAGAGATATTAAGTTTGTTGATCCAGCTTAAGGGATATGAAAGACATCAACCAGAAGAATAGTTATAACACCATCTACAGGCAACCAAATTTTAACTCAAACAGTACCAATGCCAGCAGCAGAGACTAGTTCTCCTGTTGCCATTCACATTTGATGTTCGTCTTTTGTCAGTCAGTGGTAGGATCTATCAACAAACACTCCTTCATGCTTCGACATATGGTTGGTACAACCAGAGTCTATCATCCAATCCATCTTCTCAACAACTTGCTCCCCCAACATTGCCATCTCAATTCTACTCTCATCAAACTTCTCAGTTTTAATTGCACTGGTTGCCAGCCACACCTGCTCTTCCATTACACTAGTTCTTCCAGAATGGTTTGCACTCCTTGGTGCAGGTCCTAAGTAACTCTCCTCTTTTATCTTTGACCAATACTCACAGATCTTGTGTGCTAGTTTTCTGCAGTGATGACATGTACCTATTGTTACAATCCTCTCTCTTTTGGGTATACCTGCAGTAGGCAACCTTTTTATCTCCCTCGATTGTCTATCTGATTTCCTTCGAACCCTTACTGTTCCTTGTCTCGTAGTGCAAGTCCTTGACTTCTACGGCTTCCTTGTTCTTCCGATTGACGATCTTGGAGTTTTAAACAGATTTATTGTTTGGTAGAAAAGCTTTTTGTATTGAAAAGTATTTAGATGGTTGCGTGAGGAACTAACTACTCTCGCCTACGAGCCTCCTTATATAGTTGTTCCTCCCCCAACCCTAACCCTTGATGACTCATCCCTATGAGTCATCCGTACGCATGACTCAATTGAGTCATCGTGTGAAATCCATCAGCTGACTCCTATAAGTCATTCGCGCTAACTAATAAAAACCAATCAAAACTAATAAACTAATCATGTGTGCAAATCGCATCTCATGTGTGGAACCCGTGACTCATAATCTGAGTCACGTGTGAAAACATAATATCATATGATCGCTATTGCGAGTCATAGAAAATCCATCAACCAATAAAAACCTATAAATGACTTGCGATCACAAGTCATGTGAGATACTCGCTCCTTCTGACTCATAACTATGAGTCAGGTGAAATCTGCCTTGCCAATCTGCCTTGCTTAGTCACAATTTGTGACAATAGCTCCCATCCTTCCCTAGCATTGGTCCCACAATGCTATCTTCCTATCCTCCCAATCTCCACAATTTTGCTCCCATCTCTCGAGCCTCCTGCTTCGACTGCTGCTGTCCTTCTTCCAATTTCTGGACTCGTCTGCACAGTGATTCCATCATGTTGTCAGCATTTCGAAGCGTTCTTTTCTGGTCTTCGATCGTCCTTTGCTGACTTTCCATTATCCTTTCCTTGTTCGTCAACAGTTTTCGGAGGTCGTTTATCTGCCGATGTAGGGCTTCGACGTCCGGTTCTGTTTTTTTGCTCCCCTCTCTCCCTAACCATGTCCTCACGGTTTTCCTCTTCTTTTTTAGCTGCTCATCCATTGTCGACAATGGCAGCCTTTCTCCCGTTATTCTCGGGTAGTATCCCGCATCCACCTTTTTCCACCGGTGTTCCCTACGCCGATCATTGTAACAATGTTCCCAGCCCACTACTTCCTTGTGGGCTCTTCTTTTCCTTGGTTCTCTCAGGAACCAGTTTCCTCCTTCCTTGTCTCGTAGGTGTACTGGACAGCCATCATCATAACAGCCAGTCCAGGACAGTGCATTGTGCGCCAATTTCTCCACGTATTCCTTCTGTTCGTCCGTCATGTTTTTTCCTACTGGTCCCGAATATTCGGGACTAGTGGGGGTAGTGTCCGTGGGGACATACCCCGAGTCGTCCCATGATTCAGTTTTTCTTGGGGACACGGAGTGTGATCGTTTTATCGTTACTCGTACCCACTCTTGGTTTATGGGGGTACTTGGAGTGGAAACGGCAGGTTGCGAGTTCGGCATTTTCGAAGTTTGCGGTGGGGTACCAGGTCTTATCGTGTTCAGGGGAGTATCCTGTCCACTTGGCTCGGTATTGCAGGTTGCCGTGATGTAGCCTAGAGTCTATGACTTCCTCTAGTTCGTATTCGTTTTCGCCGTCTATTTCTATAGGCGGTGGGGGTTCTTGTTTTTGGGAGGGAAATTGATTGTCTTGGTAAGGTTCGAGTAGTGAGATGTGGAATGTGTTGTGTATTTTCATTGATGGTGGAAGGGCCAGCTTATATGCACTCTGGCCTACTTTTACCACTATTTCAAATGGTCCAATTTTCTTGTAATCCAGTTTCTTAGATGGTCTGGTGGTCTTGATGTTCCGTGGTAACAACCATACCATGTCTCCTGATTTAAAGTTGGGATCGGGTTTTCTGTGTCAATCGTAATTCTCTTTTTGTCGTAATTGTGCTGCGATCATTTCCTGACGTAATGACTCGTGCAGGTGACTCATTCGTTCCTTCTGCGTCATTCTCGCCTTCATCAGGTGTCCGATCATTTCATATTCTGGATGTATTCCATAGCTTGCATAAAATGGTGATGTTCCTATCGTCTCCTGATGCCCATTGTTGTAGGCAAATTCTGCCAGTGGTAGGAGTTCGCACCAATTATTCTGTTGATAATTGATGTATGCCCGCAGATACTATTCTAGTATCCCATTGGTCTTTTCTGTTTGACCATCCGTTTGTAGATGGAATGCCGTACTGAGTTTTCTTTCGATTCCCATTTTGCTTGTGATTTCCTTCCATACGTCTGAAGTGAACAGGGATCCCCTATCAGTGATGATATCTTTTGGTAATCCGTGAAGTCTAGCCACTTCTTTAAGGAATAGGGTTGCAAATTGCCGTGCGTCTAGATCTTTCTTGCAGGGGATGAAATGACTCATTTTTGTGAGGCGATCGATGACAACCAATATCATGTCATAACCTTCCGACTTTGGTAGATCTGTGATGAAATCCATGGCGATCGACTTCCATGGTCGGTCGGGTGCTTCGTTTGGTTGTAATAGTCCGTAAGGTGCATGTCGTACCACTTTCATACGTTGGCACATGTCGCAGTTTTTTACATATTGTTTGATCGTCCTTCTCATTCTTGGCCAATAATATTTTCTTTGGATTAGTTCGGTTGTCTTGGCCATTCCTCCATGTCCTGCTAGAGGAATGTCATGGTGTTTCTGAATAATCATTGTTCTCAATTTTTCATCTTCCGGTATCCATATCTTTCCTTGATACCATAGGTAATCGTTTTTCCACTGACATAAGCCCAGGGCTACTCTTTTCAGTTCTTTGTCCCATTGCCAATGCTTTTCGGATTTCCTGTATCCATTGATCTTGTTGTATTGCTCGTCGGGTTCCTTCTTCCTCTTGATCACGGAACTCTACTAGTTCCATTTCTTCGAGGAAGTATCTTTCTTTCGGTAATAGGATTCTTTGCTTATACGTAATTCTTAGGTCTCCTTCCTGTGGTAGGTCCCCTTCCCTTCTTATTAGGGCATCTGGTTTGCCTCCTTCCTTTCCGGGTCGATATTGTATTTTGAAGTCAAACTGACTCATGTATTCTTCCCACCAGATTTGCCGTTTGTTTAGTTCTTTTGTCGTCATAAAGGGTACCAAGTTTTTGTGGCCTATTAGGACTTTTACTTGGTGTTGGCATCCCTTCACGTATCGCCTCCATTCCTTTAGTGCTTGAACTATGGCCAATAGTTCCTTGTCGTGAATGTCATAGTTGCATTGTGCCTTATTCATTGTTTTTGAGCAGTAGGCTACTGGGTTCCATTTCCCGTCTGCTCCTTGTTGAGATAGGATGCCTGCGCAAACGTATTTGGAAGCATCAGTCTCTATCATCGTGGGTTTTGTTGGATCGTAGTGTACTAATACTGGGGATGTGGTGAGTTTTTCTTTTAGTTCCTCAAAGGCCCTTTGCTCCGTTTCTCCCCATTCCCACTTGTTCTTCTTCTCAGTTAGTCGGTAGAGAGGTTTTGCTATGCGGCTGAACCCTTCGATGAATCTTCGATAGAAGTTGCAGAACCCTAGGAAACATTGTACTTCTTTGACTTTCTGTGGAGGCTTCCAGTCCCATACTGCGCTGGTCTTTATTGGGTCCGTCTGGATTCCTTCTCGGTTAATGATGAATCCTAAGTATTCTGTTTCTTTTTTATGGAATTCGCACTTTGATGGTTTGACTTTCATTCCGGAGTCTCTGATGTCGGCCAATATATTGCTAACATCCCTTTTGTGTTGTTCGAGGTTATCCGAATATACCAGGACATCGTCTAGGTACACTATGCAGCATTCGTCGATATATCTCCACAAAGTGTTGTTGATCCATCTTTGAAAGGCCGCCGGAGCATTGGTTAGCCCAAATGGCATTACCAAGTATTCGTAGGTTCCTAGTTTGCTAGCAAAGGTCGTTTTGCTTTCGTCTCCTTCTCGAATTCAGATATTGTGATAGGCATCTTTTATGTCTAACTTGGTGAAGTACTTTGCTGTACTTAGCCTGTCTAGAGCTTCCCCTATTAAGGGCAATGGGTATCTGTCTTTTTTTGTAATTTCATTGAGTCCCCTATAATCCACGCATAGTCGGAGGCTCCCGTCCTTTTTTTTGACGAATAATATTGGTGAGGCCTGATCTGTCCACACCTGTCGGATCCAACCTCGCTCTTTGTTCTGTTGGATGTAATTTTTTAATTCGTTTAGTTCGTTGGCTCCTAGTCGGTATATTTTCTTCTTTGGGATCCTTTTTCCCTCTTCTAGGATTATCCCCAGGTCTATTCCTTCCCTAAGTGGAGGTAGCCCTCTTTTTTCTTCTTGTTCGAATACATCCAATAGATGATGGTATTCTTTTGGAATTATTTCTTCCAGTCTCCTTTCATCTTCCTTTTTTCGGTGTTGTATGGCCAATTCCATGCTGATGTTGATGGCCTTTATCCCGATTGCTTCCTCTTCTTTCCTCCATCGGACTATCCCTGTTGATTCTCCTCGTCGGTAGAAGTGTCCAAAGGCTTTGGCTGATATTTCGTGGATTTCAATCCTCTTGGATTGCTTTCCCTTGGCTGGGTCTTCCTTCTGGTGGGTTGGTTGGATGACCGAGGGATCTGAACTCCCAAATCCCTTGTCCCCCCTCTGAGTATCTTTTAACATCGTTACCTCTAGTAAGTCTTCGGTGTTAACCTTTTCTATGAGGAGTTGTGCAATTCGGTCTCCTTTCTTTATCTGGTATTCTTCGTTACCCAGATTGACCATAACTACCTTCACTTCTCCTGTGTAATCTTCATCGATTACTCCTGCATTTGTCGTCAGTCGATGCTTGACTGCTAGACTGCTTCGAGGTGCTATGCATCCATAGGTTTGAGGAGGTAGCCCTATAGCTATTCCTGTTCGTACCACTTCTTGTCCATTGGCAGTTATCTTGACATCTTCGCTTGCATACAGGTCATATCCTGCAGCCTTTTCTGAGCCTTTAGTGGGCATCCTTGCGTCTGGTGTCAGCTTTCTGACCTTGACCCTTTGGTCTTCCTTGATCTGGATCTTCGAGAGCCTTGTGATCAGGTTTTCTTCCCTTGCTTCAGCTTCTGGTACTGAATAAACTACTGGCGAACTGTTGAGACACCATGTCGTACACCATTCGCTACCAAATGTGATTTTGTTCTCATTCCAGTCGATTGTGGGATTGTGTTCTTTCAACCATGGCATTCCAAGGATGATCTCGTGATTTTGTAGGTCTGCTACCTGAAATGTTCCCATTTCATGGTGACTTCCTATATTCATTGATACTTCTGCCATGTGGGTTACTGGTCCCATTTGGCTTGGTTTTCCGTCTGCTAAATAGATTTCTCTTGCCTTCTTGGCTTCCTTTGTCATTATTCTGTGTTTCTTGCAGACCTCCTTATCGATGAAGTCTTCCATTGCTCCTGAATCGATCATTGCATTGATCGTAACTGTGTTTTTTCCTTCTCGCAGTTGTACTTTGACCATAACGTGGTCGTTTTCTTGTTCTAGTGATTCCGTGTGCTGGAGTGCTGTATAGTAGTTGGATAAAATGATGGGTTTTCATTCTGGTCTGTCCCTCAGTCCATCACTTACTGGGGACAGTCCTCATTTCCCGCCGGTCCTTCTTCTTCTTCTATTTCTATTTCCTTAATCATAGGTCGACTCCTTCTCATCTTGTGGTCCTGCGGTCTCCATTCCTTTTTTACCGTCGTATAGTCTTTGTTGTCTCTTGGACTCCTGCACTCCCTTGCCAAGTGTCCTAGCTTGGCACATGCCAGGCATAGGTTATTGTTCCTCCTTCGCATAAACTCGTTTTTGGATAAGTTGAGGTTAGGCCTTCTTCGCGTTGTGTCCAGGTCCATGGGATCCCCTCTTGGGGTCTCTTCCCTTCCGTTCTTAAATGTCCCGTTCGGGTTCCTATATGTTTCTGTTGCCCTTTGTCCTGCTGCTTGGCCTCCTTGCAAGTGCTTGATCATGTTGATCCTATTTTCTTTCTCGATGGCCCACCTGGACATGCCTTCCACGCTATCAGCTGTGAAGTGGTCGGCAGCCCAAGCATCCTGTAGGGATTTATTGATTCCTTTTAGGAACTGTCTTCTCATCATTCCTTCGTCTTCGTTTGCCTCTGTTGCTGTGAGTTGGAACTCATTCCAGTAATCCGTTACTGGTTCTTTTCCCAGTCTCAGTTGCTCCAGTTTCGTTCGTGCTGCATTTTCTGCATCGATGTCTCCAAACTGGCCTTGGAGTGCCTCGGCGAATTCTTCGTAGGTTGTCCATGGTTCTGGTCTTCTTCCTTCCGTATAGGGGGTTATCCAGCTGGCCGCTCCTTCCCTTAATAGGGACTTGACATATGTGATTTTTCTCCTCGCTTCCGTGGTTCCCGTGGCCTCGAAATACACTCTGCATTGGGCCAAAAATGTTCGCAGCTTGCTGCGTGTTCCGCTGAATGTGTGTGGCTTCTCTACCTTCATTCTGTCTCCGTCTTCCCTCCTGCCATTCAGGCAGTCGATGATTTCAGCAAATTGCTCTGGGGTAAATCCGTGGATTTGCGTTACCGGGGGGGGGGTTTGCTGCCCCTGCTCCTCCTGCTGGGGGTATTGCTGCCCCTGCTACTCCTGCCGGGGGTATTGCTGCCCCTGCTCCTCCTGCTGGAGGTATGATGTCCATTGCATCACTCATTGTTGTTGGGTACTGCTTATTAGACGCAACCAAATGTTACAATCCTCTCTCTTTTGGGTATACTTGCAGTAGGCAACCTTTTTATCTCCCTCGATTGTCTATCTGATTTCCTTCGAACCCTTACTGTTCCTTCTCTCGTAGTGCAAGTCCTTGACTTCTACGGCTTCCTTGTTCTTCCGATTGACGATCTTGGAGTTTTAAACAGATTTATTGTTTGGTAGAAAAGCTTTTTGTATTGAAAAGTATTTAGATGGTTGCGTGAGGAACTAACTACTCTCGCCTACAAGCCTCCTTATATAGTTGTTCCTCCCCCAACCCTAACCCTTGATGACTCATCCCTATGAGTCATCCGTACGCATGACTCAATTGAGTCATCGTGTGAAATCCATCAGCTGACTCCTATAAGTCATTCGCGCTAACTAATAAAAACCAATCAAAACTAATAAACTAATCATGTGTGCAAATCGCATCTCATGTGTGGAACCCGTGACTCATAATCTGAGTCACGTGTGAAAACATAATATCATATGATCGCTATTGCGAGTCATAGAAAATCCATCAACCAATAAAAACCTATAAATGACTTGCAATCACAAGTCATGTGAGATACTCGCTCCTTCTGACTCATAACTATGAGTCAGGTGAAATCTGCCTTGCCAATCTGCCTTGCTTAGTCACAATTTGTGACACCTATAAACTTTCCTTTAATTCGCCTGCCTGGTAGACTGCTGGTACCACTCTTTTTCCAACCTCCCTGAGTTTTTAGTGGTCTGCTACCCTGCTTCTTGAACTTTGAAAACAAGGCTTGACCTGGCTCGACAGCTCGTTCTTGGTGCAATTCTACTTCGTAGGCAGCCAATGTCACTTGCAACTTATTGTATCTGGTCACTGTTGTAAGTGAGGGTAGTGCACCTTTTGTGACCATAGTCTAAGTCTTCTATTCAGGAGTCTTTGGTAGACCTTCGAATATGTAGAATATGAGTTGGCCATGGGTTGGTGCTTGCCTGCAAATTATAAGTTTGTCACGAAGTTCGCAGATCCAATTTAGGTACCCTAGGACAATTCTCTGTTCCTCAAGAGTGCACTCATACAATTCTTTTTGTAGGTGATTTGCATCATATTCAACTGCAGTCTCATAGATTTTATTGACATTATCTCAAATCAATGCCGGCAACTTCCATACAGAGCTGTAGTATATTACAGCAATCAAATCAATCATACCTAGACAAAGAGTTCCAATAGCCCTGTGGATTCTCCTCCACTGCACTTGGTATCAATCAAGACATTTCTCACAGTTTGCCTTGGTGCTTGATGGCTTCTCAATAATATCTTGTTCACTCATCGTCAAATCTCAAAGACCTTCCTGTTGGAGAAGATCTGTCATGTACATCGCCTACAGGCAATGATTCGTTCCACCCAGTTTGGGAAATCCCATTCCCACCAATGAGGGTGAGCCATCTTGGTTACTTATGATCGTACCATGAAGATGATGTCCTTGGCTGGGCATGTGCAATAAATATCTTCAGTGGTAGTGGGTCGCTCGTGGATGTAGACTGAAGTGCCTTAAAAATAGTAGATGTTGGTGGGGAAGCTGTTGGTGTGGAAGTGGTACTTTTTTTTCTTTTTTTTTTGGTTTGTTTGCAGCGGAATGTTACTTAACAATTTCCTGTGTTTGTCTCCTGGCCTAGAAATGCTGGGCTCATAACCTGATAGCAACTGTTCGATAGCAACTCTGGCACAATGGCGATTTAGCCACAGTTAGTAGTGGAAATAGCGTGTGGCATAGGAGGAAGAACACTTATGTTGTGGTCGAGGAAAAATAGAAGACTTGTTCATTGTTGTCTACTTGCTCTACAGAGAACTATAGTACTAGCACAACTATGCTCTCTACACCCACAAACAGGAAAACCCCACACACAACAGTCATGACCCTTCTGCTCCTCATGCCCTAGGCTAACTACTGTACCACAATGCCTATCAGATGGGATTATATCTATCATGTTTGTTATACCTGAATTTTTACAATACTATGACATGGCCTCAAGAACATGTAACTCATATCTGGAAGACTTAAAAAACAGCTGGCAGAGTAGAGTAGGATATATGAGAAGCAAATGAAATGGTTTAAGAAAAATAAAATAAAATAAAATAAAATAGAGAAGTACCTGGGATTTATTTGAATAGCCCAAAATGGATAATTCATTCAATCTTCTTTATGACTGGCATTGAGAGCAGGCATAGGCTTGCTTGGAGCAAATCTGTATATATTCTGATTATTGTATATAATTTGTTCAATCATTCAATGAGTTACCTTTATGTTGAGATCTTTTGCTAGCTTTGGAAAGGTTTTTTTTGATACCTCTCAGGTTTATCTTGGGAGGTTCTCTCTAAGGCATGAGATCACTTGAAACCCGCAGGTATAATCTCTGAATAGTCTGGATAGTCAAAGCTTCTCAGAGTAATATAGAGATCATGAAAATTATTTAGATCACTTATATACTCTTTTTGCTCATGCTTTTTAGTCTTTAAATCTTCTTTTCAAATAAAGAAAATCAAATCAAGAAGTTAAAATAAATTAATAAATGATTAATAACTATCTAGCTACATATTACTTTCCAAGAGGTTTCATTTTAATTACCTTGACTTTTGCACAAACTAGTTGCATAGTAACAGGATTAAGGAGAAGACATTCAGATAGTTTGATCTAAGACTTATTTGTAAATAAGTAGAGAGTAAGGATTGCACAGTATATTTCAAGTGAAGTCTCTGAAGTAGCTCATATATAGCCTATGATTTTCAAGTCTACTATAGTAAAGAAAAAGTATTTTGTTTGTAAAAAAAGAAGAAAATTTGACTGAGCTATGGAGAGAATATCGACCAAGCCATGGAGATAAACTTTACTAAGTTATGGAGATAGGAATAGTTTTTCTTGCATTGAGGGGGGTTGGTAGCATTTTGGTTATAAGATTATATAATGTTATTCTGATACTCGTGCCAAGGTTGCGGCGTGTGGCCGCAACCCCCGCATGTTCGCTGGCTCACAACCGGGGGCACTCTAAAGAGTGCCTGCCAGCTCAATGCAACTTTACAGCTCAACACAACTTTGTGGCTCAAGAGAACTTTGTGGCTTTAAAGACTTTTTGACTCAGCATAACTTAGTAACTGAGTATAACTTTGTAACTTAACTTGAATATTATATCAAAAGTTTACAGAATGTGGTATTCGAATTTACATTAATTTGTGCAACCTTGCATGTCGCTTAATACCCATTATAATCAGCCTTGACACCTTCTTTTTCTGTGCTTGAGCAGCACGTCTGGCTTTTCCCCTTGCCTTTATCTCATCAAGAAATGGTTGAAGCTTTTCCTTGTCCTCTCTTCTTTGATTATTTACTGCCCTACGGAGCTGTTTTGTCTGCTTTTCCACCTCTGCATCAACCCTTCTTTTAACCATTTGGCGTGCTTCAGACGCATATAACACTCCCCCCTTCTGTATCTGCCTCCTACTATGAGCCCGACTTCTTGCACTTCGAGCTTGATCGGCCGCCCGAGTATTCTCCAGATGTTCCATTGCTAAGGCACCTGACTGTGCCAATGCTAGTCCACCTTGTAGTACTAGCTTAAGACGATGCTGGAATTCTGGTGACATCTCTTGTGCTTGATCTAGTAATTCATCGCCCTGGGTCTTTAGACTTGCGATCGTAAGTGGAATGCCAGAAGGAATTCCAGAGAATTGGTTCGGAGGTATGGTAGAAGTGGGAGCTGCTTCTCGTAGTTTGGAAATGACTATACTAGGATTGTAAGGGATAAGGCCTGTGGCTTGAAAGGCAGATCGAATTGTAGATGGCTTGAAGGTCTGTTGGCGTATTGAATGAATCTTATCAAGAAATTCGCACTTGTCAAAGTCCCCACATCCCATACGTGTCGCTACCTCTACAGCTTCCGCATGATAATGCTTGTAGGGTTGGAATACGACTACATCCAAGGGTTGAAGAAGATGGCTTGAATGAGGAGGCAGGCAGAAAACAATGATCTTATGGCGATCACAGTAGTCGATAAACTGTTTGGTGCAATGCGAGCCAAACCCATCTAGGAGAAGAAGTCGGTGAGCTCCCACTTGTCGTTTAGCAGAGAATCGTTCAAAATGGGCAAGCCATTTGATTGTCAAGTCATCATTATTGTAACCGGTGTCGGAGGTGGCGATCAAGTAATCATCTGGGATACTTGTAGCCACATACCAGGGCTCTTGATGAATCACCCCAGGAACAATAAGCATTGGCGGCAAGACAACCCCATCAGCACTGATTGTTTCACAGACACTAACTAGCTCTCTGTTTGTAGAGCTGGCAAGGTAGGCTTGGCGATTTGGATCACGTGTAATAATCCACTGGTCCCGGCCAATCCCAATGCGAAAACCAGTCTCATCAAAATTATACTGATCCCCATGCTGAATGTTGTACTCCTCACAAACAGAACGATATTTCTCAAACCAAGCGAGAATATCATTAGGCTGGTGAGCATTCTTGCGGTCAGCATCGATGGTCTGTTGCTTTCTAATAAAGTATTCTGGATGACGCTGGAGAAATCGTGGTGCCCAGTGGTCACCTATCAGAGGTGCTGGCTCTGGCCCAGTATGCGCAGATTGGAGAATCGCATTGGCACAGCTTGAAACCATTTGTAGTCGAGCACTTGTGCCAATTGTGTCCAGATGGTCAAGGTACTGACACACTGCCAGTTCCTGGTCATCTGAAAGCTTACGGTTGGTTGCTGGACGCTCTTGTTTCGACTGGCGGCCTTGTAGACGTCTTCGAAGTCTGGTGACTGGAACCTCGTATGTACGTGCAATCTCAGCAATATTCACCTGGCCTGGGGGGTCCTCATTTTGCCTTGTTTGAATGAAGGTGACAGCAGCCTGAATCCGTATTTCAATATCCTCATAGGGCTCCACCCGCTGGCTTGGTAGGACAAAGGCTGGTACTTGTGACATTGTTTGATGGTGTATGGGTCGTTCTGGATGGTGATAAGAGAAGCTTCTATTTTATGATTTGTTTTAAGCCTCAAAATTCTGCTGAGTCACAAGGTTCTGCTGAGTCATAAAGCAATGCTGAGTCACAAAGGTATGCTGTGTCACAAATTTACTATGCTAAGCCACAAAGTTGCGTTGAGCTGTAAAGTTGCATTGAGCTGGCAGGCACTCTTTAGAGTGCCCCCGGTTGTGAGCCAGCGAACATGCGGGGGTTGCGGCCACACGCCGCAACCTTGGCACAAGTAGTTATTTTGATTGCAACTTACTACTTTTACTTTTACTTATCTTATCACACAAAACTAATATATCTATCAGCCACATGAGTATTCTGATTTCTTTTTTTTTTTTTTTTTTTTTTTCCTGATTTTAATTTTGTTTAAGGTACAAAAAGTCTGCATGCAGCCTGCATGGCTATCACGTAAAAAAACCTCCACCCTGGACTGGGCCCCAGAAAGCTACAGAAAAACTATGGCCTGAAGACCTGGTCAAAAAATTATCCTAACAAGCAACCCTCCCATAAACTATAACAGAATATGAAATTCCACCAATGTCGCACAGTAACTAAGAAAACCAAACTCCCAATAGGTCCCCTATCAAAGAAACCTAAAACCCAAACTTAAGGAAAAACCAAACTTGGCTTATAGGTGCGAGCCCTAGCAAATGGTGAATAATAGTATCTGTGGGCATAGAGCTCAAGCTGGGGGTTTGAAAGGGAGCCAGGCACCTGGCAGTAGTGTGGGAGAAGTGAGGAGGCCCAGAACCTGCCTGAACAGAGGGGGTGGATGGATGGTACCAAGGTACCAGGGAGGATAGATGGTAGAAGACTACCAGTGAATGGGATGGAGGTAGTAAGGTGCCAGCTGGAAGTGTGTAGATGGCAGTAAGGTTGCTGTACAATGAGTGAGTGGGTAGTAGTGAGGTACCAGCTAGTATAGTTCTGAAGCCAACTGACTGTATTACCATGTCTCTCATGTAGTCTCTTGTGATAAGAGAGATAGTGTTACTCTGGGAAGGGATCTGAGAGGTAGGAAGGTATCGGGGGAGAGGAAAGGGTAGTAGTAGGGTACTAGCCAACCATCTGAGACCAGGTAGTTTGGGAGGGGAGTCCTCAGAAGGTGGGAGCTACTATCAGATAATGTGTTCATGTCTGACTAGGCAGCCTCCAGCGAAAGAGGAAAATGGAGAGATCAACTGTGGCCTGTTGAAGTGTTTCCTCCTACTGTGAACCATGTGCCTGGCCATCTGTAGAAAGACCAACTGAGAAAACCAGACTATAGCAAAAGCTAAGTGAGGCTTAGCAAAAGCGGGGTATGGGAGGTAACCAACATTGTGGAAAGATGATGGGAGAAGGGGATCAGGTAGGACCTCTCATGAGGGTAGACCTCAAGAGGTAAGATGAGAGGGGATGCCAAAGTGCAAACAAGTAATGGAAAGTATATTCTCCTGCCTCCCCAAGGTGGGGGGGAGGATGAAAGAATCATGATGTTTTCTTGGAGTTGAGGCATTCCCAAATAGGAAATAAATTTCAATGATTGGAGTTGTAGTGGAGACAGAGGATGACATGAGTATTCTTATTTTTTATTTTTATTTTTTTATCTCATATATTTGTTGTTAAGGTACAAGAATCTGTGTAGAGCCTTAGGGACTATGACAAAAACAAAACCATAAATCAAAAACAAAACAAAAGAAATCTCAGCCCCGAACCCCATTCTGACATAATGTTATATGCACCACTCACAGTGACTAATCATCAAAGGAAAGAAACTTAGGAAATCCCTAAGCAAACCCAAGAAAAACATAAAGCATGGAAAGAACTCATGAAACCCCCAAGTAAACCTAAGAGAAACATAAAGCCAAAAAAGAAAAAATAAACTAAAGGAAAGAACTGAACAGCTAAAAGAGTAGTCCTGGGCCTGGAATACTTGGGGCAGAGTATGTAAACCTGAAGAGAATAGACCTTAATACTGATGTGATCAGGAAGACCTATATACTATTCTGACTATTTCAATGAGCTGAATCTAACTCTGTAAACTCCTTGTCAATCAGACATTTGTAGCCTGAGAAAAATGTGAAAGATCTAGAAATTGCTAGCTTTAATAGTATTGTAAGGTGATGATAGTAGTATTGTGGTGTTGTAATCTAGAAGTGAGTAAAATTTCACTAAGTCCCCTATCCTGTATGATCATCAACTCTCACTCACTTTATAATATGATCCATACTTAGCTGACTACTATAATCACAGTAGTGATTACAAATGAACACTAACCAGTAGAGCCAAGTGCAGTAGTATCTAAGGTAGTCTTCAGGAGGTAAGATGACTAATGTCTTACTCTTGACTCTAAGTCAGCAGAGGGCCATAGTAGCCAAAGAGGTAAGGTGAGGAATCAAAGAAGTAGCCATTCCACCAAGTATATATAAGAATCACTGTCTGCCAAAGTCTGTTGTCCAAAATACTGAACTCAATAGAACTTTTTAAATAACATGATTGTCTGCTATTGGAGTATACAAAAATAATAAGAAAATGGCAATTAATATGTCTATGAACTAAACACAAAATAAATATCATATCAAATGATAAATAAGAACAAAAATGATATCAAATAATACATCTTGAAACCAAACAATAACTTGAAAGTAAAATCACCATATACCTCATGCAAGAACCTTGTACCCCCTGAGTCCCTGCACTCCTATGTACCAGAATATATGAAGTACCTGTACCTATTACAATGTTCCTGTTTCTTTCTTTTATTTTGAAAGGAGTAAAAGAGAGCAAGCAGTGGTAGTACTATTGGAAATATTCTTTCAACTCACTTGTACTTCTCTTTACTATTCTTACTGTCTCTGTCATCCTTACTATCCCTGTCATCTCTGTTGTCTCTACCATTCCTTGTAGAACAGGACCTGAGAGCTCCTTAGCCAACTCTTTGATGTAAACTAAAAGTAATATAAAATATAACAGGTCATATTTTTCAGAAAAAAGTCTCATTTGGGACTCTGAGAGGCCAAAGAAGACAGCTAATGCTATGATGAATTACTGGAGTACTGGTTAAAGAGAAACAAATCAGGTAAGCTTCTTGTTTAGACAATTACTAATAGTGGAGGAGAGGTTCAAGTTCATGTAGATTCTTGCTACTATCTGAGTAATTCTTATGTCATACTATAGGTCACATATATATGTCTTGAGGTTAGTAGTAAGGTCACAGTAACTTGAGGTACTGGAGGTATGAGGGAGGCTTGTATTACCAGACCATTCATGAAATATAGTGTGTAATATATGAGGTAAAATTCTTTTTCCTGATGTATGAATAAGAGCAAGAATACACTTTACTGTCCCTACTAAGACTTGATAAGTAATTTTATTAGGTAATTCAGATAATGGTAGATGCCTATTATTCCTTGATGTCCTGGCTAAAAGGTGCTGGGTACTGTTATTGATTTATCTGGAACTAGCAATGGAGGCAAGGTTGTTACTAGTACCTCTTATCTTGTAGCTCTTGTAAAAGATTTTAATAGTAGATATAGAGGACGGTCAAGTTGCTTGGTAATGGAGGAGAAAGAGTCCTTTTTTTTTTAGATTGTAGAGTAATTATTTGTCTCCTATCAATATCTGATAAAAGGTCAGTCTTCTATGAAGACATTATTATTGAATAATAAGTTAGTAAAGATGTAAGGTTGATTGTATTATCACAAAATAAGTACTGAATGTAATGGGGGCGCCCTAAGGGAAGATGGATCCCAAGTTCACAACTGTACTGAAGTGACTCAAAGATCAAAAGTAATAATCAACAGTAGAGTAAAGAAGAATCAAAACAGTAAAACTTAATATCATTAAGCCACAGCTTCACTCAGTAAGTTTCTTGAGAGGTAGTTAATTGCCAGAGTAGAGTGGGACTCATATATAGTTTAAGTAGAATATCATATACTGCCAATTCCCACCCATCACTACTCTAAATTAATCATGAGCACACCTGTCTCCTCTGGGCTGACCAACACACACCACTAAGGACCTTATTCCTTTGCAGATGTTGGTTTGCTCTGGCTAAATCTCCTTCCGACATTAAGTGTTTCAAGTGCTGCATCTCTGATGTGACTATAGGAGAAAAACTCTTCATATCATTGACATGCTTGTGGCAAACTATCATGCAACTGAGGAGATATACCACTTACAAACTCTCATACCCATATGCATTTCATCTATGCAAGTCTTTAGTAGACATAGCTCTCGTCATTGAGCTGAACCTTCTACTTCATTCTAATCAGGTCTTTGCCTGATGGCAAAGTCTACTCAGCTCCCCCAGTGGGGTACCTTGGTGATTGGCCTAGTGGGCGCTACCCATAGTCAACTCCCTGAAGGTACCCCTACCATTATAAGAATCATGCTTTTAGAGTTCTCAAACAACCCCAATAGTCTTACAGTGATTGGGCTCAAGTTGCACCTATGTGCGATTCACCTGCCTGGAGATGCTTCAACATCTTCCGGGCCACCCCAGGACTACCTGGAAGGCTGTGGACTACCCTTCTAGTATTACCTGGGTAACTCCTTCAGTTCTTGTCTGTTTTACACATATTTGGTACCAGAAGATAGCCCTTCCTCTGGAGCACACTCGATGCCCTCTCATATATCCTATAGACAGCATCCGGTCGGACAGATAGTGACAACCTATACAGTATTACAAGAGTGCCTCCACTCAGTTCCTTTTGTTAGGAAGAGAGCAACTCAACAACCGTAAGCCCATGATCTGCAGTCCTTACATTGGGGCTGCAGGGAGGTGTTAGGAATACCTCTATAAAATCCTGGGGCATTCGGAGCCCTGTAGCTCCTCCTATAGGCCCCCAAAGGCTACCAAGTTTGTACCTTTTAGATTTTACCAGAGTGCCCAATCCTTATAGAATCGTCCCCTACCCCAAGTAAGTACCTCTATATGCTAGGTAGGGTAACTTGGGTACCATGTCAGGGTAACTCAGACCTTATGGCAGGGTAACCTGGACCTCATGTCAGGGTAACTTAGGCCTCATGTCAGGGTAACTCAGGCCTCATTACATGAGACTTTCCTGAGCCCACCTTATATACTACAGTCTTATAACACGCATAGTTATCTACTAAAGTGAACCAAACTACCCTTACCCATTGACCTCAGGGTCTCTGGTATAGGTGTAAGAATAGTTTTACTGTAAGACACCCTCTGGTGGGTCGTTACACTGAATAGTCTGAGTTTTTTTGTCCTAGTACGTTAGATCCATAAACATATATCATAAGATCAATTATAACATATAAGATATCTCATTATAAGCTTAGCTGTATAGAGAAAGGTATAATCCTTACCTTTTTTTTGAGATTTTTTAGAAAATTTCTACTTTTAGCCAAATTGTTAACTGTCTATAATTAATAGTGCAAAATTACATTAAATGATCATTTAAAAGAAGTACTATAGACAACCTCCTCTAGTCTTCCAGACCACTCCTACTATCTCAGCAAGTCAAAGAATCATTACTTCAATAAGCTAACCTCTACAAGGATTAGAGTACAAAGTAGTTAAAGTAAATATTGGCTCTCAATATTTCAGTAAATACAATGGACTTAGTTTTGAAGGAGAGCAGTATAAAGAAATGATTGACTAAGAAAAGAGCTAAACTTACAAGAGGGCATGCTCAGAAGAGGTTAGCTTAGGCCTCAGTATACAATAATTAGATAATTGAGGATTTTTGAAAGGGTTATCTATAGTAATAAATATGCAGTAGAGAGAGGCTATAATTCTTGTCAAAAATGAGTATTTAGATCTACTTATAATATCTTGAAAATTGTCTTATCCTACTAGTTCTAATACTTGTTCAAGACACCTTTGGCAATCCAGTCTTCTAGGAAGACAATTGCATGGTCCAGACCAGACCAGACAGTAAAGGTAGTACTAGATTAGTTTAGTAAAAATGGTATTCAGTTAGCAAAACACTCCCCTGGTTTACTAGACCTTAACTCTATTGAATATGTCTAGGTTGAACTGAAGAAATGGCTTTAGGATTAGTATCCTAACATTGCTTTAATATCCAACAGTCCTAGGAAGCCAAAGGAGAAGCTAGCTGAGGTATTACTATGGGTCTGAGAGACAATCCCTGCTCAGTTCTTTGAGCAGTTATGGAGGTCAATACCTCACTGGGTTCAGGCTATCATTGCAGCACAGGGCTGGCACACAAGATACTAGGAATTTTTTCAATTTTTTTGTTTTCCATTTACATGTCAAGGCTAGTCTGATTGTTCATTTTCTTTAATCTCTTGTCATTTGAAGCTTCTGTTGTCGAGATATCTCATTTTCTTTCTGGTTTTACCGTTGCTGTTGTAGTGAAAATAAGCGATCACCAAGACTTTTGCTTAGGCACTTTATGATGCGGCGCGACAGACGGTAAGTCATTCCAAGGGCCGTGCCGCAGGCCATACATGCATTGCGTCAAGCAGAACGAGTAAAGGATAACTTAGATTTTGTTTTTTCTTTTTCGTCCCGTTACAAACCAATCATTCCAATTCACCCATTTCACCATCACGCCATCCCCCGATTCCTAACCCCCAGATAAAAAGAGAGATTTCGTTTCCAGTAGCACATTACATCATACTCCCACCCGTTGTTAAGCCAAAGCTATACAGACCCCATTTCGCTCTCCTGAGCAAAAGAAACAATAGCAGAAGCTTTTCGTAAATGAATAATGCCCCAAACCTCCACTAATAAGAACGAAAAGAACAGAGAAAAGAGAGGTAGGAGTAAAAATATGAAGTGAAGAATAAAAAGAGGAAGTGAAGAGGAATAAAAAAAGAGAAAAAGACAATCAAAAAAAAAAACATCAAGTTAACTTGTACTAACTTGACAGTTCCCAATTTCCATTTTATTCGAAAGTGAAACAAACCCTAAAGAGATAAACGCCTATTCCATCTCGTGGTTAGGACTCCCTTGACTGCTCCTCCTCAATTTCTCAGCTTCAAGATTTTCATAAAGTAGGTAGAGTGCCCTTTCGTTGCTGCTAGCACTTCCCGTGATGGTAAACATTCTCTCTCCGGTATCATCGTGAGGCGTCTTGGCAATGCTGATCCTAGCACCAGAGCTCCTGCGAATCTCCTGAATCTTGCTTCCTCCGCGACCGATAATGCATCCAACCATGTCGGCAGGAATCGAAATATTCTGAGTTTGGATTTCCTCTCCATCGTCAGTCTGCATGGGTTGGGCATTCGAAGAGGACGGGGAGCGGTCGGAAGGGCGTCCGGAAGGACCATCATGACGACGATAGGAAGGTGAACTATCAGAAAAGTCGGCACCGTTTCCAGTGCGAGCGTAGGAACGAGTGTTGCCGCGTTCGCCACCATATCTATCTCCACCCATCCCGTTGCCCATTCCGCTAGAGCCACCAGAACTTCGGACTGCAGGACTATACAGAACAGTTCCAGTGCCCCTTTGCCAGTCATCAACAAGACATTTTCCAATTTCCCAGATGGCCGCGCGAATGGCATCAGGATCTCCAGCAACATCAACCACACGCTCAGTCGATTGAGGGAGCATTTCCTTAGCAGCGGTCATACGGGTTCCCGAGACATCCTGAATGTGCTTGATTTTTAATCCTTGGCGGCCGATAATAGTTCCCATTTGATTATGGGAGATCAGCAGGCGGAGAGCTAAGGAATTGTGATTTCTTGTTAGCTTGAGAAATCGATATTGGGGAAGTGCCAATATTTAAATTAATACGGGGGGATAATAATAAAAACATCACGTACTTCCAGGTCCGGAAAGACCACCACCAATTGTAATTGGAGGGCTATCGAGCAAGGTTTGTGCCACCATTGCGTAGGCCTTAGCCACTCCCTCCAAAGGCCCAGTAACAGTGAGAACTCTATCCGGGATTCCGGTAACCACTTTGCTCACACCAGCCTTCACACCAGTCTCTTCTCTAAGGTCGGCAACATTTTTCCCAGCTTTGCCAATGATTACGCCAGCTTCCTTAGTCGAAACAATTGCACGGAGGGTGAGAGGCGATTGAGCATACTCTTCCTCGGTACGAGCTCCTTCGTGATCCCCGTCGTGATGGTCATCATTGACATTCAGGTTTTGAAAAGAGGTATCGAAAAGCGATTCATCGCCAGCAGGGGAACCGTCGTGGTTATCAGCGACTTCGTTGGACATGACGAATTAGGGGAGATGGAGGGAGGGTTGTTGAATTAGGTTAAGAATCTTAAAGTTTGCTTTAAGGTTTTAGAGTGGGGCTTGCTTCCTTGGATTTGATTGGGAGGAGCAAGTTGTTGGGGATGTGGCAAGGGATATCCGAATGCGGGGTGATGCGGGGCGAAAAGTGGTGGGGTGGTCGGAGAAATAGGAGAAATGGTGGAGAGATGAAAATTAGATAGGTCGGAGGTGGAAGGGTTGGTGTAGGTAGGGGGAGGTAGAAAGGGGGAGAGAGCGAGGAAGAGGGGAGGACGGGGAGAGGGGGAAGGGGGGGAGAGATGCCGGGGAGGGGCAAAAGATGAGGGAAGGGCGGGGAGGGTGGAGGATCGATGGCGGGGTAGATAGAGGGAAGGGTGGCGGGGAGAGGAGAGTGAGGAGGAGGGAAGAGGAAGAGAAGAAGAGGGAAGGAAGAGAGGAAGAGAAGAAGAGGCGACGGGGAGGAAGAGAAGAAGAGGCGACGGGGAGGAAGAAACAGCGGGAGCGAGAAGACAGCAGATGAGCGAGACGAGTAGCAAGGGTAAGAGAAGAAAGAAAAAAATGAGAAGAGAAAGAGAGAAAGAGCTGCTTTGCTACTGCACCACCCACCCACACACAACCAGTTCCACACCAAAATCCTAACTGCCACAAATGTCAGTACTTACTTGAGTGCGCCTTAGCGGGAGGGAAAGTTAGTCTTGGCCAATCACAGACCATAATTGTCTCACGTAATCAGCAGAAACTCACTCCAGCCTCTCCTCCCGAAGAGATATTCCGGTCTGGAAACCCACACAACCTCATTCAACCTTCGGCTCACCCCTCAATTCTCAACCAAGGGGATTTTGTAGACTGTTCGTTCTCCACCTTCTCCACCAGCATTCTAGTTAAATAGGAAGGAATTAAAAATCTTACAGAGGCCCACATGGCACAGGACGGCCGAAGCACCATTCTCAGCCAATACTTCAGAAAATATGGTACCCAGGAGAGGACGCCCGCATCGAAGACTCATCTGCACAACCCCGGCGAGGAATTATCTTTTTTGTACTGTACTTATCTCTTTTTTTAAATTTTTTTCCTTTTACCATATCCGTTCTCGCATCCTCTGGTACCTTTTCAGTCACCTGATAAAGAAGTGGGTTGTCTGTCTGCCGTATCGTGGTACCCATTTGTACGGCGCTGCACCGTAGAATTAGTCTAAGGGCATCGGTTCTTGGGAAAGAAGCTTCGAACGAAATGCGCCGGCGCTGGTGTAGATCCAGATCGACCCGTTAAGTTTAACGCAAGATGCGGAGATAGCCAAAATCATGCCCTTGTCAAAAACTCAATTGCAATTGTTTACAGTCTCTTCATGAAATGGACATGGACAACGATAAGTTTTGTTCTTCTGATCCAAAGCATTATTCAGCTGATTAATCCCTCACCCCAACTTTTTGATCGATCTGATTAGTGATTCGAACTCCAAAAGCAAAACTGCACACTGGGAGAAATCCCCCACTTTTCGTGGCTCTTTCAGGCTGCCTAGTATCCCGGTTACGGAAGCGTGCATATGTATGATACCGTACCGTTCTGTCTGTTTAAATTGTAATAGCTGGTTCGTCAGATTTACCTGAACAATTAATGGGGAGGTAGACGGGTACTGTACTGTACGTCCACGGTATGATCCAATACCCGTAAAGCACTGTGACACGAGCAAAATCGGTACCATCCAGTATTTTGTGGTAGCAAACATTAACATTGCGGGAAAACAAACGAACCCGAACCACTGTACTTAAGCCCGAGATGAAAAATAATCATGAGAAAAAAAAACCTCAGTTCGCCGGTCATGAACCATTGTTCCTCGGCGATTATTCATAACAAGTAATAACCTGTGTGCGAACCACACATCGTCGCTAGTGAGTGTCCTTTGCCCTAAAACCTATTTCCCTTGTTTCCGTTTTTTTGTTCCGTCCGTTGTTAGGGGGACCCACCATTACAGAATACTATTTGTGATTCCCCGGGTGTTGCTGAGCCGGTTGATCGCCGAAGTCGCCCCAAGCACGTCTTCAGTCCAAGTTTCACCTCAGTCCACATCTCAGTCCACACCTCAGTCCACTTTAGTATTTGTCAACCCCACCCATCTTCCTTTCAATTTCGTCATCCATCACAACGGCTATCCCTTCTTACTGTACAAACACTTATTTAAACATCCCTAGCCCTCCTCCCTCCTAAACTTTTCAAGACAAACACGATTGCCCACCATAGCTTCAATATTCCGCCGCTTCTTCTCCGGATCACCTAGATCACCAGCCATGTCTGCCGCCGCTAAGCAAAAAGTTCAATCTATCATCGACGAAAACCCTGTTGGTATGTAAATGGCTTTCATCCCTTCTTTTTCATTCTTTCTATTCATTTTCGCATGCTCGATGTTTGCTAACAGGGGCTTCTTGGCATAGCCGTATTTGCCAAATCCTACTGCCCCTATTGCCGTGCCAGTAAACAAACCCTCACCGAGCTTGGTGCAAAGTTCTACGTCGTCAATTTAGATCAAATTGGTTAGTATTGCTCAACATCTGCCATTGCTGTCCTTAATGATGATTATTGACAGCGTGATTGTGGGACAGATGATGGAGCCGATCTCCAGGAAGCTCTCCAGCAGATTAACGGTCAGCGGACTGTCCCCAACATCTACATCGGTAAGGAGCACATCGGTGGGAACAGTGAATTGCAGGAGAAAAAGACTCAGTTGCCAGCCTTGTTGAAGGCAGCCGGAGCTATTTAGAGGAGTTCATTTTTATTTATTGGAGGGATGGGATGGCGATAAAATCACACAGTTAGCCTTTATTGTTGTGTCTTAGAACACTCCTGAGCTTCTTTTTTTTTCTTTTCTATTCATGCGTGGTTTTTCTGCACTAGAATTGGAATTCCAAACATCATCGTAGCCCTGTTCGGCTGTTGATTACGGTGTTTATCATGATCAGGAAAATTAGATATCGATAAAAAAAAACATTCCCATTCGCCCAGAATAAGAGAACAAACTTTGCATCCCATAGGGTAACCTTGAAGCCATTTTCAAGCTAACTTACTACACCAAATTCCCCACAAGGAGTAAGAAATACCCGATAGATGGCGCCGTAGAAACGCCCGGATCGGCCAAAGCACCGAGACCATCGACGTGATCCCTTCGTTTGTTCCCGAATTTCGCAGCTTTTTAGCACAAAAACCATCACCGAAGAAGGATCGCGGATCGGCGAGTGTGGGAGAGAAATGAGTATAACACAAGTCACAGGCTACAAAAGGAGTATAGATTTTTGTGACTTCTGCGGAGTCTAGTAAAGAACTTGAAGACATTTCCTTCAGTATAACGCTCTAAATAGTACAAGTAACTACAAGTACAAAGAACATACCCCATCACTCGCAACCCGCCAAGCTCACAGTGCCGGATACCGCCACCCCGCCTACCATACTCGTGCGGCCGAGTTGAAGCCGGACACCTAGGGCGGTAGTTCCCATACAAAGTGTCCGGCTTCAATTCGGCCGCGTGAGTAGTTGTGTAAGAGGTGTGTCTATATGTTGTAGTATAACATCTCTGAGAGTTTTACGTATTTAAGCGACCTGTTTATCCCACGCAGAAAGTCAAGCAAATCACTTTATCAAACCCCCCCGTATACTTTTGTCACCCATTTATCCAAGTTTCACAACACGCAATCATCTCCACCCCGCATTATATAGCCAGGAACGACAGGAAATTATGCCGTCATACTGTCAATGCGACCCCCCGGACAGCGGAAACTATACGCCGGATGCTAACGTAGCTCACTGTGGGAATATCTACCATACCTTAAAACCAATTGTTACAATGCTAAGTCAGGTTCTATCTTTCTGTAAACTTATGCCTTGGCGATTACCAATACTATTGCGAGAGTTTGAGATGTTGGTTCGTGTTTGTCGGTCGTTAAGTAGTCTTTTGAGAGTGTTTATCACTGTGTAAGAGGTAATGTGGGGATTGGTATGGCTTTTCTTGATATTGTGTTTGGTACTACGGCGGGGGGTGAAGGAGCGCTGAGCTAGCTCTACTTTCTAATTGGCGGAGAGAGGGATGGTGGACTGGGTTTAGTGCTACTGAATGAAATGAAAAGGTGGTTTTGGAGATGTGGAGGTGTAGAGTGTGGAGATGGTTTGGTAAAGTCTTTTTGATGTTGATATCGGTTACTGTTTGGCTTTTGGGGCCTTTCTCGTGGTGATTTAAGCTATATTTCTCAATAGATAAATTAATTCGGAAGTTACTCTTTGTTGCAGGCAACATTTTATACATGGAAACAGCTTAAAAAAAGAAAAAAAAAGAAATTGAAAAGGAGAGTTCAGCACCTGGGATTCTCACGTGGTCACCCACCGTAATACTAACCAGGCGATGCAATGCTTGTTTACCGCAGAGCGGACGGGATGCGAAACTTTCATTGCTCTATGGCCGAACACATTAGCATGTTCAGAGAAACTGCATATCAACTTATTTGAGCATAATCTATCACTCGGTTAAGGCATCCGCTAGGAAAATTCGAGAGTTGACAGTGGGAACCATTGATTTGGGGGAGCTTTGGGTCATTGCCCCTGGGGATTATAGTACTATTAGCCGACTGATGATGGCAGGAAATGCTTATTGAGTTGTGTGATCGACCTCTACAAGTCTTCTTTTTATGCATGTTTGACTCAAGGATGGTGTAGCCCTGCTGTCTGATGGTGTATTACTGATTGAATCCCCACCCTCTAATTTTCAAGAAGGATTCTATGGTGTTAATGTCGTCGCGAATCCAGAAGCGTTTGTCTTCCTTTCGAAACCCATCAGAAGTCGCGGGGATAGAAGAATGTGGATTAAAGCAATTTCCCAAGCTAGTCTTATCTTAGCTCCAAGGTTCAAGTTTTCTGACCTCACGGGCGTGTCTCGCTTGGCCATCGTGGCCTCATCGTTAGCATGGATTACCCTATCTTGGATCATATGTTACCGGTATTGGAGCTTAGCAGACCCGAATCGGTCGAACTATGAACTCTGGGACCAGGTTAATAGCTAATTCCTGAATTCTTCCACTATTAAGTGATCCACACTCTATGGCCTAAACTAGGTTTGTCTACTTGAGTACATGCTAAAAGTTGATTCCATCAATTCATGGATAAAAAATTACAATAGGTGACTTCCCGTAGGCATGAAGAACACTTTTTCTAGATTTTGGCTGTACAATACAAGATAAAAGCACTAGAACGTAGAAATTATTAAACACCCAAAATCCAGTGCTCAAAACCAACGGATATACAGCGCTTTACTAGGAGAGGGAACTACAAAGTCCTTGAGAATTTTTCTTGTATTCTAGTAAATACTGTATATCTCTGTGCCAAAAGCCTATCTTTGAAAATTCCATGAATAAACATTGCCTCCGTGTATTGAAAATTATCAGTCAAATTTTGTGGGCGAAAATATCACTTCTACTATATTTGTGACGACTGAAATTTACGGCTAAGGGAAGTTATCCACTATGAGATGCATGGATACTCGAGTTCTGTACGACTCAGTCTTATAGCTTGACGGTACTCACTCCTGTAATCTGTAGCTTCTACTAGAAGAATGCTCAATTGTAATCTTTTATTATAGAGATACAGTAGTGTATACACTCTTGGGATGATTGAATACTATCGGGTGTAAAGCCTGGATGCTTAAATATATGACACATTCGGCACCCATTGATTACAGTTAACCTCGTAAAATAACTGCGAGGGGAACGGTGAAATATATAAACTACGGGCAGATATATTAAGCCTCGAAAGGTACTTACTTTAAGGCATCGGCTTATAACTTGCTCGTTAGCTCATGTTAATCCTGGGGTTTCTTCAAGGGTGTTTCCTGCCAAGACCGGTTAAGGTCCCCGGAAGGTGTCTAATTTGCCAATCCTAGAGGATTAGCCTTGAGGTCCTTTCTCTCTTATCACACCCTAGTTTTTAAAATTTCCCATGGTTCGATATTCAGAGAGGTGATGTGATGGCTATTGTCCATTATTAGCATGTTGAAATTCCCCTTGGGAAGCCCGGCCCCTGGTACAAGATACTTCAGGATTATTCTGATTATTAAGCCTGAAATTTTAGCCTCCATAGCACAGGCTAAGACAATTACCTCTTTCGACAGCTTCCATGGATCCTAGCTATCCTATATTCTACCCGAGTACTCATGTCTGTAATTGGCCTCTTTTTGCCATATCTGTTATCTGGTCCTGTATACTCCCCCCGGTTCCGCAACCCCCTGCGCCCTGTTTCCTCTCCTATGATACTATACACTATATGAAGCTCCCCGCTTGTATATTCAATTCAACTGAACTCTCTGCCCTCCAACCCCCACCCTATATTCCCCCTATTCGCCCCATTTTAAATTCCATCCGAATTCCTGCTAACACTCGCCGCTACAAATTCATGGTGACCTGCCAAAATAATTTTCTCTTAGTTGATAC
This sequence comes from Choiromyces venosus 120613-1, assembly GCA_003788595.2. NCBI lineage: Eukaryota > Fungi > Ascomycota > Pezizomycetes > Pezizales > Tuberaceae > Choiromyces > Choiromyces venosus. Next base: position 350,586 of record ML120431.1, read on the forward strand.
CCGGCCACAGGAATGCTCTGATTACCTTCTATCTTGATATTAACCCTATCTCTTCTACGACCCTTGTATATCTCTTGCTTTTAAGCGCATACACACGTCTAGCATTAGCATTGGAGACACTGATCAAAAGGAATCCTGGAATGTTATTGGCCAGGTATACTCCGCGTCGCACACCATGCTAAGATAGACTCTACGTCATAAGACGAGCCCAGTCAAGGGAAAGGGGAACTTGGGATAACAAGGGGTGCTCCGAGTGATAAGCGGTGTTCAAGTTAGGTCATGAACGAATTTACTGTGTTATACTATGTTCGGCCATAGAGCAAAGAAATTTTCGCATCTGATCCGCTGTCCGGTAAACAAGTATTGCATCGCCTTTATCCGAGCTCGAGATCAAATGCAATAAACAAAAGGGAAGAAAATTCAAGTTGTGGAGTAAAGTTTGTCCAAATCCCCTTATAACTTCAAAAGATTAACAGCCACCGCCGGAACTGTGGCCCAATGGTCTCAAGTTCCGGTAATTGAGCAACTTCCGAGTTGGCCCGAGCCGGGACAGAGACCCCGGAGGACGTATGCCGGAGGCTGGACCTTTTTGCTGCAACTTTTGGGAAGGCTGTGACATGCTCTATCTATTTATCTATTTCTGGTTTTGAATCTCCAATATTGCTACTCCAGTTTTGTAAAAACGGTCCCAGGGGTGGCTGGTGAGCGATTGTGGAGATTAATAAATGGGGGGATGTGGGAACAGCAGGTAGTGGGTCGATCCTCCTTTGGAGTGAGTTTTTCTTTTGCGAAACTATGCTCTGTTTTTAGAGGGAGTAAGGTTGTTTGAACCCAGTTTGGCTCCACTTCGACATTCCCGGGGGAAAAGGTCTAATCCCAGGGCTCATTACTAATGACTCTCCAGCGATTGCAACTGCCATAAGCTGAATCTTTCAGAGTATAGAAGAAAGAAACAGAGAATTTGTAAAACACGCGTCCCCAGAACGGGCGGTTCAGATTTACACTCAACCATCTCCGAACCCCACAAAACACCACCCGGATTGCCCGTCACAGTTAAAGTTGGGTGCCTAGGTTCAAAAAAGAAAAAAAAGCTAGTTAAATTTGAGTGACGAATGCGGTTATAATCATGTCTAGTTATCTAGCAAAGTATCTCTCATACCAAGCATTTCAATACCCCAGAGACAATATTGGAAACAAAATTTAAGGTATAAAAATCAAAAACACAGGAAATACCAGCGCAGTACTTAGACATGTGTATCGGCATTATCGTCTTGGGAAATCTCCCACCCTCTTTCGATGATCGGTTGAAACCCAGGTGGAGGATCGCCATCATCGCGTTTAGGTGTTGCATCTACTTTGACTTTGACTTTCTCTTCACTCATCATTATCTTCGGCTTTTCCCTTGCCATTTTCACCGCCCCATCGCCAGTCTTCTTATCTCTGCCCTTCTCTCAACACCCCATACTTCAAAATCCATGCTTCTCCCAATGATTTTTCACCTCCTCCCACTTATCTTTCTTCTTTCCGAGCTCCTTCAATTTCTTCGCACCCCCCCCTACCAAGCCCTTTACTCCCTCCCTCTCTCCCTTCCATTCCCACAGACTCATCCTCATCACCCCTCCGCTCAGCTTGATCCCTCCGCTCTCCTTTATCCCTCCGCCCTCCTCGGTCCCAAACGATGATATAGTCATCAACCTCCTCCTCGATACGGCGGATCTTCTCCATTATCCCGCCAATAACCGTTGCTCCCTTTCTTACACTGATCCCGGCTCTTATCACAGATCCGTACGCCATTCATCTTAGAAACCTGGTCATCCACAGATTTTGCCATTGTGGCTGGCACTGCTTGCGAAGATGCGGATATTTTGCGTTTTACATCACCGCCGAATTCTGTGATTAAAATAATTAGTGGTTGTAAGTCTTCGGGGAGCTTGTATGTTGGGCCGAGCAGTGCGGTATCTTCGTCTTCCTCTGCTGGGAGGTCTGGGATTCGGTGTGACTGTATACGAGAGAGTGAGAGATTACGCGTGGAGGATTCGGACCCGGACTGGGATTGAGTCATTTTAACCTTCTGGAAACTTTGTCGACGATTCCTCGGATTTTTCTTGTGTCCTTTAGTTTTCCTTTTTCTTCACTCCGTTGTTTTTGTCTAGGCGCCCGGTGCGATTCGCTCCCCTGTGATTCCTCAATTCCTTTTTCTTGTTTCCTAGCTGTGATGTTTCGTGAGTTTGTGGTGTTTATGAAGTTGGAGTCAGAATAGCTCGTAGTTGAGCAAATATAAGAAAATTGTTAATACCTCCCCGAAACTTAATATCAAGACATATATTCATTTCAAGACTCGGATGAATTTTTAAGTTGAAAACAAATTTCTAAGTTTTTAAAGGGTGCATGGTAGATCGAGAATTGAGATGATGCTGCTCGATCCTTGATATAATAGCCCCCATACTGTATTTTGTCACCTTAAGGTGTCGTTTCGATCATTGACCGAACGCAGTAACCGATAATGTTCGAACCGTAGGCCCTTCAAACCATTCAGGCAGATGGAAACCGAAAGAGAGAGAAAAAAATCTGTCTGGAGTCTGACCTGTTCCAAAAATCACAGGCAGCTCCGGGATAACTAAGCAGACTATAAAGATAGTTAACTAGTAATCCACGAAAGCCGCTTGTGATAGCCCGAGAATTAGATATCATATCTTGTCTTGTCTTGATATTTTATGACTATCCTTGCTCCTTCCTCCCCCACTTATGGCCATGAAACCACTTCCAAATCTTTGAATCTTAATACATTAACCCACATTATTAAATTACTTCCCTGCTAATACAAGTACTTTAATACCAAATGAATGATTCGATTTATCATCGCAACTCCTAATAGTGTTTGAATTTCTTCTGCTTAAGCTCCTCGTCTATAAAATTACCATGTATCCCCTATCTACCCCCTCGGCCAAAAAATCTTACACGATATTTAGAATCAGATATAGAATAGCTACGATACAACGCCTGTCCTTCTGCCCCTTTCACGTGAGTGTTTCCTGACACCGATGAAACAACACCAGACTCTCGAAATGGCAACCTGTGAACAGTATATAGGATAATATCATAGACATCCCCTCTAAATTGGGCGCTTCGCCGGCCATGGTTTCTTAGTTTCTAGGAATACGAAGTACCAGCATCCTATATAGAGATAGAGGGAAGATCAACACGTATTGCAGCGAAGGACTCGAAAGCCGAACGTACTGTATACGAGTACAACGTAGACGCACACCTTAACCCATGATACGTCACCCTGAACCCACACACGCCCACTCAAACACCTAAACAGCAAACACAAAAACCCCGTACCCCAACGCACCCTCCATCTTGACCAAGTCTTGGCACAAACCACTCCTGCTATAAATACCCCCCCCCCCCCCCCACCCCCCCCCCTTCCTTCCCTTTCCTTTCCTCCCCATCCGTGTGCACGGGCAAGATCAGTAGCAGTGAAGACTTGTCTGAGCTCTGATTTTTGCTAGTTGAAAACTACAACTACATTGACGCTCCTGGCCTGCTTAGGTGGGTCGGGGAATTTCTGGAAATTACCGCGATGTCTTTATGGCCCGCTGAGAAAACATTACTTTTCTGTTTGTGAGCAGGTTTTGGACGTGCTACTTACAGAATATTGGGGTTTCTCTTGTGTTGTAAGAATCTCCCTCGTTCTTACAACCTTTTGTCAAGTGTTTGTTCACGGGTTGAAGAAATTTGAATGCTGGCAGGTTTATTTGTAGCTTTTCCGGAATGTTTTGAGACTATTTTTTATGGATATTTCTATTATCTAACCATTATCCTTCAGAAAGAGACTAGTAAACGAAGGGTTAGGTTATCGCGCGGATGGCAAATCCAACTTCCTGTCTGTGATATAGTATCCGCACCTGCGGGGGTGTCCAAAGCTACATCACCTTTGTTTCAATCTTAGATCTGTCCATCCACATCGATTCAACACTACCATTATGGCGATTTACAATAGTTTTCATATACAGGGCCAGCTTGAGGGAAAATACCGGTACCCCCCTCATGTCTCAATGCTCCTGCTAACATGTTCATTTTCTCACCAAAACCAACTCTGGACTAGCTCTCATAGTCCAGAAATTACCCAAGCCGGCTCAGAAATGTTTTTTTTTCTTTTCAACTTGTTCCGAGATATCTCTAGGGACTCGATTATCTTTTCTCAAGGTCGTCTGGATCATGGAGACTTTCCCGAATAGCATGAATGATTGTTCAACTAAAACCAGCCCATTTATCTTGACTCCCATCTAATTGACCCTTTCACACTTCCTACATTAAGTCTTTACCGGCGTCTGTCATGCCCTCAAGCCCCCTTCCCAACAATGTTTGGCCATTTTCTCTTTTTTATATGATGCCTGAAAAAGCTCCAGTTCTGATCACCCCTCTAAGAGACAGGAAATCTTTTGCCTGGTTGGGGTAAAGAATTATTGAAATGGGGAGAAAAGTGTTGGGGTGGAATTTGGGTTGCGAGAAATACGTGGGCCAAATCGAGCAAAAAAATAATCTTCCATATTCAGTAGTAGCCCTAGTTCCTGAACGCTTGATTTTTTACGCCCAGGATTTTTTTTTTTTTTCCCCGAAGTGGGTGTATAAAGGTGAGCTTCCTCCCATCTCTTCCTCCTTTCCTTCTTCTTTCCTTCACCAAGAAACTCAACAACGACAACTATAACAACCGTGAATGGAGTACCCAAATGACGGCAAAAATACGAATCAGCAAACTACAACAATCAAGGGGTGAGAAGAGGATGGGGGAGAGCAGTGGATGGTTGGGATGGAAGGACCAAAAATACGGCAATCAAGAAATGACGACAATCACCGAGGACAACAATCACCAAAGGACGACAATCACCACCGAAAGCCGGATCAGCAAACCTGGATAATTATACCCCCTTCTCATGTTTGATACTTGCCTGATATTTTGTAACAATCTATATTAACAACTACATTGAGCTCTTGGCCTGCTTAGATGGGTCGGGGAATTTTTGGAAATTTCTGCGATGTCTTTTAAGACCCGCTGAGCAAACATTATTATTTTTTTCTGTTCGTAAGCAGGTTGTGGGACGTGCTGCTTACAGAAGATTGTGTTTGCTCTTTTGTTGGCCTTTTTCTTCTTACTGACTTTTGCTGTATGTACGATATCCTTGCTTAGTATTTGGAAAGGCTTGAATGCTGACAAGTTTATTTCCAGCTTTCGTAGATGAGATTCTGTTGAGACAATATTCTGGTGACCTTTTCCGAACATGGCGGGGCCCGTTGGAGGCAGTTTGTAGATTTCTTAGATAATCTCATAAGATATCCTCACCTACCAGATTGATCAATTACCCAAATGGGTTGCCTCTGTGCCCCTGCACCAAAAGCTTCGAAGAAGACAACTGGAATGGTAGGTTAACCCCCAAGCCGCCCCACTCTTCCTTCCTCACCATCTTTTAATGTATCGCACTTTAGCTAGTACCCCTCCTATAAATCACTACTTCGACACTAACTCCGCAATTTCCATCTGGTAAGCAAAAAGAAAAGACTAAAAAAAAGTCGAGAGAGTTCAGCACCTAGGATTCTCACGTGGTCACCCACCATAATACTAGCCAGGCGATTCAATGCTTATTTACCGCAGAGCGGACGGGATGCGAAGTTTTCATTGCTCTATGGCCGAACACATCAACATGATCAAAAAGACTGGCTATCAACTTACGCAAACATATATTATCACTCAGTTAAGTGCCCCCGGGAAAGGAATCGGGGGCAAGACTCACTGATTTGGGGGTGCTTTACTATAGTTCTTGAGAATTATTAAGTTGGGCTCGAGGACCGCCAGGAGGAAAGACTTATCCAAATTTGTGATAATGAAGAAGGATTGATAAATGGGAAGATCAGAGAGCGGGAGGTGGTGAGTGAGTTCCTCCTTCAGAGTGGCTTTACTTCTTTCGCGGAATTATGATTTCTCTTCGGAGGGATCAGGGTATGTTTGAAACCAATTGGGCCCCACTTCGAGATTCCCAGTGGAAAAAGTCTAATGGCTGGGTTCACTGCTAATAACTCGAGAGAAAGTTCAGTTGCCAATAAGCTGAGCCTTCCAGAGTATAGAAGAAACAGAATTTTTAACATAATATGTGCTATTCTCAGAGTGAACAATTAAGATTTACACTCGATCATCACCAAATTCCGCATAATATCACTCCACTCCGGTTAATGAGGGCAATGTTCTTCAGCAAAGCACTATGGCTCATAACGGGAATAATTGTGCCGGAATACATTGTTGGTGAAGACTTACTGATTGATACAAAGGCAGTGGCGAGAGACAGGAAGGGAAATACCCCTCCCATGCATAAATGATAGACTAAATTATTCACTGATTTTGATATCATAGTGGAGACTAGAAGGAGCGATAAGCGGGTATTACAGTGGGTGATCACGTGAGAATCTTAAGTTCTTAACTCTTAGGTTTTTCTCCTGCTCCCACTTATGGCAGGTTCAATAGTTTTGCCTTTGGGTTGCGTTCTAGTGGAAAACACCAGATATCAAAAAGCAGCTCACCAGTAGCAAAGGACTCAAGTGCATCCGGGATTATTTGGGGGATCAATATTGTACTGTATGCTCAACTGATGGAAGTTAGTTGTGGTACCATTGTTACTAGTGGGTTGATATCTTATACACACTATAGGTTAAATTTGGGTGCCTGAGGGTAGGAGCAAAAAGAAAAAGAAAAAGTAAGTTAAATTAAGTAGCGAGTGCGGATACATGGCCAAGTCTAGTTATCTAGCAAGTTATCCATCATACAATACAAACCGCTTCAATAGAGCACGGACGGTATTAAAAACAAGCTTTAAGACATAGCAATCAAAAACATAAAAGATACCGGCAGAAAACTTAAACATGTGTATTATCGTCTTGGAAAATCTTCCACTCCCTTTCCATAATCGGTTGAAATCCAGGTGGAAGGTCGCCATCGTCGTCTCTAGGAGTTGTGTCTACTTCGACTTCGACCTTATCCTCTGGCTCAGCACTATCTTCAGCCTTTCCGTTGCCTTTTTCGCCATCCCGATTGCCAGCCTTCGTATCTCCATCCTTCTCTCGCTGTCTCATGCCTCTAATCTTTCCCCAAATCTCCTTAATCCTCTCCCGCTTATTTTCCCTCTCCCCGAGCTCCTTTAAATTCTTCATAACCCTCTTATCAAGTCCCTTACTCTCCTCCTCTCCCCCAGCCATTCCCACAACCCCATCCTCAACCTCTCCATCACCCCTCCGCTCTCTTTTATCCCAAGCGATGATCCTGCCATCAACCTCCTCCTCGATCCTGCGGATCTCCTCCATTATTCCCCCAATTATAGTTACTGCCAGATGTACACTGAGTCCTCCGACTCTTCGCACAGATCTATACGTTGCATTCACCTTAGAAACCTCCTCATCCACAGCCTCTGCCATTGCAGCTGGCATTGCTTGAGGAAATGTAAAGATCTTATGTTTCACCCCACTGCCGAATTCTGTGATTGAAAGAATCAGAGGGTGCAAGTCTGTAGGGAGTTTGTATCTCTCCGGGCTGAAAAGTGTCATATGTTTGTACTCCTCTGCTGGGAGGTATGGGATCTGGTGTGACTGCATACGAGAGAGGGAGGAATGGCGGGTGGAGGATTCGGACTCGGACTAGGATTGAGCCATTTTAACCTTCTGGAAACTTTGTCGACGTTTTCTCGGATTCTTCTTGTACCCTTTTTCCCTTCTACCGTTTTTTTTTTTTGTCTAGGCGGCAGGTGTGATCCGCTTTTCGGTGATTGCTCAATTTCGTTGGCTTGTTTATTAGCCGTGATTTTTGGTGTTTATGATGTTTGTAAAGTTGGTGTCATTGTAGCTCGTAGGTTGAGCAAATATATATCAAAGCTACCCCCGAAACTTAATTTCAAGACACATTCATTTCAAGACTTGAACAAATTTTTAGATCAAAAATAAATTTCTCGGTAAGTCATAGAGGTACCCAGAGCTTTCGCCAGTCGAGTTTTCAGGTTGGATCTATGGGCAGTGCACACTATCACAACAATTATCTACACCAATTGCAAGGCATTAACAGTATCCTTAAGATACTCGGAAGAGGATAGAACACTCTTGTATTGAATTTAACTATGCATTTTAATGATATATGTAATATGTTGACATGTCTGCGCTCCAATTACTATTTTCTAGAGCAAAGACCAAAGCATGGTAAACGCTATTTCGCCTACGGGCAAATTAGTATAGAATATCAACTCCAGCCCCGGGTTAGCCAGTTTATTAGCTTCTTTGATATCGCGTTATGGACCTCATTACAGTATATTACTTTCTTGCCCATGAACCCTAGGAATTTCAGATCCCGAGAAATATTCAAGGTTCGTTGTGGTGGACTTCAATCTAAATGTAGTTCTTGTTACGCACTGAATATTAGGGAGTTTCAGCCACTTTCCTATCATTGATCCGGATCGCTTTGCTCTCACCGGCCGAGCTTCTTCTTTTTTCATGAATCTATTTTTCCCGGAGTTCATCATTTTCAAGCAAGGAAACCATTTGAGACACACGATCTTGAATTTCACCATAGAGTGAATGCCTTAGAGGTTTATATCCCATATGGCATATCCATATCTTATGCAAGAATCACTTCAACTTACACAAGTGCCAACCGGTCTATAGCCTTTAGCGCTACGTGCACACCGTTTCCACAAGGTCATCTATTCATTACCTTGAACTCTTCCTTGAACTCTTCCGCATTTTACATCTTCAGGTCAGTGTTCTAATTTTCATTTTTCGCTTACCGCAATAACTAGTAATGGATGTCTAGCAAAAAGTTTTTCGCAGCTCCACTTATTTATATATTCGGAAGGATTCATCTACACTTATACAACCTAGACACAGACTTATTTGCCATACCGAATTTTGTCGCCCTAAGATGCCACTCCGACCACCGACCCAACGTAGCAACCGATCTAACCGTAAACCCTTCAAATCACCCAGGGAGACGGAATCCGATAGAGAGAAAAAAATATTTGTCTAGTGTCTGACCATTATCAAAGATCATGGGAGCTTCGGAATGGGGGTATCTAGCCGCAAAACGATGGCAGCTCAAGGGGAGTAAGTTATCACGTTGACATCTCATGTCCTGAGCACTCAGCAGGGAGTAGAGTGACAGAGGAGAAGGCACTTCTTTTTTTTCACCCCCACCTCGGACTAGTACTTACAAACTCCAGAGGAGGTGCGTGTGGGAGTACAGTATGCATGAGTCGATTAAGCTTTGCGCAACAAGGGCGTGATATCAATCCATGTCTTAGAACAGAACTCGGAAGTCAGAACGTACACGCCAGAACATTCCTGGGAAACCACAGGCACACGCCCACCCAAACTCCTCCCAAGCCCCAAACCCCATACAGCACTCCACCTTCCATTTAAAAAAGTCTTGGCATCGATGATCTCCTACCATAAATCCCCTCCATCACTCCCTCTTCCTTCCCTTTCCTTTCTTTTCTTCCCTATCTGCGTGCATGGGCAAGATCAGTAGCAGTGAAGACTTGTCTGAGCTCTGATTTTTGCTAGTTGAAAACTACAACTACATTGACGCTCCAGACCTGCTTCGGTGGGTCGGGGAATTTCTGGAAATTACCGCGATGTCTTTATGGCCCGTTGAGAAAACATTTCTTTTTTCCTTCTGTTTGTGAGCAGGTTACCGGACGTGCTACTCACAGAAGTTCGCGTTTACTCTTTCGTTAATTATTTCCTCTCGATGTCCTTTTGGTTACGTCTTCTGTCTTCGCTTACGACTTAGGAATGTTCCAATGGTGGTAGGCTTGTTTGCAGTTCCTTTGGACTATTCCCGAGGGATCTTCTCTGAAGTCACATGTAATTTTGCTGTAGTCTTGCGGAAGCCATAGGCAAATGAAGAATTAAATCCTAGACCCATGGCATCCAATCAATCAGTTACTGATCATTAATTTTCACTCGATATCTACTTGCTTGGTGATGGATCATTGACATCCAAGCAGAAGCGCCAGTGGGCATCTGAGAAGGTGCCGGTTTGCCTTACACAAATACAGCAACTAGGTGGTCTTGGACCTTCGTCCCAATAGCATTCACCCCCCAGTAAAATGGTAATCTCCGCAGGGAGCCTTTTATTTTTCACCACGAGGGAGACATCTATTGATCAATTTTTTGCTCCCTTTTTTTTTTCCTTCCTTCCTTCCATTCTTCCTTCATTCCACTCAGATTCCCAGAGATACTTTCTTGTTGGTGAGCGGGAGGCGATAGGGGAGGAGGAAGAAATAAGCGTGAGATCTGATTTGAACTTTTAGATAACACAGATTATTTTATTGTTAAGTACATATAGTAGAAGAAAAGGAAAGATAGATTAAGAGTTTTATTCTGCATTGCTAAGTACATGTACAAAACTAGCAAACTACTTCTGCTCTGCTTTCAACCGCTTTTGTGGTCTCAGTGAGTCCTGATTTTCCAGGCTCTCGACATCAGCCACTGCTGAGAGTTTTCTCTTCAAACTTGAGGGTGCAATTGGTGGGGGGTTTGATGTGACCTTTGCCGTTCCTTTGGCTAATTGCGCGAGCAGCTTTCCCCCCGCTTTGTAGGTAGCAGGATCAGGCGTGGATGGTTGATCAGGGGGAAAAACCTGGCAGAACCCAGAAAGCCTAGACATTGAGTCCGTGAGATCTGCCATGATGGATTCCACGCCTCTCTGGGACAACCACAAAAGTGGATTTTGCCTGGAATGTTGAACAGAGGTAGAAGTTGTAGTCGGCGGGCCCGGGAAAGTAACCCTAGCAATTGACGTAGAGCCTGGAAGTGGAACCCGACGCACTTTGCCCCACGAAATCGTCGCCTTCATCTTCAACGCTGCCATCAAGCGGTTCCTTTGCTCCTCAAGGTGCAGCTGGCCCCAATCCGCCATCTTATCAGGGCAAATCCTCGGTGCACCCAACACTCCGGAAGCCCCAAAGGCGTCAAGCTCTGAGCGGGACATAAATACCAGTTTCGGCTCTGGAGGGAGCTTCCTTCCCTCCCGCCATACCGCCAATGATTTGTCGTTGCTGCTCTCCCAAGAGAGCATGCGTCTGGTACGGAGCAGCGGGAAACACTTTTCGGGTTTGAATTCCCGCTTGCGCTTTGGATCAGTAGGCTCTATTTCCCTAGTCCTCCTCATCTTTTGACTAAGCGGCATTTTGTTCAGGACGAAGTTTGGGAATGGAAGGAGTGGGATCCGAGAGGTAAATTCGTTCCCAGGAGAGTGGAGTGCCCTGGGGAGTGTGCCGGTGTCGGGTTTACGGCAGGAAGCAGGCGGAAAGCATGGTGTCGTGCCAGAAACGGGGATGATAGGGGGAGTACATCTGGGTGTCGTTGTGGTTGAGGTGGTCGTATCTCCATTACCGGTATTCCACGGCGTGGAAAGTTCATCGAAGTACTCCTTAATGGCGGACTCTGCGCTGCCCATGCGGAGAAGCTTTCCACTAAAAGTGTTCAAATTTTGGAAGGACCTAATTCTTGATAAATTGGCCTCTTCTTTGGCAGGCGCAGAGCTCTTGTGTATTCTTTTTGCCATAGCTCTTTTAAATTCACCCTCCACTCTCTTAAGTCGACAAGAATAAGGTTCTAAAGAAGGGGAAGAACTTGCCGATGGAGGAGCAGCAATAGCGTCAGGACCGCAACCACGAATAGTAGCCTGCTCCATCGTAATAAACTCTCCACCCAACGCATACTGCACCGCATGCCACAGAGCAACAGAAGACGGAGCCCCCATCTTCTCCGTTTTTGCGATCTTATCTAGACGTTTGCCAACCCGAATGAGGGCAGTGACCAATTGTGGACCTGAAAAAGTTTCTGCTCCTCGAATATTCTTTCCACATTGAGAATAAGCGGTGTTAATGTGGCGGCGAACGATTATCCGACTATACAGGATATATTCTCTCTTTCGAGCATCCATCGGGACTGCTTCAATGGTAGCAACAGCCGTAATCGGAGTAATAGTAGCTGGTGATCCCTGAGAGGAGGTGGGGTTGAAGTTATCAGTCGTAGGCAGAGTGACATCCTCGAGGTAATCCCATTGCGCATCAAGCGGGTCCACAGACTCGAAAGTGTTGCGGGGAGTTTCTGGTCTATAATTAATGGACATGACAGTATAGGATGTTATTAATGAGAAAACGCCAATTATTTGTAGTTTTTTTTTTTTTTTTTTTGGCGAAAGTGGTGAGTAGTAAGCAGCACAGCCAGTCGTCCCGTCCGTCCAAGACGGGGTGAGGACGACAAAAGACGAGACTGTCTCGTCCTTGGACGGACTGGACGGGCTTGGCGCCGTCCTGGACGGGGTGGACGGCCGTCGACGGCCGTCGACTGCAAATGTCTTAAATTTGCCAATGTATATAATTAGACACATACTAGAACCAAAATAGGTTAAGATAAAAAATTTAAAATAAAATAAAATCAGGTATTATAATGGTAAAGAGGATAGTAAAAAAAAAAAAACAGAAAAAAAAAACCGCATAATAAACACTATACAAAAGTACATTATTTTATAACTTTCGAAACCCGAACTTCCTGTTCACAATCATAAAGAACTTTAGAAATTTCCTCTGCTGGTTCAAAACTAATTAACCCTGTTTTAGTCCATGATTTCAAACACTCTGCAGCTTCAATTGTCGTACATTGAAGAGAGTTCCGGCAATCGGTTATCGAAATCTTTGCACTAAGTAGATTAAATACAGTTAAAAAATTAGTTAAATTAATTCCCAAATAATTGCTTTATGCTTAGTACTGAACTCTTGCATATTTTGCTTGTTATAAGAGTAAAAGAAAAGAAATATGGAACATACCTACTGAATACCCTTTCACATTCAGCAGACATTGCAGGAATTGAAAGTGTATCTAAGGCCATTCTGGAGAGCTTTGGATATAAAGAACGAGCCATAACCCACCAATTGACAAGATTTTCAATAGGTGGCTCTCCATCATTTCTTGTTAACCAACGTAAGTACCGTTCCAACTCATCAGGTCCATCTCCACCTGCCTCCATAAGCCGAACTTTTTTAAAGTTTCTCCCTCTACCTACTGATTTCGATTTTTGTGGAGAAGAAAAAGGAATTGCAGGAGGTTCTAATGAAAGTAGTTTGTAATTTTGTTGCCATAACTGCTGAACCAACTTTGTACCCTCGGCTACCCATTCACTCCGGTTTCCCCAACCATGCTCTGATGACTCAAAAAAACCATCCATGTTTGGATTCAATACAATTGATGCACAAATAATCAGTGATAAAGTATTAAGTGAATAATACTTATCAAGTTTATGCCATGCAAGATTTAAGGATTGGTGAAAATGAGAGGAAGGATCAGGATATTGGGAAAGAAAGGATGAAATATGAGTTCTTATCACCTCAAGGGAAGGATAAACATCATAAAGAGTACCATTCAAGTGATTTCCTTCCAATAATAGTGTTTCATCGCGAAATGGTGCCAGAAACTCCAGAACTCTCTCCAAAAATACCCAGTCAGCTAAAGATAACTTGTCTTTCGTCAAGGACACACGAGGATCGTCATTAATTGCGCGCTGGACCTGAAAGTCTATTGCTTCTTTAAAGCATATTGCTCTCTTAAGAGCATCGTGGTCACCAGTCCAGCGTGTGACATTGCCCAATATGAGTCCTCGTGCACTGGTTGAACTTCCATACATGGTATTTACTACCTGATTGAAAGATTCTCGACGCTGAGGGCTACCACGTATCCATACAATAATGTTTCTCATTCTTCCAAGTGGACCAATTTTACGCCATAACTCAAGATCTCGGTTTTCCTTTTCGATGGAACG